>PDUO01000008.1:0-391561 GCA_003008705.1 Pezicula radicicola | reverse complement strand
TTTAAATACTAAAAATACTTACTAGTTAAATTTTTAGATATACTTATAGCCTAAGTTTACCTTATATAAGTAGATGTACTAGGTATGTTTTAGTGTAAAAGAGGGGTAAGTGACAGACTTTTGTCCACCTACTGTAGTCGATCTGGGTGGCTGCAGCAGAGCGCTGCGATATGCTTTTTCTAATCGTCGGCCGACATGCTTAGTGTCCGCTATCGCTTTTAGTTAGGGAAAGCGATTTAGGTAGGAAAGTGAAGTATCTAGTTACTAATTTGTATATAAATTTATAGCAAAATTTGATTTTACTACTTATTTTTATATAAAATATAAAGAGAAAATACTATAATTCTTTACCCTATAACTCTATAAGAAGAATAATAAATATTCTAGTTTTCTTAGGTAATTATATACTTATATAAATAAATAATTAGTTTTAGAAAGAAATATCTAAGGAATACTATAATATTTATTGTTTTCTGTCCTAAAAATATAGATTGCCCCTATAAATTTTAGGTATATTTTCGATTTAATAGTTCGCTTCCCTGCCCAAATCGCTTCCCCCAACCTTAAGCGACAGCGAAAAAGTCGGACACTAAGCAAGTCGGCCGACAATTAGTTCTATATCCTGTACCAGTTATTTCTGTAGGATTTCTCGAGCACAGGATATGATGCATCATTATAGAGTGCGAATCTGCCGCCGCTAAAGTGTGGTTTCTTTTTGATTCATACGATATTAGCTAGTATTCATAAACTTGCCTAATTCTAAGTTATATACTTTGAAAAGTCAAACTTCATTACGAATAGTGTTGGGTGAAATTATTACTGGGTGTGCTTTCATACCTTTGTACTCGGGTAAATTGAAATAGTCTTTCGTGTATCCTACCCCTACGTAAGGGTGTGAAGATCCTGCAAGATATATGGATTGAGAACTAAGTGCATATGCACTCCAATATCAGCGCCGCCCATTAAATTATCCGGAACAACCAATAAGAATGTAGGACCCCCGCCAACATACCAGGATATATACATACGATGATAGGCTCCGTACTAATGTACAGCTCCTGCGTCTGCAGATAAGGGAGGAGACTGTTCCCCCGCGAAATCGTGCTCTCTCTCATGGTCTTTCGAGTTCTAGTTCCTAGACTTTGGTACCGAGTAACCTAAATTTACATCTCTAATTACCACAAGTTTCATATTTACTTCCTCCCGCCTCAGTCTTGCTTGTAAAGAAAGCTACCCTTTGGCCAATTTACACTGCGGCTCAATGGAGAACAATAATCAGGGCATTACCAAATTGGCAAGTGCAGCCTATGGCCTCGAAGATGTTGTTGTAGGTGATAATATTGGCCAAGAAGGAGTTATCTCCGAGAGGATCGGCACCAGAAAAGACCAAATGGACATGATGCGAATGGGTAAACAGCAGCAATTGAAGGTGCAAAATGCCTCCTGAGGCTTCCTCTCGAGCCGTAAGGCTAATACTCTTCTGCAGCGTAATTTTGGATTCTTGACCATGCTTGGTTTCACCTGTATCTTGATGTCTACATGGGAAAATCAATTGACAGCAAGCACATTTGGTCTCATAAATGGCGGTACCGCAGGTCTAATTTACTGCTACCTAGCAACATTTGTTGGTTTTATCGCTGTTGTTGCTTCAATGGCCGAGATGGCTTCAATGGCTCCCACAGCAGGAGGACAGTACCATTGGGTTTCGGAATTTTCTCCTAAAAGCGCCCAACGATTTCTAAGCTATGTTACCGGTATGTTCATTGCTAATTACAATAATGATAATAGTTACGAGGAGCCTGAAGCATGGACTGACACCTCGGTAGGCTGGGTTTGCGTTCTTGGATGGCAAACAGGGATCACCAGCGTTGCGTTCCTCGCTGCATCACAAATCCAAAGCCTAATGGTCCTCAATAACTTGAGCTATGTCTACGAACGATGGCATGCAACTTTGCTTATCATCGCTATCAGTTTTCTCGCTATAATATTCAATACCTACCTGGCTAGAAAGCTCCCTCTCGTGGAAGGTATTGTCTTATTGCTCCACGTTGGTGGTTTCTTTGCGATTTTGATACCGCTTTGGGTGTTAGCTCCACGAAGTGAGGCTTCGGTCGTCTTTGGCGAATTTACCAACGGGGGAGAATGGGGCACCACTGGTCTTTCTGTCTTGGTGGGTATGCTCTCGCCAGTCTTTGCTTTTGTTGGACCTGATTCCGCTACTCATGTAAGATATCCTTCTATGATAGGTCTGCAAACACGCTAAAAAAAATCTAGATGTCTGAGGAGATCAAAGACGCCTCCTTGACTCTACCTCGTGCCATGATGTGGACCGTAATCATCAATGGCTCACTCGGTTTCGTCATGCTAGCGACATTCTGTTTCTGCCTTGGCAATGTCGAAATCATTCTTTTGAATCCAGACGTTATGCCATTTGTTCAGACATTCTTCATCGCAACCAACTCTCATGCCGGGACGTCAGTTATGACCACCATCCTCATAACCTTGACAATCTGTGGCTGTATAACGAATGTGGCTACCGCATCACGCCAGATGTTTGCTTTTGCTCGAGATCAGGGTCTTCCATTCTCTAGCTTTCTTGCTCATGTATGTTATCGCACTGATTCCACAAGTATTTTCATAATTGCTGCTAATTACTTCTCTCAAAGGTCCGCCCAGGTTGGGATATTCCTTTGAACTCCGTAATTGTCTCGTTTATCATTACTATCCTTCTCTCGTTGATCAATATTGGCTCAAACGTAGCTTTCAATGCTATCGCGTCCCTGGGCACAGCAGCCCTCATCTCCTCATATATCGTGTCCATTACCTGCGTTACTATAAAGCGTTTTCGAGGCGAGAAGCTACCCGTCGCTCGCTGGAGTCTTGGTAGATATGGCGCTTCTTTAAACATTGTATCAGTTCTTTACCTCTCAGTCGTCTTTGTATTCTCATTCTTTCCCGAAACGGCAGTTGTCACACCGGAGAGTATGAACTGGAACATTCTTATTTATGGATTCACGCTCTTGTTTGCTATTGTTTGGTTCTTCGTGAGGGGACGAAGGCAGTATGCTGGGCCTGTTGAGTACATAAGGAAAAACATGTAAGGTAGAGTGCAAGTTGTTGGTAACGATGTGCTTCTACTGGAGTCTTAACTTATTGCTAAGAACCATGATCAAGCCATTTTGACCTTTTGATTGATATAGACCGTTTCTCCATGTGCGAAAATATGCTTGGGCGATTTTAGATACTAAAACAGAGACCTGTGAATAAACCAGCAAACCAAGAAGCTTCTACCATGCCCAGCCTGGTCATTAAAAACCAACTTTTAGTATCTCGCTCCACAAGCTACGCCATTCTGCCCTTTGGTATGCTAGGGAGTTTTGAACACAGGATTACCTAAGAAACCCAAGAGAAGGCATTACATTACTTATCCGTTGGAGAATGTGAAAGTTGCACTGCAATAAAAAGCACTTTCCGCAGCATAACCCAGGTCCTAGCGTTTCCAACATCACTCTCCGTTAAGGAAGGGCTTCATCTTTCTATTGTTGGTGTTCATCCTCATCTCAGCCAAATGCTTCTCAGGCCGCCAGATCCCCAACTGAATAAAAATCCACGCATTCAGCAGGCCCAGCATCTCACACAGGAAGTAAAACGCCAAGCCGAAATACCGAACATAGGGAATGGCCAGCAGCAGACTCTATTTAATCATGTCAGCGATCCGTTCACATGAAGCATCAGATCAACCCCGAAACTTCCAAATTGATTACTTACTAAAGGTTGAACCAAATCCTCCTGCTTCTCAATATACCACAACCCATCACCGCCCCTCTCCCTCCCTTTCCTCCTAACCTCAAAGTTGATATGCATTTGCACCTTTGGGTTCCAACCAAACAACCAACTCACGATCCTAAGCTTCGGAGACTGATACAAATCGACCCAGACATGTCCATCAGTCGAAC
The DNA here is from genome assembly GCA_003008705.1 of Pezicula radicicola. Lineage (NCBI taxonomy): Eukaryota > Fungi > Ascomycota > Leotiomycetes > Helotiales > Dermateaceae > Pezicula > Pezicula radicicola. The sequence continues at coordinate 387,605 of PDUO01000008.1, read as the reverse complement.
TCTTCTGATCAAATCCTACATACTGGATATCGAACTTGGTTTCTGGGATGATGGCACGGTAGAAAAGATAGATTCCAATGATTCGTTTGCGACTGTCTGGGCGCGAGGGAACGTAGCAGAGAGGATGGAGAAATGTGGCATTTGGGGAGAAGTATTTGTGGAAGGCGGATACTTGTTCATCTGCATTTTTGGCACCAGCGCACAGGTCAATTGCTGTCGAAATGTCGTTCAATGGCGACTCCATTGTGCTGTGAGATTTCCAGAATTATTGAGCGAGTGTAGACGGGAGGCAGGAGTTAAAACCTGGCAAGAAAGGGGTCTTGATAGGGTTCGCAAGTTGGGATTAAATGTTGAGGAACACGAGGATACGTCATACTGTACGGGTTGGGGGAACTGGCATGTGAATTCGAACTTTATCTTTATATACACCGGGGGTGACCAGAGGTTGAGCCGGGGGAAAACATACAAACCCACGAGATCTCCAGATATCTCAGCGACTGTTTCGCTGTACAAACCAAGTCCATTCTTCTTGCAAGATTTAGGACAATAGGTGTGTACGACCCGTATGTTTGATGAAGAGAGGCGAGACCACGTCTCGAGCGGGAAACGTGGCAATTGAGGTTAATTTCATATTAGGTATAGTATATTTACCCAAGTATGAATGCTCTCCTGTTCTGCTTGTATTGTTCTTCATGTCGACTCATTGAGCTTATTAGGTATCCTCAGTGTTGGGCACTCTCATCATTATTTATTTCTTAGATGAAGGAACATACAATCGGCAATGCCCGCTGCATTTCACAACCTCTATCGTCTATCGCTATTCAAGCGTGCTCTCCATCTTTAGAAGGTCCTGCCAAAAAGCTCCCAAATTTGTAGTATCGCACTAGGTCGTATTGGGCCCTTTTGGGCCACGCCAATTTCTCTGTAGAAATCAACAACCAGAGGTTCTCTATATATTATCGCAGATAATAAATGAAGAACTTAGTTTAATAAGCAAGTCACTCAAATCAAGTTAGTTACTCAAATCTAAATTAAGGGAGTTACTTAAACCAAGTGACTTACTATCCTAGATATGTAACTATTATTCTCTGTATCTCTCACGTAGTAGGGACTGCATTAGTCTTCCTAATAAATTAGGTAGCTTGGAGTTCATCTAGACTGACCTCTAAATGGCAGTTTCTTTGAAATTTTTGATATGGTCCAAATGGGCCTAATGACCTTCTCTAAGACATTACATGCTGTGATTCGTCGTCAACATTAAGGGAACTTAGTTCCGCTTACAGGTTGTAAGTTATGTATCTTTGCTAACGACTAGGCCTATTGCTGACATAGGTAATAGATAAGGATATACGTTAGTCAAGGAAAAAGGGAAGTATCTCACTATTGACCATATTGGTGTTATTGATATATTAGGACGCCGGTGGGATTCCAGTTATACAGTATTGCCTACCAATCCTGAGTCAAAATATAATGTTTATCACCCTCTAGTCTTCTCAAATTTAGCCATTCAGTCATCTACCTGTCGTTATCCTTAGTGGATGCCACGTCCAGTTGGGAAATATTGCCCAAGGGGCCAGTCAGCCCAATGACTCTGTCACGTACAACGAAATCTCATCATTTAACTAGCACCTAAACCTCGACACCAAGAAACTCCTTCCTAAACTCCAAGATATGAATAGTTAAGTAAGTCCACGTCAAAATGCTAGATGGCCCCAAGGAGGTTGTGAAAAATCAAGTCACCCTCGAAAGCCGGGAGCAAGGTGGTCTTTTGTCCTCTTCCATTCATGAAGGGGAACCTTTAACACCAGTTACGGGGATTCTAACCACCCTGATTTATGGTGCCCTTGACTTAAAGGTGCGAATGTGATATGGCCAGATCTTTCTTGGCGACTTTATAACTCGACACGAGAGTGAGAGCTTACTCAGTTCTTTTGTTAACTGCTTACGACCATCTGAGGAAGCAGTTTTCTGAGCCATCATACAATGCCACACGGAAGTCAATGCTTCGTCTCGTTTACTGGACTTTGACAATTCTGTATCACCGAGATGCATTTTCATACAAACATATAAGCCTACATAACTCTAAAATTAATTTCCTTATTTGTTGTCTCATAGCGTCAGGATGCCAGCATCAGTATATGCTAATATATATATCATGCGGTCGAACAGAGACCTAGATCCATCAACAAATCACCAGCCACAACATCAATCCCACCCGTTCTGGAATCCTCTATACCAAAACCAATAAACATAACATCATCAATATATCCATGATATCTTTGGCCTTGCGTCTTCCAACTCAAGGAAGTAATATAAAGCATCTCGGTCTGATTCCACGTTTTCAATTCTTCAGGAGTAAGGCCAGGGGGCTTCTTCCCTTCACCTGGTTTCCCACGACCGTGGATCCAAATTGGTTTCTTTGACATGCCCCATATTTCAAAGGGTGCTATTTGTTGAAACACCATAACGTATGGCTCGTATACGCTATGGAAGTGGTAGAAGCTCTTATGTTGGAAGATGGAGATAATGAAAGTATTAGAATCATTTGCCTCGCAAAACGAATCGGATCTCTTGCATAGTGTAATTGATAGAGAATTTGTCGCCTGATGAATTGATTCCAGTTCCTTAGCAACTGAAGGCATGTACTTTGCCATGCACTTTTTGTCGCTGCCAGCAGCTAGAGGTGCCAGGTCTTCTCCAACTGAGCCATCGTACTCCAACTTCGCAAAAACGCGTTTAGGTGAGATATCGTAATGAACATACATCTGTTCGTGTTTATCCCAGAACACAAACCAATTCTTCTCAACAGGGTGATACGGAGCGGGTCTCTGAAGCTCCGTTGCCTTTCTGAACTGTTCTTCCTGAGCGATCTCAAGCCCCCAATCGACTAGCAGTCTAAAGTCTAGCATCCACTGCCCAAAGCATGTAAAGATGGAGTTAGATCCATAGATGGAGAAAGGATTCCTCGGTCCATAAAAGACTCGTGCATCATGAGGACCAACACTGAATTTGAAGTGTCCCATGTTCCCTACACATTTGTCTCCAAATGGAGTTGCGGCAATAGGCAGAATTAGCGGAGAACCTATGCACGCAAGTACACCATCATCTCTGAAGACTGCATCGCAGACCAACTCGGCAAAGAAGACCGAGTTTGGGATCGTCCTCTGATTGTGCTGCTGGGCGACAATAATCCAGGTGTCGTTAAAAAACCGGTGCGGGATGATGTTTGGATTTATTGCACGCTGATCACCAAACTCGATGGCGAAGTACTTCTTGTCCTTGGTGGAGACGGAAAAGACCTCGTGATGCTCCTTCTCGACATCAAAATTATCAAATGGCGTTGGCGAAGAAGCGTCCTGCGGAGAGTCTGACTGGGGCCTGTCCGTATCTGGAGATATAGATATGGGTTCTTCTGTGAAGTGAGGGCCTCGGAAGGGCAATGCGAACCACGTTTTGTCGTAGAATCTCAGGCCGATCAAGACGAAGATGAGTAAGAAGCCAGCGTAAGGCACAAAACGCTTCAGCTCTCTGACTAGCATTGTTTATCGGAGAGCTGGCACGAGGGCGATTATGGTCGGGACTGGCCCTTATCGCTCAAGATGCAGCAGTAATGCAATAATGCAATCGGACAATCGAAGGGAAAGTTCGTTTTCGGTTTTGAAAGCACATGTTCAAAAGCCCAGATGCGTGCCGAGTATGTCGAATAATGGCCGAAAGAGAGAGAGAGAGAGAGAGAGATCTGTGCTCTCTCCCCCTGCTTCATAGGCCCAGGGGGTCGGACCAGTAGTATGTATAACTTGCGCCCCACTAGCCTGAATCGCCTCAAGCCCCGCTCTGATTAACGTTCAGCCCCCTGTTTCCTCCCTTCTTCCTACTGTAATAATTGTTGGCTACGGCAGTACAAGTAATGAATGATACGCTGTCCTGCCACCACCACACCACCACACCACCACTCTTCAGCCCTGGTGAGCCCAATACAGTATGTCTCATTAAATTACACGCCCGGCAGACCTAAAAAGCCTTGGCCAGATCTTACAGTACGGAGTAGTAGGCTCTAGTCGGCTGCTACCAACAGTAATTAATTATTGACCACCTTTCAGCAGCTGTACTACTTGTACTACTAAAATAAATACCAAGCTTGTAAGTGTCGACTGTCCAACCACCAGTAAAAGACACATTTTGCCTTTGACCACGAGTCGCCCCAAATACTTCCAGTATGGCGGCCAAAGAGCGTATGAAGCAATCCCAGCCTCATACCGTACTCGGGTTGCGAGACATACTTCATGCTTGCCTTCGCCAATCAGGGAGGTGAACCAGCCAACTGGCAAGACTGACCAAGGCACACTAAAAAAGAGCTCACTCTCTCACTCAGTCATCACAATCAAAACCTCTTGTGATAACCTCCCAGGTGAAAGTAGTACAAAGACACTATCTATTTGAAGCAGAATGCCCTATTATATCCTTAGAGAGAAATGGGCCTCTCCAAAGGGTACGTCGACTCTGGTTGGCTAAGGCCAATCCTGTTTCTTAGATGAATGCAAATGCGGACGGCATCGAATCAGAGAGCCATACAGTCAGTATCAGAGAATTTAATTAACTCCGGTACTTCTAGTAGTTGTACTCCTATACCATTTGGCGCCCAAAACACACATGGAAAGTGCTGGACGAGAGGCTTTCAACAGTGCACCGTCCAAAGGGTTACATAGTGTGTTAGCAACGCCGCAGAGTGGTTGGGTATCATTTTGAGCAATTGATCGCGTGCTCCAAGGCCTGTAGCAGGATACTGATAAGGAGGTACTCTGTACTATAAAGGGGTATAGATACGGTCGACAGGGGAAAGGTCGATCACCTACCACCCGTACGGAGTGATTAGTGATTGATTGGAGCCGTAATAACCACCTACATCCATACTCTCCCCCCTAAATAAACCCTATTCGGTGGGCAAGTGGGCCTTGTTGTAGCTAAGCTAAATGTAGCCACCACACATTTCACCGCTCACTAATTCAGAATGCATGAAAATGACAAGTGGCTATATTTTACTAGTATTTTGTAGGTCCCCCCTCAGCATCAATCACAGCCTGGCATCTCTTATACCAAGACTGAAAAAGCTTCTGAATATACTCCTCTGGTACAGCTAACCAGGCCTCCCAAATAATAGCCCGTAGAGCCTCTAATTCAATTTTTGAAGGGTCATAGTAAGCCTGAAAATACTTCTTCTGAATATACCTCCTCATCCAACTCCAAATATGCTCGATTAAATTCAAATCAGGGGAATAAGGTGGCCAACTAATAGTTAAAATATTCCGCCGGTATAGATTATCTGTATTTCAAAGGATCGATGATAAGCAGCCCCATCATGTTGCCAAACTAGTCGATTTCCTTGGGCTTTTTCTTGCTCAAACCAAGCCTGAATTTGAGAGAGAATAATAGCATAATATTTTATCGAATCCATTGACCCCCATTCCTTCTCCTAGAATGTTGCAGGACCTTTCTTGCCATTACAAATAGTCCCATGAAACATCCAAGTAGGTCTCTTAGAGTATTTGTGTTGTACACAGCCTGGTGCATACCGGTCTCGATGTATATCTTCCTTTTCGCCCTCAACAAGGACTGTAATAGTTGATTGTGTAAAGGCTCCTCCATATACCCATACCTCGTCCGAAAACACTTGTTGTTGTAGCCTTTCTAGTGACCAAGTAAGGCCCTCCTCGGCAAATCGAACACGGAATGCCATTACAGCTGGATCGTCAGAAAAGCCCTTCCTCTTAGCAACCCTTCTTCCATATCCTTCCCTTGTAAATGCTGAACGAATAGCTTCAAATCCAACACCTTGTAGGCCAAGTTGAGGTGCGTATAGAGGGATAGACTGGAATGGTATTTGTCGGTGGGAAGGGTCGGATAGAAGCCAACTAACTAACTCCTTTCTTTTTGGTAGTTCGATCCTTATATTCCTGCCACATCTGCGTTTCTTTTGAGGGGTTACTCTGTGCTGTGCCGCGTACTGAATTTGGGAGTATGTATAGCTATATTTAGCTGTAATTTCCTCGTACGATTTATTAAAATCAAGGGCTGTCTTTATTCGAATTCGATCGGATCGGGTTATAGGAGGGGTATATTGCTTAGTAATTGGAGTTTGAGGGCGAGGAGGAGGATCTTGAGGAGCTTCAATAGGGTTAAGAAGAAGTTGTATATCCATAGTTGTTGTTGTTGTTGTTCTGAATAGCTTCAGAATCAAGAATAGGGGTTGTTTTTCTGCCGGCAGTTAGCTACACGTGACCTTATTTCGACTAATTCAGTGGTTTGGGCAGTGCAGACTACCCTATTTCTATTGGGTAAAGGCCCCTGCTAATTAGTGGGCTAGGGGCCCTGTCTTGCCCACCGAATAGGGTTTATTTAGGGGGGGGGAGAGTAACCAGACCTGTATCCCTAATGCTCCACTCCGTGTGATTATTAACCACCCAGATCTGCGGTGACCAAATTAGTAGGAAGTGCGCCAGTGTAAATCATGCATCAATATACATTATTATAATAAAGACTCCACCCAATGCAATGCTAACTCTACTCATGTAATGGGAAATTTTACAGGCCCTGAAGATGATGCCAACGTTCTTCCGTACAGCCACTGCGCAAATTTGACACTGGGTTCGTCAAACAACTTCGTGACTAATTCTGCCAGCCATAGGGTGACGGGGAGGAGAATTAATTGTGGAGCAAGAAAGCTCACTTCTAGACCAAGCGGTCCGGCTTTAGACAACGGAAACAGGTTTATCCAATGAGGTAGACCAAGCGCATGAGACTCCCTTGCCCAACCAGTTGCACAATAGAGTCTATCACCAAGTGTCCAGAGGACAGGCCCATGAACAAGGTAGAAAGCAAAGGATATGCGGCCGAGGTATTGATTGAAGCGTGTCTCGAAGAACCGTTTAAGCCACGGTATTCGGGGGATAGAAGCTATGAGCAAGGTTGAGGCCCAGAAGAGGTAGAACCATTTGTAATCGTAGACAGCTTGTGGCTTCAGAAACGATAGATAATACCAGCCAGGCGATGCTCTCACCACGTCAAGTTCGAGATTGTGAGAAGGAACGCCACCGAGGTATATGCTGATGACGAAGAGGTTGTAGAAGATGAGTTCCTTGAATGATTCGAACCTCGAAAAGAAATCGGGCAAATCGTTATTCGCAGCCAACAAATCGAGGTCGCAAAGAAGCATACCCGCGACGAACATAGCACAGTACCAGCCATCGGCAATGTACATGAAGTAGAAGATGAGCCCGACCTGACACCACAATCTAGCGTTTCTCGTACATCTTGAGAATGCCGAGAGTGCAGTGTAGATGACAATTGAGCCTTTGAACTCGACTGGAATAGACCATGAGTGGTAGTTGTACGTGAACCAAGGTTCCCCACCGGTCCTGAAGACGAAACTGAAATTCTTAAACTCTGTATACCAGTTCCACAACTCAGCGCGGTAATTAGATTGATGTTCAGAGTCTGTCCAAATGCCAAGGGCATGCCATGAAGTCATGTACAAAAATGTTGTGCAAATAACCTAGAAATTATTGAATTAGCATCCATTCCTTCGGGATGGAAGCGGGAGTTTAAGATCTCTTCTATGAGCTTCGAGCTATGTCTGACTTTTGAAGACATGCTTGAGAGCTCATAACGCTAGCTCAAATGGAGATTTTTTGGCTAAGAGAATATCCTTACTGGGATGTAAAGGCGAAGCCATCGTCTAAATAATGCAGATGCCAAATTCTCACCCAGCTTCAAATGTTCGCCGTCATGAATCAATGCCAATGGTTTTGTTGATAGCACGTATCCCGAAATGACAAAAAAGACAGTCACAGCAAAATGGCCACCTGTGAAGAAGGTTCGTATTCCTGGCAGGCAAACGAAGAAGTACTGCTTGTCGTAACCAAACGCATTCTCGAAGATCTTATCCGCTGCAATTGGCTCTCGCGCCCACAAATGGTGGTGTTGCCAGTACACGAGCAAGGCAGCGAAGCCTCTCAGACCATCGAGATACGCTGTCCGCCTAGCTTGTTTGCGTTGTCCGCCAGCCCTCGTTAACATCGAAGGTCGTACAAGATCCGTACACCATTTTGTCGCACGAGCCGGTGGGGAGAGATTAGATTCTGGCTTGATCTCCTCCCAATATCCCGTTTCCAAGATGCTCTCGTGTTTCGCAGTCATCTTGAAGGGTCTGGATGGTGCGTCTACAGCCTGGGCACTGGGACGACCTGGCGGTGATTGGTATGACGAGTTGAGATTTTAATTCTCAATGCCCAACATGAGACGGTCTGGAAGAGAAGAGTTCGGACGTTGGGTTTAGTCAGACACTCAATCAAACACTCAATTGGGAATTGAAGAGGTTGTTGACCGGTGCGGTATTGTGTTGTCGTTGCTCGAGTAGTCTATCTATCATAAAAACCCAGGCCTGTCACAAGCAGGACAATGAATGTGGCGTCCTTGGACTATGGAGGGTGGAGAGAAAATGGAGACTCGAGGTTGGGTTCGATCAGACACAATCGAGTAAGTAGGTAGGTTATTGACGTCTGATGAGTTCGAGTCTTGCCGTGTGGTGCAGTGCAGTCGGCGTCGCCTGTCACGAGCAGGAAAGTACCGTCCCTTTGCAAAGGAGACAAAAAAAAAAAGTAGTTCCGAGGTCAAAGATGCAAAAACTGAGGGGGAGGAATTAATTCGTGTGCGGGGAAGATAGGGGTTGCTGATAAGATATACCGGTGGTCGGTGGTTGCAGTGGTGCGTGACGACAAGGTGGGAAGTTGCGATGCTCGTGTTCCTGTTCCTGGTCCTCAAAGCCTGTCCTGTCTGCCGAGCCTATCAATCCCTCTCCATGGCAACGGCGACTTCCTCATCGCGTTAGCCGACGCCGACGGGGCCAAGCTTGGAAGCTTGCTGAAATTGGGAGGACGCTGCTGGCTGGACTACTACTACTCCTATCCTTTCTGTCCTGGTGTCCTGTACTTAGAATAACCAAGTATTAATATGTAGATGCGCGTAATCCTTCACCTGTCCCACCGTTCAAGAAGGACCTGCATGGGGATGCCCTGTACCCGCCTGTTGCCACCACCACCACCACCACCGCACAACAACAACAACAACAACTTGAACAAACAATCACATGCGACAGGTGGGACACGGACACGAACAAACGACACAATACCGTACCTACCTCGGGCCATCACGCCAGAACCTGACGACACGACTTCTTTCTTTCTTTCTTCTGCACGCCTCCTCATCCGTGGTGCCGAATAGAGATCTGCATGACCGACCCCAGAAACTGAAAGTATTGGACGTTGTAACCTTTCACCTAGGATCCACCGTCGGATGAACCCCCGCCACTGGAATAAAAAAGCTCGGGCGGTATTATTGTTAGTCCAAATAATTTGTCTTTTTTAAAAATCCGCTTCCCCAAGCCCCCGCCGCCCCAGCTTCGAGCGACTTGCAGTCAGGCCCACCAATCAGATGCCGCACAACGCACCTTCCCCGTCATCGACAAGGGCAGCTACTGGATAAGCCGCAAGCTTTTAAGCATTTTTGCCCATATTTACTTTCGCAGTGGCCAAGACCTAGGCCTCGGCATTGCATCCTCTTTTCAGCCCCAAGACCCGAACTGGACCATAATTTCACGGTATTCCAGCTCAGTCTGCTTAATTCACGTATCATACGGGGCCACCATCGGCGAATCTCGACACCCATGTAAGCCCGTCTGCAGCTTCCTTGTATTGACCTCTTGTGCTCTTTGCGCGCCTCCAATTGGTCCATAGCTATAGGAGAAATTGCAGTTGGCCCACGGAATTTGGCTTCCTGATGCGGGCTTGTATCATGGATATCACTTGAAATAATTTCATTTCCCAGCGACTGAAGAATAAAAAATGATGTCGGCCTGCATCGCACACCCCGCAGCCTGAATTCTTTTCTATGAAAGCCTCGGGCTCCAACATTTCCCCCCCGCAGCTGCTGATTTTTTCTTTCTTTCTGAATACCCTTAGTCGTTCGTTGCCAGAGTTTCTAGTACAATCTTAATAATATGCAACTTCCAGTGGCCTTTCGTCCTATATTTCAGAACTTCTATTCCGCCATGGAGAAGTTCTATGATCGCGCAAGGATCCAGGCCACGACCTCCCAGCTTGGTAGTCGCCTGCCAAAACAAATCCAAAGAGCTCTTCCAGTCTATGTCGCGTGCATACTGCTCGTCTTGTTTCTCGCAAACATCGATTCCTTTGGATCTCAAGACTCAGGCGCCGACGTCTTCAAGCGCGACTTGTCTCGCCGTTCGACTTTGACCGGTCACGAATTCCCAAGGAAAATATGGCAGACGTGGAAGGTCAATCCCCTGGGCTTCGAGGAGAAGAACCTGAATGTTGCCAGGACGTGGACTGAGAAGAACCCCGGGCACAGATACGAGGTCTTAACTGACAGTAATGACATGTACTACGTCGAAACACACTTCGGACCAGCAGGCCTGAACCGACCCGACATAGTTTACATGTACCGAAACCTCACCGCGAAGATTATCAAGGCCGATCTCCTACGCTATCTTATTATGTACATAGAAGGAGGACTATACACCGACATTGATGTCGAAGCGCTGCGACCAATTGAGAGATTTATTCCGGATCGATATAATGAAAAAGATATAGATATGGTCATTGGCGTCGAGATCGACCAGCCCGACTACATTGACCATCCAATACTAGGTCCGAAGTCGCAGTCATTCTGCCAATGGACATTTATGTGCAAACCAAGACTTCCAGTCATGATGAGACTCGTCGAGAATATCCTCAAGTGGCTCAATGATGTTGCACAAAAGCAAAACGTGCCAGTTTCCGAGATTGTTCTCGACTTTGACGAGGTTATAAGCGGTACCGGCCCTTCAGCTTTCACTACAGCCGTATTAGCAGAGATGACTGCACGACACGGCGAAAATGTCGACTGGGATTACTTTCACGACATAGTCGAGTCTAAGCTCGTTGGTGGAGTCCTTGTTCTCACGGTCGAAGCTTTTGCAGCGGGCCAAGGCCATTCAGACTCCGGAAACCATAACGCTAGGAACGCGCTAGTCAAGCATCACTATCATGCTTCTGGTTGGCCGACCAATCACCCTCGATACAACCACCCTGTGTATGGTGAGGTGGAGAAGTGCAATTGGAATGTGGAATGCGTCAGGTTATGGGACGAGCACAAGGCTGCCTTTGAAGCGCTCTCCCCAGAAGAACAAGCCAAACAGATCGCAGAGAAGGAAGCTGCCGATAAAGCAGAAGCAGCTGAGAAAGAAGCTAAAGAGGCAGCAGAAAAGGCAGCGAAAGAGGCGGAGGAAAAAGAGAAGGAAGCCAAAGAAGCAGCCTGGGAAGCAGCTAGGAAAGCCGCCAATCCACCCGACATCACATTATGGGACGCCAACAAGGCTGCCCTGGAGGCTCAAGCTGTCCTAGAAGCCCTCCCACTTGATGAACAAGCCAAACAAATCGCGGAGAAGGATGCAGCCGCTGCAAAATTGGCTCTGCTCGCCCCGCCTGATGAACAAGCAAAGCAAATCGCGGAGAAAGACGCAGCCGCTGCAAAATTGGCCCTTCTTGCCCCTCCAGAGGAACTAGCTAAGCAGAAGGCGGAGAAGGAGAAGGAGGTTGCTGCTCCACCACTTGCGCTTGGCCCACCTTTCCCTTGATTGAAAAGGTGAAAACAGGATGAAAGACGCACCCCAAATGGATGGAGAAACATGTGTAGAAGCTTGCCGACTCGGACATGGAAGCTTTCTTTGTGGGACTAGATATCAGCCCCATGCTGGCGGTCACACATCTTGTGTTCCGCTTCTGGTAGTTATGGCAGGCCTAGGGAAGAAGTGGCCATGGTATTCGGCGCAAAGCTAGTTGTGTTGCAGAGGTCTTTTAGACGATAGGGGTCGTGGATTTAGGGCTCGGCCCGGTTTCTGCAAATCTATTAGATATGATATACTCGGCGTTGGGGTGGTGACATGCATCGCAGAAGGTACAGGTTATTGAGGTTGGTGGTAATAGAAGGCAGTACTGACTGCAAAATACTAAAAATGAGAAACAAGAAAGCCGCCAGAGCTTATAAACTATATTCTGTTCTTTTGCATGTGATAAGACTGCCGAGGAAAGTAAGTATGCCGTTAATAAATAGCGGCTATACATACTGTACACTCACATGTTGAAAGAAGAAATGAGCCCATGCGAGAACATCCAATCTCAATTGCAACTGTGCAAACAGATAGCTATCCCTTGACACAGACATACGCATGTGATTGTCAACGAAGGGACCTGCCCATTATCTCATGGGCCGTTTTGCAGCCGCTCCACCTCTCACCTTGCAATATAGTCAGCACTTGCCAGGCACACATCGACGTAGAAAATCCCGAGTACCCGGAATGCTATAGCCATAGAGAAAAGGAGGAGAGGAGCCACACCACAGCTACCGTGTGATACAGCAGAGCGGCCGCCATCACAGGTGAAAATACGCTTGTACCTGAGGACATTGCGCGGCCAAAATCAACGCTCGACACTAAATCAAAGTATATAGCAGTCGATGGTCGATGGTCGATGGTAGGGAGAGGGTACACGAGGAGCTTTCAGAGTGAATCCTGCATACCTAATTGACTTGTTAACCTCTGAAAAGCTCGATGTCGTATAGAGCTACTTGGTGCTATTGCCACTTACTATTGAGAGGCCTGAGAGCTGCGAACTTGATGATCAAGCTCGATCACTATTCGCTATCGACGGACCGTGATATGTCTGCTTCCCATTCTTCGTCTCTCCTTCCATTAGGACCGTTGGCGCATAGTTATCCTTTTTCTGCCGATCTTGGCTTCTGCTGTGTGCGCGCCAACGATCGTGATGCGGGAGAAGTCTTTCCCGGTGCTCCTGGTAGAGGTAGAGGAATTGGTAGAGGTTGACCACCATCTGCTAGAAATAAGCGCCGGCCGTTGGCAGACCGAGAGCAACTGCTGTGGGTGTCCTTTGAGGAATGAAGGAGGCTCGTCGTCAGAAGAAGGCGATGCTCAGCATTAAAGATTGCCGCATTGCATTGTCCGAACCCTCGTCGTTCCAATCGTAGCTGGTGTGCTCTTACAGTCTTATACGAGGGATGTACGTACGTAAGATACAGTACGTAAGGTAGGTAGGTAGGTACCTAGGTAGGTATCTGGAGCTACAAATAAATTAAGCACTGTGAGCGGCATCGTACAGTACCTTGAGGTAGTGGGGTAGCGTGCCGCTAGCTAAAATATGACTACCGGTTGATTATGCGCTCTTCACCACCACCACATCTACCTACCCATAACAGTTTGAACTCCCTCAACAGCGCACTTTCTCGGTTGAGAAATCCTCAAATTCGTACTGTACATTGCATATGCAGGCACCTCGTACGAATGGATACTAGAAACCTGCCAGGCCAGCAAAGAGTGACAAGTAACACTCGAAAATTACATTTTCAACGCCTCAACGGCTCTCCTCGCAGGCAGGAGACGCACTAGCTTAACTCATCTTCATACAAATGAATGGTGAGAGCGCCAAAGGTAAGCAAATTTCGACACGGTCCCCTTATTGGCGCAGCCGAGAACTGCACGAGCCTCGCTATCGTCAATGGTCTCATCAGCATCGACAGTCCTTACAGCCACTTCGAAAATGTTACGCCATCGTACTATCTTAACCAATCGGGGACAGGCTCCGATACCTCAAGAAAGCAAGAATTTAATTATACCAAGCGGCAATGAGGTGCAAAGCCAGTATCCAACCCCAACAGAAGGTATGCATTGTACATATACATAGGTCGCTAAACTTATGTTACTAATTAAACAGCATCTACGGAGGTATCAAGGAGAGACTGGGGGCACACTAGAACTGCCATGTCACAAATCCGGAGATAACAACTAGTAACATTTTCACGAGAAAATAGAAGAGAGGAGAGTAACATCAGATACACTATTACAGTTCAATCGGTTAACAAATATCAATCTCACCATCTGTAAAAATGCAACTAACATTTTCCTTCAACGGGCACTCTAGCAGCTTTCTATCATCCATTATACGGAAGTTATAGAGGTGCAGCTGGAGGATATCAAGTGAGTGGTGCCCGGCAACCCCCCATCACAGCACCGCAAGTTATTCCAGACTCCCAGAGCGTCTGGTAACAATCTTCTTATCTGTACGTAAGTCCTCGATGCATGCCACTCCTTGCTTCTCATTCTTCATGAAGAAATGCCTTGCAACGAGCTTCGAGGGCTTCTTACTCGGCCATTGATCTAGGGGGGAATCCTCGAACGTCAGTGCACGGAAGATCCCAAGCATTTCCAGCTCCTCCAAATCACTGATATTTTCGATAGTGGCCCATGGACTTGGGAACGATGTCCATGTCGCTTGCGACGAAGTTAAATGTCCATGCTGACTCTCCAGATGTAAACACAGTCGTGCGAGCTCGACCGCAGATGAACAATGACCACTGATCTGCGTTCGGGTGCTAGTGCATCTCTCGCATTGCCCCAGGTTTGATTATAACATTAACTACAGAGATGGTCTTCGTAATGGGGAAATTGCTTGTGTCCGTGATGTGTACCTCCCCCACCAACTTTGATGGGGTCCTGAGCTAGCATTTTGTGTTCGAATCGATGCTTGAATGTCTTTGGATCCTACAGGGTCCTGGGTTATTGGAACTTCCGCTACCATCAGCAAGTAGGGCGGTGCCTTGGAAGATGCACGTCTCCTTTGGTAGTATGACATCAAATATCCCAGGGCAAGACGAAAGTTCTTGGAAAGCACAGGCTTAGTTGTGTGTGCGTTTTTATAACTCCCCAGTAGGCATTAAGAGAAAAGTAGAAGAGTCGCTAAAATTCCTGTCGTCAAAGATGAATAGAAATTCAATACCCCCCTTGCCCATACGTCGGAGCAATTGAGGATGTCCTGCTGGGAATTACCACAAGTCTCCCTTTTCTAAATCGACGATACAGTGTTCTCCTTCCGAGGTGCAAACTGTTATCCTCACTTTTCCCTCACGACATACCGATTACCGGTATGCCCGTTTAGTCTGTAATACTGTTTTAATTTATGGGTGGCCGTTGCCACATTACAAAAGTATATTCACCTCCTTATTTCAGTGCAGCTCGCGCACTGCTCCTTCATCTAGAAGCATTTTTACTCCAGCAAGCTGTACGCTAGTTCCCAAGTCATGGACAGTGGCTCAGCGTGCCCAATCACTCTAGTATATATATAAGTAGCTATTTAACTCATATAGATAGACAGTCTAAAATTTCAGCTCTAGGTTTACCCTGATATTAGTCTATTACCTCTACATATACTAAACTATTCGCTCCACGCAGGTCTCATAGTATATAGCAGAGGTATCATAGAAACCCGTTCTGAATATTCGCCCATTACCCCGAGAGCCTCTCACACCCATCCCTTCCTCAGATGTCTACCCAATCGTAACACGGCAGTTTCCAGTCAATCCCTGAATCGCCCTGGAAAAGTTTGTACATCCTTGTCTTGCTCACAAACCACAATGCAGAGTCTCCTAACCATTCGCCCCAAGTAGTCTGTGGAAATGCAATTTGCGGAAAACCGGGCGGAAATTCTTCCATTCCTTAATAGAGTGGTCTAAAGACCTTCTCGTATTTCTCAAGTGCCTATGAAACATCATTGCTACTCTATATCTTCGACAGCTCTCCCGCCAGTATATAAGCACTTTCAATAGTACTCAGACACCAAAAGTTGCGAAGGCTGCATCTCCTATTACAAGATATATTTAGGGAATTGTATTTATTATATATAGCCTTAGTCTAAAATTCATTATAAGGACTATTAATAGTTTTATTGTATGTTTTAGGGTCTTTAACTATAAAGGGTTATAAGTTTTTAATAATAACTTTTTGTATGGAGTTATCCCATTGTGTATCTTATAGCCCCTCTACCTATGTTCTAGGACGTGTACAGTAAAAAATATATATTTTTAGTAGTAGAATTCTCTAGGTGCTAAATCCTTGTAGGATCGGCCTTAAACTATATAAAGGGATAATCTTTTATAACTTATCGATTTATATCTAGATTATAATTTAAATCGTCTCTTTTTAACTCTAATATACTATTATAAGCAAGTATATTATAAAAATTATTGAAATTATTATACCCTCTACTTAAAGATACTTACTAAATAAACTATTAAAGTTAGCCTATAAAGGAAGTTTCTAACTTTACTAAAGCCTTCTATAGCTGTAGGGCTCTTTAGTGTATTAAGGCCCTATAAATTAATATTTTAATTTTTCTTAGGTGTAGAGATATATTTAGGATCTAGTTTATCTAAACTACTATACTACCTATAGGTAGAGCGCTTAAACTAGGATTAAACTAAGCTCCGAGCTACTATAACCTAGGCTCTAATCTACTTTAAGCCTAGCTCCGATCCAATGGGAGCTAGTTCTACCCTGTTGTATTTTATAATATAATTATGTACTATAATGCCCTGTAGCTATAGTGACCTTTAGTGGTCGCTAAACCCCTATAACTATATTTACTACTTTTGTATATAACTCTAGCTATATTAGTTATATAACCTTAGTTTCTGTATTATATATTTCCCTATTAGAAATAGTATATATAAGATCTTAAACTAGCTAAATCGAATAGATAGGGAAGGAGAAAACTAAACTAGTAGCTTTCTAGTTTAGGAAGATTAAGTAAGAATAATAAGGTCTAATTAAGTAGACTAAATAAGGTAATTTATATAAGTTTACTATTTAGGTAATCTATACAACTATATATATACTTATAATATATATTTTATTTTATACTGTTTTATTTTACTAGTATTTTATAAGTAAAGTAAAGCTTTCCTAACTTAGTAGTTTATATAACTTAGTCTATATTAAATATAGTAGTCTTTATAACTAGCCTTTTATATATAGATAGCCTCTCTTTCTTAGTAGATAGATAACTTCGAATTTAAGTCTTTAGTTCTATATATACTATTGTCTCTATTTTACCTATTACTCTATTTAATACTCCTCCTACCCTATATTTATAGTATACCTTAGGCTATGCCTACCCTACCTACCTATCCTATTTCACCCTATACTTATAGCATATAACCTAATAGTTACTATAAGTATAACAATAGTAGTTATTATTAGAAATACTTTAAGTATAAATAAGAAGAATAAGTTAATACTTATTATAATTAACTAGGAAAGGAAGTTAGTTTAGAGTTATAAGAATAACTATATTTTATAAAGTCTAATAATTACTATCTATAATAAAGGAAAATAACTAATTATTACTATCTATAGTAATAGACTATTAAACTATTTATATAATATTTATAGAAGGAGTTATAATATTATAAAAAGTAAAGATATAAAAGATAATTCTATATTATTATCAATAATAATATAAAATAAGATAAGATTATTCTTATCTTAAGAAAGAATAATTTAATTAATAAAATTAAATAAGAAGAAGAAGAAGAAATTAAGAAGAAAGAAAGTTAAAGAAGATCTATAAAAGATATTATTATAAATATTTCTAAATAAAGGAACTATTACAACACACTCGCTAATATTCGAATTAGTCAATGTAATGTCTTATTGACCAATAAGATAGCCGAATATAAGTATAGTATATATTAGTCAATGTAGTAAGACTTACTTTTTACCCTTACATTAATACAATAATCTATTACCCTTGTATTAATCTCTACCTTACTTTAATAATAATATATTTAATCATTATATATATCCTTACTATTAACTAATTTAGGGCTATCTTAAGTATTAGATTTAAGCCTATTTAATAGGTAATTCCCCCTTACTAAGAGAATTGTATTACTAAAGGTAGTTACTACCAAGAACTTATACTAGAGTATAGGTACTATACAAAAGGTAGCTAGAAAGGTAGGGAAATACAAGGTAATTAATTACCTCTCTAGAGTATAGTTAAGATGAATTAGATATAGGAGAGATAGAAGATGATATAGCTAAGCTAAATAGAGGCCTATCTAGAAGACATTAGGTTTAATTTTATAATGTTATAATCTCTATTATTAATTATATATATATAATATCTTTATATACAAGGTTATATTAACTAATTCAAATATTTATAACTATAGTATAATAGAACTAAGAGTAAGAAGTTTCTTTTATAGATAATTAGAGTTTAATCTTAGTTTATTTTAAAAATAACTATCTAATCATATAATTAAAGTCTAATCCTAGTTTAATTTAAAACCTTTAAGAGTTCTTTAGAAACCTTCTTATTACTTATTTATATTATAAAATCTTATAGTTATTATATTATATACTATAGAACCTAACTATTAGTATATCTAATACTATAAAGATTACTAGTTATTATAAATAAGAGATAATAATCTACTATATAATAAAAGAAAGAGTTAGTACTAGGAATATAGTATAGAGCTATTAAGGTTCTATAAGTAAGCCAAGGACTATTTAGATTATAGTATTTATTTCTATTCTATATAATTAATTATTATAATATAAATTAGTTCTACTTATATTCTTATAAGTATACTTACCCTAGTAATTCCAATACTAATTAGTAGTTAAACATTACTATTTAATTATAGAATAATAAGGTATTATTAGAAGAGACTCTACTATAGAGTTACTAGAAATACTATACAATTAGAGAGGGTTATAAGAAAGTAAAAGGCTTTATATAAAAGTACTAAGAAGACTTAAATAAGCCAAATAAGTAAAAATTATATATATTCTTATTAAGTATTTAAGGTAGTATTCTATTATACTTAATAAGATATAATTATAGAACTATAGATATTAAGTAATAGAAGATATTTATATCTATACTATTCCTATAAAACTAATAGGATTAAAAGATACTACTATAGAACCTAGAAATATATATTCTTTACTATAGAGCTATAGAAAATATATCATCTACTATAAGAATATAAAAGTTTAATCCTATAAACAAGGAATATACTAAGAATAAGGAGGTAATTAATATATTTATTTAATAGTATATAAGTTTCTATAAGAAGTAGAGCTATGATAATATTATACTATAGGGATATTTTTAAGATAATTTTAAAAACTAGATAAAGGAGATCTTTAATAACAGAGATAAATTAATAGTATAGAATCTATAAGACTTTTTATAAGCCTATAGATACTTTATATAAAAGAAAGAAAGATTACTAGTATCTTAGATATTATAAAAGACCCTTAATAAGGAAGAATAATATTAATAGACTACTTAGGTACCCTTCTATAAGTACTTAAACTAGGCTTAAACTAGTATTAAGGATCCTAGTAGTTTAGATCGGTTCGGGCCGGTTTAGACTAGTTCAGACTATAGTTTAGAGTAGTTTAAAGTATTTCTAAACTAACCCCTAACGCCCCTTATAGCTATAGGGCCTTATAGGGTCTAACTTTAAATATTAATATCTTAGGAACTACTAAGCCTAATTAAGTAATTTTTATTAGTATATAGTCTCTATATATAATATAAGTATATATAAGTCTTAGTTTAATTTTATAGCTTATATAGAGCTTATAATAAATAGATTTATAATAAGAAGTTTATAATCTTCTTTAAACCTAAGAATTAAGTATAGTTTATAAAAGTTATTAAATAATTTAATATCTAAATAACTTATAAACCTATAAAGGTAATTTTTATTATTATAAGACTATTATACTATAAAGTATTTTATTTATATTATTATTAGTAAGCTAATTATAAGACTTATTAGTTTTGAAGTTATAAACCTCTTATAACTTATCTAATTAAAAGGAACTAATCTAAACTAATATAAGATAGTATAAACTACTTAATTGATACTAATAAGAATTAATACTAAAAATTAATTTTAGTCTTTTTTAGGTTATATAACTAAACTCGCTTAGCTTATAGCTTTATAAATAGTAATACTAAAAAAGATCTAATAGAAGATTTAAATATTTTACTAAAAACTACCCCTAGGGGACTATTATAATTATAAGACTAGTACCTTATAGATAAAAAAGTCTCTAAGTAAATAATAATTACTAGTAATCCTTAGTAACCCTTAAACTAATCAGAGTGTCTAAAGGTATTATAGATACTATGTATAGGGTAGAACTAGCTCCGATCGGATCGGAGCTAGGCTTAAAACAGCTTAGATTAGATTGAAGCCTATACTAAACTAGGTTAGAGTAGGCTTAGAGCCGCTTAGAGCCTAGTTTAAGCACCCTACCTATAGGCAGTATAGTAGTTAAAGAGTAATTCTAAGTCTATATAAATAATTAATAGTATTATAATAGATAGTATCTTATTAATAGTAGATTTAACTACTACTATAATATTAAAACTATAAGCTATCCTATATAGTTTTATAACTAGAATACTTCTTATAACTCTCTTATACTTAATTAATTAAAGTCTAATAGAGGATATTAACCTTTCTTATAGTATCTACTAGTATAAGTATATAATTAATCTATAATAATAGATCCTTATTATTAGTAAATAAAGTATTTATAAAAGTAATTAATTTAAGGGTATCTATATTAAGTTTTATAAATTTAAGACCTCTTATTAGATTATTAATTTATTATTTTAGACACTAATTTAAAGTTTTTATATTAACTTCCTTAGGTTTAGTTACTTAGGTATTAAACAATAAGTTAAAAGTAGCTTCTAGCTAATATATGGAAGTAATATATACTCTATAGACTCTCTATTATTATTGCTCCTTTTAACGTCCTATATAAGTCGAAGACTATAGTAGGACGGTTAGGGGGGGTTTCCCCCTCCTAACTATACTATAGAAAATACAGGATGGTAATGTATTGTAATGTATACTAAGGGACATTATAGGTCGGGCCTAGAGTTAAAATAAATAAAAAGGTACTATTTAGTAGTTGTACGTCCCCTTAGTTCCCTCCTTTCTACTCCTCCTCTATATTACTATTAGAGGTGTCCGTTTCTCCTTCTATTTCGTCCGTGTCCTCTTCTTGTATCCTGGCTTGGCGCTAGGGCCTGGTTTCTATAGACTCTCTAGATTATATATTATTTAATAAGAGTTAGTACTAAGTATATTATACCTCTTAAACTTATTAATATACGAAGGCACGGGTAAAAAGTAACCGGACACCGGCTATTAGGCGAAAATCATAACCCTACTAGAAATCAGTGGTTTTTATATCAAATATACTTCTTTTGCTATATAAATATAGTAGGAATAGAAGTACTACCTATAAAAATAATTATCTCCCTTATACTTAATAACTAAGTTATTTATAACTACTATTCTATAAATCTAAGCCTATATTTAATCTTAATAAAGATTATCCTACTTACCCTACTATACCCTATTACTCTATTATATTATATAAGGCCTATTCTAATCCTTTATAATTATAATTCTTATAGGTATCTAAGTACTTTTAATTATATTTATATTAGGGCTATTACTAATATATTTAAGGATCTAAATACCTTCCTTTTTAAGGATTCGATTTATTTATTATAAGGTATAAGATAAAGTACTATCTTATTAAAATTAGAAGTATCTAATATTATACTTAAATTTATTAGACTTATAGATCTAGAGGTTATATTTATAGTAGAAAGGAATAAGAAGTAGAATAAGGTATTTATAGGTATATCTTATATTATTAATCCCTCCTTTATACTTCCTATTTCTTTTCTATTTATATTCCTTCTAATAGTTCTCCTATAAGGCTAGTTTACCTAGCTTCTTTTATCCTTTTATATCCTATTTAGCTTATAATTTAGCTTATTCTTTATTGAATTATATATATACTTTAGCCTTAATTTCCTTGTTATTAAGCTTCTAAATAAGTTCCTTATAGTTAGCCTTCTACTTAGGTATTTCCTTATAATAGATATAGTAAGGGCCTTTATAGTTATATATAAAGTATCCCTAGAATATAGCCTCTAAGTAGTTATTTTACTTATACTTAATAATATCCTAATAAAAATACTCTTCTAGTATATATAAGTAATTCTATAGCCTATAGTACTCTCTAATAAGAATAGAGGCTTTATTAGAGAAGATTACCCTTAATTATTCCTTGTATCCCTAATCCTTCCTTAATAATATAATCTTATATATCTCTGTACCTTCTATATATCTATTAAAGTAAGCTTTTTTATAGGTTTTATTCGGTTTAAATTAAGGGCTCGAAGTCGGGTTTCTATTGTTCTTTAATAAGTAGTAAAACCTACCTCTTTTATAATATAGTACTAGTATTTCTTGTAACTTACTTTATTAAGTATATAAGTTTTAAAGATCTCTACTACTTTATCTACTAATAAAGCTAAGGGCCTTCTAATCTTCTCTTTAATTATAATAAGGTCCTCGATTTTAGGAGGTAGTAGGCTATTAAGATAGTACTCTTCCTTAATATTAAGTACCTACTTCTATATCTCTATAGCTATCGATTTTAGGAGGTTATAAAGCCTTACTACCTCTCTACTAGACTTCCTATACTCTCGATAAGTTAAATATTAGGCTTTCCTAGTATTAGAAGTATAAGGGCCTATCTAGGCTGTATAGTAGTTATATTTTATAGTACGGGCGTGAAAAATATAGAATTTAAGTAGGGTTTATAGGATTTCTTGCTAATGGCCGGTGTCCGGTTACTTTTTGCCCGCGCCTTTGTAGTAGCTTTAGAGACTTTAATAGTACTAAGGTTATAGTATTATTATTCTTATATAAGAGTAATTCAATCTAATAATAATTAAATAATACTTACTATTATTAAATTTAAGTAGTTTTTTAGTTATTAATTACTCTTATTCCTTAGTTAAAAATTTAACTTTATAGAGTTAATCTTCTTCTAGGGTTATAAAGTTATTATTAGTTAGAAATAAAGTATTATTAGTCTATAAAGTAATAATACTAAACTAAGTAGATTTATTATAGAGTAAGTATATATTATATATAGACTATTTTATACCTATTTATATACTATAATAAGAGTAATAGGTCTTATACTAGTAGTTTCTAACTTCTAGAACTCTATATAATAGTTTAATAACTTTTAGTATATAATTCTAGTTAATTCTAAGTTTAAGTTAGAGCTCTTTTAGAGGTTAAATATAGAAATTATAGTTTAGTTCTATTATTAATTAAATATATACTTATAAAATATCTTATAAATAAAGACTAATACCCTTATTACTTATTATAGTTATAATATAAAGGATTAGATATTAATTAACTCTTTAGATAATTAGTAATTATATTAAAACCTCCTCCTTCCTAGTATTATTATAGACTTAGATAACTAGTCTAGACTTTTTAAAAGCTTATATAGTTCTCTTTTATTTAACTTTATCTATAAATTAAGAATTAAATATCTATATTAATAGTAGAATATCTATAAGTTTAGTAATTTTAAATACTCTTTTTTTAAGTAATCTATTAATTTCCTTATAATAGAATATAGTAAACTAAGGTTTATTTAATTTAATTAATAGATTATTAATATTATTATCTTCTTAGAGGAATACTAAGATATTTACTATTACTATTATTAGTAAGTATTTATATAAGTAGCCTTAGTCTTATTATAGTAGTTCTAGAGTAATTTATAGTTTATTAGCTTAAGGTATTTTAGCTCTAGATATTTCTATTCTAAGTATTTTAGTTTAAGGTATTTTATTAGTTTTAGGTATTTTACTTTTAGGTATTTTAGTTAAAGTAATTTAGAAGGTTTTATAAATAGGTTTATAAGTAGTTTTATTAATATAATATTCTTAATTTCTCTTACTTAGTAAATTAAATTAATTATCTTAGGGTTTATCTTCCTAGTAATATAACTTTACTAATATTATATAAAATAATATAAAAGGTCTATATAATAATTAAATAATATAAGTTTCTCCTTTAACTACTTAGGTGCCCTTCTATAGGCGCTTGAACTAGGTTTAAACTAGGCTTAAATAAGTTTAATAGATTCTAGTATAATTAAGCCTAGCTTCTAGTAGTTTAGAGTAGATCCTAGTAATTTAAACTTATTTTAACCCTTAGAGCTATAAAGCCCCCTATAACTATAGGGCCTTATAGGGTTTAACTTTAACCTTTAATATCTTAGGAACTACTAGTCCTATTTAAGTAATTTTAATTATTATAAGACTATTATAGTATAAACTACTATATATTTCTTAACTTACCTTTATAGTCTTATTATTTAAGCTATTATAATATTATTTAATTTTTAATTTTTAAATTATTTATAATCTTCTTTAAACCTAAGAATTAAGTATAGTTTATAAAACTTAATTAATTAATTTAATATCTAAGGAACTTATAAACCTATTTAAGTAATTTTAATTATTATAAGACTATTATACTATAGACTACTATATTCTTATAGATTTCTCTTCTTAGTTTTATTAATAAACTAACTATAAGACTTATTAAAACTTAAAATTTAAATCTTTTATAATATAATATAATTAAGTTTTAAATTATATAATTAAATTTACTTAGCTTATAGCTCTATAAATATTAATACTAAAAAAGATCTAATATAAGATTTAGAGTTCTTAGTAAAACTTACCCTTAGGGGACTATTATAATATATATAAGGCTAGTACCTTAGAAATAAAATCTTCTAAGTACTTTTTTATATAGTTAACCCTTAAACTAATTATAATAGCTTAAGGTATTATAGATACTCTATAGAGAGTTAAACTAGGTTAAACCTAGTTTAACTCTAGTTTAAGCTAGGTTTAAGTACCCTACCTATTAGTACTATAGTATAAGTAGTATATATAGACCTTCCTAGCTTCTATTCTAGCTAGTATTCTCTTCTCTCTATACTAGAATAATTAAGTTTAATAGTAGGTTATAAATAGTAGTTATTTATTGTCTATTATATATATTAAGTATATTTACTACTTATTATTCTATATATAACTTATACATTTTATTTATTACTTTCTTAATTATTCTAATTAAATTATAATAGTATATTATTNAAATAATAATATCTAAAGGTCCTAAGTATATATTAATCTATATATATATAAATATAAGGTCTTATATTAAGTATATTAAGTTAGTTACAGAGGTATATCTCCTTTATATATAAAAAGAGGATAGCTAGAAGCCTAATATTATATAATATATATATTATATAATATACTTCTAATACTCCTACTTAGGTAATAGTTATATAAAGAAACTCTTATATAATTAACTCTTATAGAAGCTAGACTACCTTTAATAAATCTTTAGCCTTTAAAAAACCCAGTAGGAAAAAGAAGATAAACTAAGGAAGAATAATACTATATATAAACTAGCTATATAACCTATTATAAAGTTACTTAAGTAAAACTAAATATTAGAAATTATTTTTCTAAAGTATCTCCTCTAATATTTAATAGTAGGACTAATCTCTAATATATCTATATATATTAATTAACCTAGTTTAATAATAGAGTAAGGTAGTTATTTATACAATTTCTATAACTACTAATCTATATACTTTAAAACTTATACCCTCCTTTATTTTATCTTAGTAATTATTTAATAAGGTTTTATTATATACTAAGTAAGGTTTATTTCCTAACTACTTTTTTATATAGATATAAATTATAGTTATCTAGATTCTAAATAATAAAGACTTTTCCTTATATTATTCTAAGTAGAAGAACTCCCTAAGTATACTATTAATTATAATACTCTTTAATTAATTTCTTAATCTAGGTCTTAGTCTATATAATAAATAGTCTAGTCTTATACCTTATACTATTTATTGTTATACTTATAAATTCCTTAAATATACTTACTCTAAGTCTTATATCTATTAAATATAGTTATTCTTACTTATTTATTAATAAAACTAACTAGATTTATAAAGAGTCTAATACTTAGATATAGTACTTTAGAACTATAGATTATAATTCTCTTTAGAGTCTAAGTTATTTCTTTAGTTATAGCCTTAGGCTTAAGTTAGAAACTATCTAGAATACTTTCTACTAGCTTAAGTACTTCTTTAGAGGTATTTAGGTTATTAAGAAGAGATATATACTTTATTATATTATTAGAGGGTAAGTTTAATTAAAAGATAGTAGTTAAGGTACTTTAAGTTTATAAAGGTAAGTATAGATAGCATTAAGATTTTAATATAAGTTATAAGAGGTTTATAGAGTAATTTATATAGATAAGGTAGAGTAGATAAGTTATTCCTTTATAGATAGTAGTTCTAACCTTTAACTAGGGTTTATCTAAGTTAAATATAGACTTTATTAAAAAGTAATAAAATAATCTATAGATTACTAAGAGGAAAAATATAGAGCTATAGTACTATCTAGAAGTAAGTTATTATATAAGGCTAGAGTAATAAGTATAGACCTAGAAGTAGAGATATAATAACTATACTCTTAGTATAAGACTCTATAGTATCTCTCTACTTAGAGTAAGAATAAAGAGCCCTTAAAGTATACTAATTATAGATTAGAATATTATAAACTTATCCTAATATAATAGTTTAATAAGGCTATTAGTTACTTATTTCTTAGTAGGGATATATTAAAGGTCTACTTTACCCTTAGTTACTTTTTTATAAATAAAGTAAATAGTACTAGATATTAATATACTTTATCTAGGTATAGAATTAAGGATTCTTAGTTAATATAATAGTACCCTAGTTATCTCTAAAAATAATTATACTATTTATAAAGTTAAGACTAGGGTAAATCTACTTAAGAAAGCCTTATAGTTAAATTACCTTTTTAGTTATCTAGGGTTATTTAATATATTTAAACTTAGAAGTAAATAGAGATACTATTAATTATTATTTTAAGGACTAGCTAATAGTTGTATTACTAAGGCTAAAAATATATCTAGATATTAATTATTATATATTATAATCTCTAGTCTAATCTAAGTCTATATAACTAATAAATAGAGTAAGGGACTCTTAGAAAACTAGTACTAAATATAGTATATATTAGTAATCCTACTACTAATTAGTAGGTATAAGTTAGAGATTATTTAATTTAATACTCTAGGTTAATAGAGATAAACTTAGTACTAGTTTCTATAAGAGTTAATATAAGGTTTATATTTTAGAGACTAAAATTAAAAAGAACTTTTTAAAGGTATACCTCTTAACTAAGGTAAAGGAGGTATTAGAGATAATCTTATATAACCTTTATACTAAGATAAAAGTAATATAATCTAAGGTTAGTTATATAAAACTAGATACTAAGCTTATTCTTAACTTCTTAGATCTTAGCTTTAGAAGTACTAATAATAAGTAGGTTATTTATATAGATAGTAATAATAATGCCTTTATAGATAAATATACTAGAATTAGTATCTAATAACTTAAAACTAAGTATACTAAGGAAGTTAGATAATATATTATACTAGATATATAGAGATTATTTTAGTTTATAAAGGGCTTTATTTAGTTTATATATATCTATAATTCTATAACTAATTAGAAGATTTATATAGATATCCTTATTAACTATTTTATAGAGAAAAGTAGTTTTTATATTTATCTATTTAATTTCTTAATCTATTAATACTATAAAGGTAAAAAGGACCTTATAGCTTATTAGTTTTATAATAGAGGTAAATATCTTATTAAAGTTAAGATCTTCTTATTACTAATAATCTTAGATAATCTATCTAGTTTTAAAATAAAGAATCTCTCTATTTACCTTATATTTAATCTTAAAAATTTATTTCCTATTTAGTAGTTATCTAGTCTTTAGAACTATAAATATAATCTAGGTATTATTACTAATAAGCAAGTTATACTTATCTTATATTATAGTCTCTTATTATTTTTAATAAGAGCTCTATATAATTTCCTTAAGTATTTTTAACTTATAGAGTTTATATAGATCTACTTCTATAAGGAAAGCTATTAGATATATATAGTTTAGAGAGGTAATATATAATAGGGTAAGATAAGTAAGGGATAGTAGGTCTAAGGAAGATAAGGTATAATATAGTTTAGGGTACTACTTAGAGGTAATAGATAGAGTAAATTATAATATATTAATATCTATATTAGAGCTAGAGGGTATTAGAGAGGCTAGTTATAAATATTCTAGAAATAATAATATAAATAACTAGGTAACTAGGATATTAACTAAGTTATAAGAGAGGGGGTAAGTAAAAGACTAGGATTAGTTTATATAAAGGCTAGATATAGACTCTATTAGTATCTTAGGGCTAGGGTTTTATATAGAGAGGGCTAAACTACTTTATAGGGTTTTAAAAGATCTTCTTATTTAGTTTTACTAGCTTTATTACTAGAACTATTATTATATTTCTACTTTACTAGGGTTAGGGCTACTATAGGTTTTATAAATATTAGAGATAAATCTATATTATTCTAAATTTATCTATAGTTTATTTTAATAATATAGATATTAACTCCTTAAATAACTTTTCTAATATTAGTTAAGATATAATAAATATAATTCCCTTTATATCTTACTAGCTTTTTAAAAATAAACTTTTTAGTTATTTTCTTTAGCTTTTTAATAGTAATATTATAGAGGAGAGATCTATATATTTAAATATATTTACCCTCTAGTTTATATTTATTATATATTTTATAAAGGGTCTAAAACTTAACTATAGAGTAAGGGGTCTATTAGTAAAGATAAATAATAGTATAAATTACCTTAGGTTATATCTATAGAGCTAGTCTAGTAACTTATAATATAGGTTTAGCTTTAGACTAAATTATCCTCTCTTACCTTTTAGTAGTTTTATTTATTTCTAGATTATCTAGAATTATTAGTTCTTATTTAATATTAGTCTTTATAAGATAAAACTAAAATTTCTTATTAATATATTCTCTACTATTATTATCTTATAATTAATAAATTTTCTAATCTAGTTATTTATATATTTCTTAAAACTACTTAAAGTAGATTATAATTTCTATCTTACTTTTAATAAAGTATATTTCTCTATACTTAGTATAGTTATTAAAGAATAAAATAAAGTACTAAGATTTATTAAAACCTTAAACTAGGAGTAAACTATATATATCTAAGTAAATTAATTCTATAAGAGCTAAAGTAGATA
Source organism: Pezicula radicicola (assembly GCA_003008705.1). Classification (NCBI taxonomy): domain Eukaryota; kingdom Fungi; phylum Ascomycota; class Leotiomycetes; order Helotiales; family Dermateaceae; genus Pezicula; species Pezicula radicicola. The sequence goes on along the minus strand of PDUO01000008.1, from coordinate 358,514 downwards.
TAATCTTTATAATATAATTTTATTATTTAACTATAGAGGTATAGGTTATAATAATATAACTCTGGGATTTTCTTATTTAAGTTAATATCTTTTACTACTCCTAGTAGTTATTAGATAGTATCTTAAGAGATATATCTCTATTAATTATACTATATTATATATCTAAAGGTTATACTATAGACTAGATAGATAACTTAATTATAAGGTTAGAGTTAACTTATAGAGGATAATTAACTAGATATAGGTTTTAGTATATCTAAGAGAAATAAACTTTATTTTTTTAATATTATAAAAATAATATTTTAGATTCTAAAATAAATATTCTTATAATTAAAAGATATAGATAAGATCAAAGTTCCTAACAGTTAGATAGTAATTAATATTAGATAGGTCTAAGAAGACCTTCCTCTTAATAATAGTTAGAATCTAAACTATACCTTAGTCTTTAAACTAGACTATAGAGTTATTAATACTATCTACTATCCTATCTTACCTCCTTATAATAATATTAATAAACTACTTAAGGTTACTAGTATAATATTTAGTATATCTAGTATCTATAATCTAAGCTTCTATAATATAAGTAATTATTACTAATATATACTAATCTAGCTCCTTTTTAAGTATTAGTTTTAAGAAGATTACTATATTAATAACTATAAGTATATCCTTATTATTCTTATTCTTATTATCTCTTTTCTTCTACTTTTTAGTCTTTTAATCTCCTCTACTACTCTTTTACTTTTTTAATATCTTTAGTTTTAGATATAGGTACTTCTTATAATATTAGAAGGGAGGATAAGTATAACTATTATAGTCTAAGTAGAAATTATATTTAACTAAAATCTTTCTTAGTATTAATAATAATATTATTTTCCTTCTTTAGTTACTTCTAGATACTACTATAAGAGTACTATAATACTAATAGGTAGGGTACTTAAACCTAGCTTAAACTAGGGTTAAACTAGGGTTTATATAAGCTTTAGATAGGGTTTATATAAGTTTTAAACTAAGGTTAAACTAGGTTAAACCTAGTTTAACTCTCTATAGAGTATCTATAATACCTTAAGCTATTATAATTAGTTTAAGGGTTAACTATATAAAAAAGTACTTAGAAGATTTTATTTCTAAGGTACTAGCCTTATATATATTATAATAGTCCCCTAAGGGTAAGTTTTACTAAGAACTCTAAATCTTATATTAGATCTTTTTTAGTATTAATATTTATAGAGCTATAAGCTAAGTAAATTTAATTATATAATTTAAAACTTAATTATATTATATTATAAAAGATTTAAATTTTAAGTTTTAATAAGTCTTATAGTTAGTTTATTAATAAAACTAAGAAGAGAAATCTATAAGAATATAGTAGTCTATAGTATAATAGTCTTATAATAATTAAAATTACTTAAATAGGTTTATAAGTTCCTTAGATATTAAATTAATTAATTAAGTTTTATAAACTATACTTAATTCTTAGGTTTAAAGAAGTTTATAAACTTCTTATTATAAATCTATTTATTATAAGCTCTATATAAGCTATAAAATTAAACTAAGACCTATATATACTTATATTAGATATAGAGACTATATAATACTAAGAATTACCAAAATAGGACTAGTAGTTCCTTAGATATTATCAGGTTATATACTATAAGTATAGGGTGAAATAGGGTAGGTAGGTAGGAAGGGTAGGCACAGCCTAAAGTACACTATAAATATAGGGTAGTAGGAGGTGCGTCGAACAGAGTTATAATAGACAGATAAGAGGCAATAATAATATATAGAACTAAAGACTTGAATTCGAAGTTATCTATCTACTAAGAAAGAGAGGCTATCTATATAAAAAAGGCTAGTCGTAAAGACTACTATATTTAGTATAGACTAGTTTATATAAACTACTAAGTTAGGAAGGCTTTACTTTACTTATAAAACACTAATAAAATAATATAATATAAAATAAAATAAAATATATATTATAAGTATATAGTTGTATAGACTATCCTAATAGGTAGTTTATATAAATTGCCTTATTTAGTCTACTTAATTAGACCTTACTATTCCTGCTTAAATAAGTAGTCTTTCCTTATGAACTAAAAACTAGTTTATAACTAGAAAACTACTAGTTTAGTTTTCTCCTTCCCTATCTATTCAATTCAGCTAGTTTAGCTTCCTATATATACTATTCATAATAGGGAAGTATATAATATAGACACTAAGGTTATATAACTAGTATAGCCGGAGTTATACATGAAAGTAGTAAATGTTATTATAGAGCTTTTATAACTACTAAAGGTTACTATAGCTATAGGGTATTTATAGTATATAATTATATTATATAATATAATATACCCTCTTAATAAGTACTATAATAAACTAAGAGATAAAGAGCTTTTAGTACTATATATATATATATAATATAAATAATAGTACTAATTAAAGCCTATTAGAGTTAGAAAGTATATAAACTTAACTCTATTTAATAGCTTAGTTAGGCTATCTACCTTTTACTCTTTAGAAGGAATATATAATAGGTCTATAATTCCTTTTTCTACTAGGTCTCTACTATAATAGTATTTTACTACTATATATTTAGTTCTTTTATAAAAAGCAGGGTTATTAGCTAGTAATAAGGTACTATTATTATCTATATATAGAGGTAATTTAGTCTATTTAAAATAGCCTAATTCTATTAGAATTTACTCTATATAGACTACCTCTTTAATAATACTAGTAATAGCTATATATTTAGCTTCTATAGTACTTTATACTATTATAGATTATAATTTAGATTTCTAAGAAATCAGGCTACTAGCTAAAAAGAATATATAGGTACTAGTAGATTTTCTAGTAGCTATATTACCTATATAGTTAGAATTATAATAGCTTAATAAAGAGCTATTTTCTTTATTATTAGAATAAGTAATTCCTAAGTCTATAGAGCCTTTTAGGTATCTAAATACCCTATTTATATATTTTATATATATATTATTAAGATTAAATAGAAATCTAGATAATTTACTAATACTAGCTACTATATCTATCCTAGTAGCTAAAGCTAAATATAATAAAGAGCCTATAATACTTTAATAATATTTAATCTTTATTTTAGAGGCTTATCCTTTATTAGGTTCTAATATAACCTTTAGATCTAAAGGAGTATTAACTATACTACTTTCTAGTAAATTAAATTTTACTAGTACCTTTTATATATATTTAGTTTATTTTAATTTTAGTATAGTACTAGTTCTCTTTATTTCTATTCCTAAGTAGTCAACTATAGGCCCTAGTCTTTTAATTTTAAAGTATTTCTCTATAGTATTGTAGAAGCTATTAATAGAGTTTATACTAGGGCTTATAATAGCTATATTATCTATAAAGATATATAGTATTATATTATCTTTTATAAATATATAGTTCTTAGCTAATAGGGATTTGAAGCCTAATTTATTAACTAGTATATCTATAAGAGTTAAAAACTATAGTCTAGCTAATTACTTTAAGCTATATAGTACCTTATTTAATTTAAGTATTATATTAGAATCCTTAATAAATCCTAAGGCTTATTTTAAGTATATAGGTAGGTCTATATTACTTTATATAAAGGTAGAAATTATATCTATTTTATATATATACTAATTATATAATATAACTAGTATAAAGACTATTTTCTAAGTTATTTATTTAATAATATTAGTAAAGGTATCTATATAGTCTAGACTATATAATTGTTCCAATCCTTTAGCTATAAATCTAGCTTTAAACTCTATATAGTTATTAGGTAGTTCCCTAGTTTTATAAACCTATCTAGTTTTTAGTAGTTTATAATTAGGTATTTTAGTACTATCTACCTCTTCCTAAGTATATTATATATTTAGGGAATCGTGTTTATTATATATAGCTTTAGTCTAATATTTATTATAAGGGCTATTAATAGCTTTATTATAAGTCTTAGAATCTTTAAATATAAAATTCTATAACTTTTTAATTATAACTTTTTATATAGAGTTATAATCTTATATAACTTATTAATTAGAGTTAAGTTTATAATTTAAATCTTCTTTTTTAGACTCTAATATAGTATTATAGACTAGTATATTATAAAAGTTATTAAAATTATTATTCCCCCTATTTAAAGATACTAAATAAGCTATTAAAGCTAGCCTATAAGGGAAGTTTCTAACTTTACTAAGGCCTTTTATAGCTTTAGGGCTCTTTAGTATATTTAGGCCCTGTAAATCTATATTTAATTTCTTAGGGGTAGAGATGTATTCGGGATCTAGTTTATCTAGACTAGTATCGTTGTCTATAATAGATCTATTTATAGGCCTATTTAGCCTTATAGGATCGGCCGCTAGTACCGGAGAAGGTAGTAAACTATAGAATAATTCGTCTTTACTTAGTTCTTAACTTTCTTCTTCTTTTTCTTCTTCTATATTACTAGTATTACTAGTATTATTACTAGTATAAGAAGAACTTATAGAGTTATCTATATTATCTATAATAGAAGGAATAGAATAATTATCTTAATCTATATTAAAATCATCTTTATAAATTAAATCTTCTTTAATTACTATATCTCTAGAACTAATAACCCTATTTAATATAGGAATATAGACTAGATAATTATTAGAAGACTTGAAGCCTACTAAGATACCTTTATTAGCTTTATTAGCTAGTCTACCTCCTTTAGACCTAGGAGGGGCCTTCTTATATTATAGAGTATAAGTAAGAAAGAGATCCTAATATTCTAATATAGTTTATATTAGGCTTAGTATTTATAATAGCTTTATAGGGAGTTTTATTTATAATAGCTTTATAGGGAGTTTTATTTATAATAGAATTATAAGTATGATTTTTTATATATACTATAGACTATACTATATAGCGCTATAGCTTTAGAGGGATAGATTTTTATTTATAAAAGGCTATAATCCTTTCTATAATAAATAGATTTAGTCTTTTATTTATACTATTCTATATAAAGGTATAAGGACTAGTATATTCGACTATAATACCTTAATTATTAAAGTATTATTTAGCTTTTAATAATTTAAATTTAGCTATATTATCTAGTCTAAATGTTACGCCGTAGTCGCAAATATTCGAATTGGTCAATGCGAAACGTCTTATTGGCCAATAAGACGTCTTATTGACCAATATGCCAGCGAATACGAATAAGACGTCTTATTTGCTAATAAGACGTCTTATTAGTCAATACGATTTTATAACAATATAGTATATATATAACTAATAGATATTACAAAATTAGAAATCAAAAATCAAACCCGACGCCTTTTAGATGGGCCTCTATTTACAACTACCTCCTCTACTATTTCTTCTGTATCTAATTCATCTTGCTCATGCTGTGGAGAGGCAATTGCCTTGCGTTTCCCTGCCTTTCTAGCTGCCTTTTGCATAGCACCAATGGATTGACGTGAGTTTTCAGCAGCCACTGCCTTTGGTAGAGTGATTCGTTTAATCTTTGACCCTTTAGAATCCCAACCCTCTGGCCCATCCTCTGGCAAATTGCAGTCAAATTCGCTCCTTGGCTTATTCAGAGATGAAGCTTGGTGGCCACCAGTAAGGATTCCATGTTTTGAAAGAAGAGTATAGGTATTCTTCGTCTTCTTAATAACTCGAACTGGTAAACGAAGAGCCTCTGAATTACCTCGATATTGCTTTGGAATAAAGAGAAGAGCAAGATCTCCCTTCTTAAATTCAGTAGTAGGGCCTCCTCTTTTTCTCATCTTATCAGCCTCCCTAGTATTATACTCAGCAACTCTCTTCTGTAATTCAGAGAGAATAAAAGGCTCATTGGCTTCTTCTACTTCAATATCTTCTTCTTCAAGCTCTAGTTCTTCATTGTCGTCAATCTCAATCTCATTGAGCCGGTGAGTGAGTTACCAAGGCTTTCTAGAGTGGAAAACCTCAAATGGAGTAACACCTTGGGGAAGACCCTGTGGGCGAGTTGTATTAATAACCTCTTGAATATCTGGGAGAAATCTAACCCAATCATTGGTATCTTCTTCTCCACGGGCTGCTCGAAGTCGTTCTTTGAATATACGATTAGCTCTTTCAACAGAGCCTTGAGTTTGGGGATGGTATGCACGGCCTCGAATAATAGGGATTCGTTTTCGTTTACAGAATCGTACAAAGGCACCCTTGAATTCAGGGCCATTATCGCAATAGCTATATAAATTAGCTGTGGGCTCTTGTAATTCGCCTGGAGTAATAAAAAAAGAGACATCAAAAAATAAAGTCGGGATTACTCACACAGCCCAAGGCCTGCCATTATCTGCACACCATAGCTCAAATATAGCCTCAATTGATTCTGCTTCCTTATCTGTAAGTGGCCTAAGCCAAATAGACTTCGAAAATGGGCACTTAAGCTGGGCAGCCCATTTATGTGGCCCATCTGGTTGAGTTCGGAAGTCCATTAAGTCAATAACAATTCTCATCATTGGCCCCCGACTAGTGATTGGTGTAATACTAGGTTTGGATTGAGGCCTAGAGTTTTCGTCGCAAAGAGAACAACGCTCAACAACCCATTTAACGTCCATCTCAGTGATCCCATAATAGCACTCTCTAACTCGCTCAAAGGTCTTCCGAATAGCAAAGTGCTTGAGAGCTATATGGGTTTGAGCAATAAGCTCGAAAGCATCATATATACAAGCAGCATAGCGGGCAGGGTATTGATGGCCTTTGATTATCTCTGCTCTTCGATATACCTGGCTATCTTGAAGCTCAAAGTGCTCCAAGGCTTCATGGCGACGATTCCGATCCTTCTGGAGCTCTGCAGGTGTACCACCACGAACTGGGCCCTTAGGGTTATTAAGCCAGTATCTGTAATCACCACGCTTCTCTCCAGAAAGAACTGAGCGATTTGGTTGAAGTTCAAGCCTCCGATAAAACTCCTCTTTAATAGTAGAAGACCAACAATCGCGTTTCTGGGCCTCTATTTCGGGTACTTTAGCTGGGAGGAAATCGGTGCCTTGTGGGGAAGAGTGAGGGTCTACAGGATCGAATTCGAAGTGAGGTCTGGCTCTGGGCCGAGCTTGGGCCTGAGTAGGTAGTGTAGAAGGACTAGCCTGGCTCTGGTTGCTGGCTACATTTGGATGATTTGTGTGGGTTCCTAGGCGATTTTGAGGCTGCGTAGAAGGTTGGGGAAGGCCCGGAGGTCTAGAAGGCCTGGAGGGAGAGCTTGGGGTTCTGAATCGAAGCATAGTAAGTAGTGAGACAATATAGACTTGACTTATGGGCTGGGTTATAGAGGGGGAATTACCTATTAAATAGGCTTGAATCTACTACTCAAAACTACCCAAAATCTATCGAAAGTAAGGATATAAGTAAGGAATAGATATATTATTATTGGAGTAAGGTAAATATTAATAGAAGGGCAATAGATTATTATATTAATGTAAGGTAAAAAGTGAGGAAATATTGACTATTGACTTGACGTCAGGTCGTCGGAATATTGATTTGCCGTATTGATCAACACGTGCCGCAGTCGCATTCAGGGTTCTTATTGGCCAATAAGACGTCGCATTAGCCAATACGAATATTGGCGAACGCGTCGTAACATAAAGCCTTTTATACTAATTTTAAATTATATAGCTATTAGTATATAAAAGCTTATAATATTATCTATAGCTTCTAACTTAAATCTAATAGGATAAATCTATATAGCTCTAGTCTTTCTATAAGTAAAAGTTTATATATACCTTTCTTCTTCTAAGCCTTTAATCTTAATAAGGCCTAATATATCTGAATCAAAGAAAGTAAGTATATCTTTAGAGGCCTTTAAAGGTTTTCTACTAACTATTTCTTTAAATTTTCTATAGTAGTAAGGATTATAATTAATTAATTACTTATCCTTATATAAATCTAAATTAAGACTATTTATATAGTCTATAGTTTCATATAGATAATCCTTATTTAAGTACCCTAAGTATCTATATAATATATCTAGACTATTATCTATTATAGTACTTTCTATACTAAATAGACTATCTACCCTATATATAATAGGTTCTAATTTAGTAAAATTAATTAGAATATTTAGATAGTAAGTATTACTTTACTATACTACTTCTTCTATCTTACTTTTAGACTTATGTTTTAATATAGTACTATTTCCTTTAAATAAAATAGTCTACCTTTTATTAGTTAGCTCCCTAGGGCTTATTAAAGTAGATTTTATATTAGGAATATAGTTAATATTAGTTATTACTAGTTCTTTATTATCTACTAAAATAGGAATTTTACCTATAGCTTTAATAGGTATTTTAATACTATTAGTTATAGTTATAGACTTATTATTAACTTCTACTAAGTCTATAAGCTAATCCCTATTAGGAGTATAATACTCTATAGCTCTAAAGTCTAAAATAATCTTATTATCTAAGTACTTATATTTTTTATTAATATTAGTCTCTATAATAGTAGTATAATTACTAGGACTTATAAGATCTAAATTATTAATATTAAGATTATTACTAAATATATATATAATAATTTTATTAGAAAGCTCTTTAATAGCTTCTTTATTTTTATCCTTAGTATTATCCTTATTTTCTTTAGATTTAGATTTATTCTTAGACTTAGACTTATTCTTAGTCTTATTAGACTTATTTTTAACTTTTAGCTCTAGGTACTTAATAAAATATATAGCTTCTATATATCCTTTCTTTTTATGACTAGTATAAAAAGAGCCTTTATTACTATAGACTTTATTAGCTTCTAAATCTATATTAGATTTTATTCTAGCCTCTTCTAAAATTAATTTAGATATAGTCTTAGGTAAATTAAGAGTCTTTATTTAGTTCTTTACTTAGTTCTTTAACTTTTCTAGAGGTAAAGGAGTTAAAAGGACTAGTTAATCCTTTAAATAGAATCTAAACTATAAATATATTATTTAGTTTATATTCTAAGTCTTTTAAATAAAGACTAGATAATTATATAATACTTATATATTTATCTATATTAGAATAAGACTTATAGTTAGTTTCTATAAGCTTATTAAAATATCTATCTATTAGTTTTATACTACGAAGGATAGATTAATTTGTATTAAGCCTGGTCTAAGCGTTTCTTCATATAAATCAGTCACGTGTTGGCCTATTTCATAGTAAAAACGCTTGGACCAGGCTTAATATAAATTAATCTATCCTTCGTAGTTTTATTAAAGGTAATTTTAATAGTCTTATAAAAATTACTAGTATTTAGTTTATCTTTAAATCTTTTAGTTATTTTTAAATTAACTATAGATTATAAAGTACCTAATACTTTAATATTATTCCTCTTAAAATTAAACTCCTTTTCTATATATTTTATAGCTAATTCCTTACTATATAGTTCTTCTTTAGAATTATAATATAAGTATTTATTAAGAGCTTTTTTAGAGCTATCTATATAAGGTATAAAGCTATTTATTTTCGGGAATAAGTCTGTATTTACTAATTACTCTATATTATTGGAGTAACCTAGTAACTTATCTCCTTTAAAGGAAATAATAAAGGAAGAAGCTATTTTATAGTTAAATAAATTTACTTAGTAAGTAAATAGTACTGTTTATAGTAATATACTATATAAGGTCTAATATAGTATATTAACTAAAATTATAACTCTAATAACTAGGCTATTATAATTAATTTAATTTATAGTTTTATAAACTATTTTAATCTACTTATTTAAAAAAGATTATAAATTTAATTAATTTTTAAATTTAATTTAGTTCTAGTTTTAGTACTAAGTAAGGTATTTAATTTTACTTAGTTTATATAGACTATATATATATTATAGTACTATATAGGCCTTATATTAAGCCTCTAAAAATAAAAATTAAGTTATATATACTAAGCTTACTAAAATATAAACCCTCTACTACTTATATTAAGTAGAGGTATAGACCCTATATATCAAGTCTAGCTAAAAGGTTTATTTTTATATATATATAAAACTAGAACCTTAGGTCCTAAATTATATTATACTATATAAATATTATTATTTCTTTATAATTAAAATAACCTATATATATATAGGATTTTTATTCTATAAGAATAACCTCTTATATATATTAAAATAAGAGTATCAGGTTACAGGCTATAAGTATAGGGTGGATTAGGGCAGGTAGGTAGGTAGAATAGGCACAGCCTAAAGCATACTATAAATATAGGGTAGTAGGAGGTGCGTTGAACAGATTTTAGACAAGTAAGAGGCAATAATATATAGAACTAAAGACTTGAATTCGAAGTTATCTATCTACTCAGAAAGAGAGGCTATCTATATACAAAAAGGCTAGTCGTAAAGACTACTACATTTAGTATAGACTAGTTCGTATAAACTACTAAGTTAGGAAAGCTTTGCTTTACTTATAAAACACTAATGAAATAAAACAATATAAAACAAAATAAAACATGTATTATAAGCGCATAGTCATATGGACTACTGTAATAGGTAGTTCGTACGAATTGCCTTATTTAGTCTACTTAATTAGACCTCGCTATTCCTGCTTAAACAAGTAGTCTTTCCTTGCGAACTAAAAACTAGTTTATAACTAGAAAACTACTGGTTTAGTTTTCTCCTTCCCTATCCGTTCGATTCGGCTAGTTTAGTGTCTTATATGTACTATTCCTAATAAGGAAGTATATAATACAGAAACTAAGGTCACGTGACTAATATAGCCGGAGTTATACACGAAAGTAGTAAATATTATTACAGGGCTTTAGTGACCACTAAAGATCACTATAGCTACAGGGCATTTATAGTGCGTAATTATATTATATAATACAACAAAGAGTATTTAAATACTAATAAAATAATAACCTTAATATAAGGATTTTATACTACTTATATAAGTAGTAATTTATATTCTCTTTATCTCTAATAAAATAAAGAACCTTTCTAAGAGGATTTATAACTATAGTTTAATTTAATACTAGTACCTCTAGACTACTAAAGGTTTCCCTTAAGAAACTTACTAGCTTAAAATATAATTTTTTATACTTCTTACTAATAAGCTAAATAAAGTACTAATTAAGTATACTACTAATATATAACTATATAACTAATATAATAGAGTAATATATAATAATATAAGTCTACTCTCTCTAAGAATAGCTTCTTATAGAACTTATATATTTAGAAATTACTATAATATAAACTAAACAATACCACTACAACCTTTTTTGTGATTTTTACCTACTACTGCTAGAGCCTTACTTTTTGTATTAGAGGAATCCCCTCCTCTCACTTACTATTTTTCGAACTCTATATAGTATTTGACCCTAGCGTTGGGCCTATATATATAGAATAGACTCCGACGACCCCTTTCAAGAAGGGCTAGCCTCTAGCCCCCCCCAGTTCGACTCAATGGATACCGAAAGCTCCGTAGAGACCCCTAGGGCCACTAGCTACACTAATAGCCAATATACTAGTGAACTAGAGGCCCTAAGGACCTCCCAATTCGAAGAAATCCCCTCTTCTGACCCCCTAGGGGCCCCGGAACCTGAAAAATTCTTTTCTACCGGCCCTAACCACTTTGCCTCAGGCCAGAATATAGGGTACTCGGGCCTACAAGGCCCCGTAGCCTTAGGCTCTTCGGGTAATAGCACTGGCTACTCCTACCCCTCTACCCCACAAAATCACTCAACTAGCCAATTCAACCCCCTACAACAGCCTAGAGCTATAGGCTCCCTGGCCACTGGAATCACTACTTCCCAGGCCCCTGAAGCTACAGGCTTCCTGGCCCCTGGAACTACCTATTCCCAGGCCCCTGGAGCCTATAATAGTAGTACCCTGGCCCCTGGCCCGAATAGCTCCCTGGCCCCTGAAGCTACAGGCTTCCTGGCCCCTGGAGCTACAGGCTCCCTTAGGCCCTTGTTACGGAAGAGGCCCTCTACAATAACCCAAGACCAACCCCGAAAGGAATATAGAGGCCCTAACACTACCTATAATAGTACTAGAGAAGCTATTCTAGCTTCTAGAGATCTTCTTATAGAGGCTTATACCTTAACTAGTAACCGAAACGAATAAACCAAGCTACTTAACCTATTAGAGGTATTTCGGGAGCTAACCGAAAAAGGTACCCTTACTAAGGCTTCAGCTATAATTACCTCCTAAATAGCTAATCTAGAGGAAGCCTCTAGAAAAATCGAAAACCAGGCCCGGAGCCTAAACCAGAAGCCCCAAGGCCCCCCAAAGCCATAGGCTATTCAAGCTCCCCAACCTACCCTAGCCCAACCTACCTAAACCACTCCCCAGGCTACCTGGGCCACTAAAGTAGCCCGAAATACAGGGGATCCTAATGGATAGACAATTATAGGTAAAAAACCTATAAAACCTACCTAAAAGCCTAAGATAAATAGGGCCTTAAATCGACTAGTTCTTATTCGATCATAAGATACTATTCAGGCCTAATTTTCAGCCCTAGCTATATATAATAGTATTAACAGAGCTTTTGAAGCTAAGGGAGTAAAAGGCCCAGTAGTAGCCTCTATTACTAAGTCCCTACTAGGTAACCTAGTTATTACAACTAGTAACCCCTTTACTACTAGCTTCCTACAAGAGAAACAAGCTATATAGTAATATATAACCCCCTTCTAAACTACCTAAAAAGATAAACCTTGGTATAAGGTAGTATTATATAGAGTCCCTATTATAGACTTTAATTCCCCTATAGGCCTAGGCCTTATTAGGGATGAAATTACTACCTTTAACAAAGGCTACAAGCCCATAGGGAACCCCTATTAGCTAACCCCTATAAATAAGAGGGAAATACAACTTATAGGCTCTATTGTAGTAGCCTTTACTATAGAGGAAGAAGCCCAAAGGGCTATATAAAATAGACTCTATATAGGGGGTATTAGTGTAAGGGTAGAGAAATACCACTCTATAGCCCCCTCTACATAGTACTCTAAATACCAAGGCTTCAGCCACTTAGAGTAATACTGTAAAAGAGCCTCTAGATATAGGCTATATAGCGAAAACTACGCTACAAGACAGTACTACTACCCTATTTACAAGGCTAAAGGCTCTAAGTACCTATACTTAGCACTAGTCTATACTAATTATAAAGAACTATATACTACAGATAGTCTAACTTATGAATTTAGACTAGCTATAAAGGGAAGGACCTCTAATACTAGTCTATGATTAGTAGTTCCCTTAAAGTACTATAAGTAAACCTAAATAGATCCCTAGTAGCTACAGAGAGTACTCTCCAAGCTACTATAGAACTAAAAGTAGACTTAATATTAGTATAAGAGCCCTATATTATAACTATAGAGGGCTCTACTAGTAATAGGTCTATTTCATACCCTGGTTTTACTTAAATACTACCTAGTATAGTACTATAACCCYRAACCCTAGCCTATATTTCAAAAGGCTGTAAACCTACTATAGCTATAACTATAGCTAATAACCCTCTACAAGACCCTAACTTTCTAATACTAAATATAATAGAGGGAAACTATAACTTCCAGATCTATAATATCTATAATAAGAAAGACTTAGGGGATTCAGGCCTATATACCCTAGAAAGATACCTATATAGGTCTAATATAGGGTTAAATACTATAGTTCTAGGGGACTTTAATATACACCACCCTTAGTAGGACCCTCTTAGCCCTATATCTATAGAGGCTAATGAACTAGCCTTGTGGATAGAAGAAAATAGTCTAAACCTCCTAAATAGGCCGGGAATAAGTACCTTCTATAGGCTATATATAGAAAGGGAGAGTATAATAGACCTTACCCTAGCTACTAACTTACTTAGTTCAGTTATTTCAGACTAGTAAGTAGTTAGGGATATAGGTTTAGACTACTTTAGGCTCCTTTTTACTATTTCAGGCAATAAAGAGCTTAATCCTACCTTCCCAATTAGGCCTAGCCTATATAATACAGCCCTAGTAGACTAGGACCTATTTACCTCCCAATTATAGCTTTAAGTTAGGGGTAGTTACCTTGATTCTACKGAGTTTTATAACCTAACTAGCCTAACTACCTCTAACTTAGAGATAACTAGAGAAGTTAGAGTTAGTATTATATAAAACAAGGAGCTAGCTATAACTAGGGGGCTAGATAGGGCTACAGAAGAGCTTACTAAGCTTATTAATATAGTAGCCAAGGCTAGTATCCTGATTAGGAAGTTAGGGCCTACTCCTAAACTATAGTAGAACTCCAATTTAAAGGCCCTAAGGTCTACTATACTATAGGCTCAGAGGCTTACCTATAGGGACCCGAATAGCCTAAGGTAGTATTTATAGGCTAAAAACATCTATTTTCAAGCTATTAAGAATATTGGAATCTATTTCTAGAAAAGGAAGACCCTAAGGCTATATTTAAGGCTATGAGTTATACTAAAGACTTCTAAATAGGGTAAATACTACCTATTATATACCTTAATAGTCTAGAGGTATAAGAGACTTTTACCGATAAGTATAATACTTTTAGAAATATACTCTTTCCTCCCCCTCCTATAACCTTACCCCCTAGCTAGGATAACTATAGGACTAGCCTAAATTGGAAGTGGCCTAACTTATCGAAAGTAGAGTTAAAAAACGTATACTCTACTAAGATAAAGAGTAAAATACCTGGTCCGGACTAAATTACCCAAGAACTAGTTACTAAGGCCTATAATACTATACCTATAGTATTCTTTAGGCTATACTCTACCCTACTAAACCTTGGCTACTACCCTAAATACTAGAAGGAAGCTACTGGAGCTATACTAAAAAAGCTAGGGAAACTAGACTATAGTACCCCTAAGGCTTATAGGGTTATAGTACTACTTAATTACTTAGGCAAGGTTAGTGAAAGAATACTAGCCCAAAGGCTAGGCTACTTAGTAGAGACCACTAATCTACTCCACCCCTTATAAATAGGGGGTAGACTAAAGAAGTCAACTATAGATATAGCCCTAATTCTAACTAATAAAGTAGAGGTAGCTAAGGCTAGTAAAAAGAAGGCTAGTACTCTGTTCCTAGATATTAAAGGAGCCTTTGACTATATTTCTAAAAACTAGTTACTATTAGTTATAAAGGAACTAAGGCTCCCTAGCTCTCTAATAGCCTGGGTTAGCTTATTCCTTAATAATAGGTAACTTAGGCTATCTTTCGATAATAGTATAGAGGCCTTCTCCCCTATAACTACAGGAATACCATAGGATAGCCTAATATTACCTATATTATTCCTAATATATACTAGGGACTTATATAAGTCTCTAGATATAAAGGTTTTATCCTATATAGACGATATTTCCCTAATAACTACCTTAAATAGCTATAAACAGAATATAACTACCTTAGAAAGGGCTATAAAGGAACTATACTAACTAGGGGAGGCTAAAGCTATTAAATTCGACCTAGCTAAAACCAAGCTAATATACTTTTCGAAGACTAAAGTAGCTAAGAAAGCTACTCTAACCCTACCTAACCAAGAGATTATAACCCCAAAGGTACTAGTTAGGTAGCTAGGTATTTGGTTCAACCCTAGTTTATCCTTTAAAGAGTACTATAATATTAGGGTCTCTCAGGGCTGGTAAGCCTTCTATAGAATAGCTAGGTTAACTAATATAGAGAGGGGCCTAAGTCCTACTTCGACTAGACAGCTCTATATAGCTTATATAGCTAGTATAGTTGACTACAGTACCCCTATTTAGTGGAAAGGGTAAGCGAGGCTAACTAAACCCTTACAAGGGCTCCAAAACCTAGCCTTACGTAAGATTTTAGGGGTATTTCATACAGCCCCTATACAGGCTATGGAAATAGAGGCTACCTTACCCCCCCCTAGCGTCCGACTAAACTATACTATACGAAAATATACTGTAAGAGCCTTAAAACTCTCTAACTACTACCTAATTAAGGAATAACTATAAAAAAACCAATAATCTAACCTAAACTTACTAACTAATGATAACTAACTCCAAAGAGTATAAAACTATATAAATAATATAGATACTACTAGCTTAGAAAGGCTTAGGGCCTTCTATTTTATACCTTGGGATAAGGATATACCCTATAAGGTTATAATTAGTAGCCTCTCTAAGGAAGAAGAAGTAAAAGAGTACCTTTCTACCCTCCGAAATCTAGGCCCTAAGGTAGCCTGTATTTATATTGATACTTCAGGCCTAGTAGGAGATAAATACTAGGGAATTGGCGTAGGGGTTGTAGCTTATAACCCTAGGGGGGCTACTAAGTATATAGAAAAAGTCAATATAGGTAGAAACCAACTAGTCTATAATGGGGAACTAGAAGGGGTTACTAGGGCCCTAGAGTATACTAGTATAGTAGCCTCTAGAGGCTATAATTACTATATATACTCCGATAACCAAGCTGGAATATATAGATTACTAACTCCCTCGGATAACCTAGGCCAAGAACAATAAATTAGGGCTATATAAGCTACTAAACTAATTCATGAAAAGGGTACTAGTACTATTATAGCCTAGGTTCCGGGCTATAAAGAGGTAGTTGGAAACGAAAAGGCTGATAGAACTAGCTAAGGATACTACAACAAGGGCCCCTATCTCTAACTCTACTAGTTTTGGAGTTCTAGGAACTATACTAAACTAAGATAGGGATAGGGAGTAACTAAACAGCCTAAAACTAAGTACTTATAGTAAGCTATATAGCTGGACTATTAGGAAAAGAATATCTCTACCCCCGGGAACTAAGAAGGAGCTAGCTAGTACCTTATTTCAGCTTAAACTAGGGTATAGCTATATAAAATCCTACCTATATAGACTCCAAATAGCCTCTAATAATAAATATAGCTGTAGCCAGGTAGAGGATACTAACCACTTACTACTAAGCTGTAGGAAAGACTATATACTACTAGCTAGAAATAAACTAGTAGAGGACTTAGGGATCCCTAAGTTAAGATTAACTCTATAGACCCTATTAGGGACTAAAAAGGGGATCTCTAGTATACTAGAGTTTCTAAATCAGACTAAAATAGCTACTAGAAAGTGGTATATTAATAGGGATATAGAGGGAGAGGAGGAGGAGGAGGAGGAGGAGGAGGAGGGGGAGGAGGAGATAGAAGAGGAGGTAGAAGAGGGGGGGGGGTGAATAACTTACCTAGCTAGGCTACTTTCCTTTGTTATAAATAGGGCTAGACCCTTAATGTCTACTAGAAAACATCGATGATACCTATTGTATATAGATATATAGGGCCTAATAAGCCCTAATAGTCCTATATAGTCTTAGACTCTAATACAGGACTTTAAAAGGAAAAAAAAATAAAAAATAAAAAAAATAAACTAAATAGAGAGTTATAAAGTAAATATACCTCTTTATAAGAGTATATTCCTTAATTAAGAATAATATTATACTTATATACTAAAGCTTAAGGATAGATACTTTTATATATAAATAAGACTATAATACCTACTATATAGATAGTATAATTATATAGTTATAGCTACTAAAGTCTATATATTATATAATAATAGTATACTAATAAATAGCTATATAAATAAACTAACTATTACTACCTTTATACTCTATAGAGTTTAATTATAGGGACTTAGGCTAAAGGGCTTTTATACTCTCTAAGTAATAAGAATAGAGGATAGGGAATACTTATAGAGACTAAATATAACCTCTATATAGGGTTATTACCTTTAAAATACTAATTAATAGTACCCTAGGCTTATAACCTATTAGGTTATAAGCTATAAGTATAGGGTAAGATAGGTTATAATAGGTAGGGTAGATATAGCCTAAAGAATACTATAAATATAAGATAATAGGAGGAGTATTAAATAGAGTTTATAATAGGTAGATAGGAGATAATAATATATAGAACTAAAGACTTAAATTTAAAGTTATCTATCTACTAAGAAAGAGAGACTATCTATATATAAAAGGCTAGTTATAAAGACTACTATATTTAGTATAGACTAAGTTATATAAACTACTAAGTTAAGGAAGCTTTACTTTACTTATAAAATACTAGTAAAATAAAATAAAATAAATATTATAAGTATATAGTTATATAGATTACTTAAATAGTAAATTTATATAAATTACCTTATTTAGTCTATTTAATTAGACCTTACTATTCCTACTTAATCTTCTTAAACTATAAACTAGTTTATAACTAGAAAACCATTAATTTAGTTTTCTCCTTTCTTTTTTATTTAATTTAACTAATTTAGCTTATAATATATATTATTCCTAATAAGGAAGTATATAATATATAAACTAATATTATATAACTAATAAAACTAGAGTTATATATAAAAGTAATAATTATAGTTATATAGGTTTAATAACTACTAAAGATTACTATAGCTATAGGGTATTATAGTATATAATTATATAATATATAATAAGTTAAAAAACAATAAAGGAATAATAAGAAGTATAATATAAATAGTATAGTATAAAGAGATAATATTTATATAAAAGTAATAAAATTCTTTCTTTTCTTTATATAAAATAAACTATTAAATTATTTCACTTTAAAATTTAACCTCTACTAAAGTATATACTAATAATAGTATTTTAAAAATATAAGCTTTATATTTATAGTTTTATAATAGATCTTTAAAAGGTAAAATCTAAAAGATTTAATTATTTAATTTTTTTAAGAGTTAACCTAAGTATTAAAAAAGTATTAAAATATATCTATTATTATTATTATTATTTTATATTTATAATAATATACTTTAAGTTTCATTTATTTATTTTATCTTTTTGCTTTATACTTATATATTTAATAATATTTTTACTAATAATTATATTAATTAATATATTCTATAAGACTAACTAAGTATTAAATATTACTTAAATTACTATTAATATAAATAATAAAATATTAGAAGTACTCTAATAGAAACTAAATAATCTATGGAATATTATTTTAATATAATTTTCTAAAGTTATTAAAGTTAAGTCTTAACGTATTAGTTAATTCGAATATTAGTGAGTGCGGTGTAATAGTGTTAGTATCAAATTTAGTAATTTGGAAATCTGGCCCCGTTAAATTGGCGCCGTTGAAGTGAAAGTCACTCCACTATTTGCTGCGAAGTACATTCCATATACCGGGCGTTAGCTTTGATGCTCGTACTAGAGCTATGTAGAATTCCCGGAGATTCTTGCTCTGGTTGCTGTAAGGATCGGATACCATCACTGTATAATTGAGGCTGGCTCTATGAGACTTCTCAGGAGATGTCTTAGGAGGTAGTGGAGAGCGGAGGAGGTTTTGTTAACCCGATGTAGAATTTGTAATGGATAGAATCCTAATCCATGTTCTTGGGATACGGTTGGTTCGGATGGCATTGAAATTTCCGGTGACTGGAGGACATGACATGCAATTCAGAGCAGAAGCAACGCGAGCAGGAGTTACCGCTACTAAAATGAAGGTTGTTGATATTATTGGAATCATAATGAGTGACTGGCGGCTCACGCTGTCTAGAACGATAGGTATTTCTTCTGCTCGCTCTTCTCAACGCTAACATGGAATTGGCGTTTATAGATGAGGATCTCTCATTTTTCCACTTGCTGAATGTTTGCGTACCATAGGTATATATATAACCAGAGTAAACCGGGAGAGCGGGATAGGCGGATATTTAATCTAGTAGTCCGCTTCCATGCCCTTTCGAAAATAACGCTAAGCGTTTTGAAGTACTTCCCGAAGCCAAGTATTGCACTTTCAGTTTCGCAGAAAGCTTATATGATTGATATCAAAGAAATCGATGAAACGAAGACTCTACAGTCCACGAGAAGAGGCAGTCGACCTTTGAGAATGTCTCCGTCCATTATTCAGGATTTGTCTAAATAGTGAGCTCTACAGAAAATTCTTGTTGGCTCTGCTACGCGTCCGTGTTGATAAGAACATGTCAGAATCCTTGCATAGAAGTTGCATAATTACAACTATGACAAATGCCACAAGGGCTCCTTTCCAAGCATTTGCCACGCCTGGCTCTCGCTTAACCTTTCTCATATTATAGTGGGAAATCCATCATTCACAGGCATAGTCATCTGGTTCAAGAACTCCAGATCCCCTTCCAGTATAAACCCCCCAAGGTCCATTCCCATTCCAAACGGCGAAAAGCCAGTCATAATATGGCCTGCACCATTCCCTGTCTCTAGCAAATTCGAGGGTGATGAGACTTGCTCATCGGGATTTGTCAAGGACTGAGATGTGCTATTAGCACCAGAAATAAGGTTGGTGGTGGAAGTTGCTAATTAAATTAATTATGCACTAGTAGAACATAGGACCAAAAGGGAGAGACTCACTGATATAATCCAAAAAGGTGGCTAGTCGGCGAAGGTACTTTGCGCATGTAATGGCTGTTCGGTTCTCTCGATCAAGCTCTTGTAGAGCTTGAGCAGCTTCATCAATGGAAGCCCTCAGGCAGCCCAAAGGAATTATTGCTGGGCTAACCCCTAGGCTTGAATTGTGATATATAAGGAAGCTAGCGCAGAGAACCAATGCAGAATTAAATGCTAGAGTCGTCAGGACTTGTTACACTATAGGTCATGGAGGATGATAGAGAGCTATAAACTAACTGTAGTAAAGTGTAAACCACCACGCGCCAAGCATACCCCGATGGGATACCCCAGACCTCACAATTGTAGAAACGATAGCAATGATATCCATCGATGAATTCACACAAACATGGATGCTATTTGCGCCAATTTGCAGCAGCATAGCAACTTCAGGATTTTCGAAGCCCTTCGTACCTATAACTTCAAGAAATCTAACTAGCATGGACCTGTGTAGCAAGATACGAAGATTGTGATATCGAAGAGTGAGAATGATTCGAAACTTCTCATTTGCGTCAAAGTTTTCAGCTGGTATATCTTGAGGCTTTCGGAGATAGAGAGTTGTTGGTACACTTCGCTCCCATTCCACTAGTTGCTGTTCCATTTTCAAAATGTCGGACACGGCGTCCAGTACTGAAGTCGAAGCTGGACATCCCACATTACCGTCGTAGGAGAGAGTAATAATGGTCCACATGATCTTGTATAGAGTTCTATGAAGAATCAGAAAGAGATCTGCGAAAATTGTGCCGGAACTCACATGGTCGCATTGAAGAAGTATACACTGTTTGCTGTTAGGTTGTCATCACCTTCTAGCACCTTTGGCAATTCAAGCTTCACATAGTTGTCCGGAATAGTAGCCGGTCGACCAAAAGTCATGCTGAGTGTCCTAGTAAAGGGTTAAGGCCCATCTTATGATCTGACCAGGGATTAGGAAAGTTACCCACCTATCAAGAACCACGCATCCGTACCACGTTCTCTTCCTAATTTCTTGTTCCAATAAAGAAAAGGGCCTTGAAGCAACACTTGAATGTAACCCTAGCTGGAGTGCAGCCTTTACAGTCAACCCATGTATTGACCATGCCTGTACAGATTTATGAGTACCCTGGAGATATTGCCCCGTAACAAGCAAGAATTGTACTAAGTAAAAGTCATCTATAAGATAAAAGCTCCCAGATTGATAAGATAAAACATACCTGCTTCCAGACTAGAGGCTCGGAAAATATGCTTCTCGCAAAGACCAAGAGCTCTTTGATAATAAATATCGGATTCCTGAACCCTAGTTCTAGCATCTGTGTTGCTACCAACTCTCGTGCTTGTTGAAAGAGCAAGGACAATATTCAGGAGCCCAAGCCAAGTTCTTCGGATCTTAGTAAACCGAGTCTGTCGCATATCTTCATATGTTTCCCAGAAAGTCTGTTTGTGGAGATATGGAAATAAAAGTCCTGTCGTAGAAAAGTAATGATGTAGAAGCTCCCGGGTATGACTATCTTCGGGCAGAGCGTAGATATTAACCTTTTCTTTATGATAAACCTTCTCTGTGCGTCCTTCACGGCCTGCTGGGGATACAGGCCGTGAGACTGACATTACACCGCCGCTAACTTGTGAGCGAACCATGCTGGGCTCCACCCCTATGTGAGAACTGCCAGACATTTGGGTCACGGCTTGAGAGATGTGGCGCGTAAAAGCAATATTTGAAGATGGGCCTTGACAAGCTTGTTAGCACACAATTTCCATTCAAGCTGTCGCTATTGACTGATGGTAGGCATATGATACCGAAAAAACCAAAGTCCTCTTCTTCGCTAAAGACTACGGCGCCCATGCCATCAGTAGCATCTTCTGCCGCTGTAGTGTCTTGCACGTCGTCACTATTGACCTCTAGTCTTTCAGTCGGTTTATTTGAGCCAGCGTCCATATCTTCAGCATGGGTCTGCTCGACGTCATCTTCAAAACGTAGATGTTTGGATGGCCGACCAGCTTTTAGCGAGATGATTTCCTCTTCAACGGTCTTAAGGCGATTTTCAATTCCAATTAAATACTCTTTCCCAACTATCATGTTCGGAGAAGAGGATGACTGTGCATAGACGCACTCAAAGCCAAAGCTATCGCAAGCCGTGCATTTTGGCCGGTGGCCATCACACTTGACACACGTGATTCCATGTCAGCAAGATTAACAAAAAAGTCAGTAGGTTGGTAAGACCAGAAATCATGAAGCCACTACTAGCCTGACGATATATTTTCGGAAATAGATGGTGCTTACTCGAGATTTCCTCGCACGGCAAGCACTACAGGCCAATCCGATGCGACGTCTTTTGTTTGATGATGAGCTGGATGCTCCTCCCGCGGCACTATCTGGCATTGTCGGCTGAGAATTAGCATCATCGGGTCTCCGGTCCATGGCAAAGAGTGAGTGGAGAGCGTATGATGGGCCGTATGTTGAGATCAGGAGATGTTGTTAAAGTGTTTGGTGCCCGTTCTTTCCGCGGCTACCGAATGGATACCTGCTGCGAATAACACGTGATTGACCTAAAGTTAAGCGAGCGAAGTAAGAACCTTGGCGAGCTTGGAAGCAAAAACAGCAAAAGGGGGCAAGATAGTAGGTACTTATCACTCTTCGGTCTCTGTCTCATCTTGGTTTCATTTATACAGAAGTCACAACTCAGCTGACGTCAACCAAAAGCATCACTGATAGATCAAAGTTACGCTCCGGTGATAACAAAGACAGCATCCACTGTTACACTGGAACTACACTACTTCCATCATTTTCACTCATTTAGGATCACCGTCTTTGTTTGCAGCCACTCATTCATTCCCCAGTCAGCTCCAAATCTGCCCCAACCACTGTCTCCATATCCCCCATGGGGTAGAATCGACTCATCGTGTACCGTTGCTCCGTTCACATGAATGGCACCAACGCGTAATTTCTTTGCCAGCTTCAAAGCTTCAAAGTGTTTATGGGTCAATACGGATGCTGAGAGACCAAAAGGACAAGCGTTGATGATCTGAGCAGCTTCAGTTGCGGAAGCAACTGTCATGAGTCCCAATAGAGGCCCGAACGCTTCCTGCGAGTAGAAGGCCATGGAAGGATCTATGTTGTAGATTACGGTTGATGGAATGACATCAACTAGAGCGACTGACTTGGCCTTGCTAGTAATTTGATGGAATTCTGCCAACGTGGCGCCTTTTGATACAGCATCATCCAGAAGCTGGTGGAGCCGCTTGAAGCTCTTGTTAGAGATTACCGGCGCGACTGAAAGTTCTGCTGGAGGAGTGTCCAGAATGGCGAAGAGCTTCTTTTGGAAAGCTTCCATGATCGGTTCTGCAACGAGCACGATGTCGGTAGACATGCAGATTTGACCGCTCTAGAAGGTTGTAGTCTTGTCAGTGATCCAACTGCCTGAAACTTTAGATTTGGGCTACTGACGTTGAGAAATGCTCCCTCAATAACAAGTCTTGCCGCAGTATCTAGGTCTGCATTCTCCAAAACAACCACAAAATTCTTCCCGCCAAGTTCCAACAGAACTGGCTTTAGTGCCATTGCCGCTTGACTAGCGATCACTCTCCCCACTGGAGTACTACCAGTGAAGTTACACTTTCTCACCTCCTTTCTCTCAATGAGAGCCTTGAATACCTCGGGCCCATCTTCCTCTCTATGAAGTATGAAATTGAGGACTCCTCGAGGAAAACCAGCCTCTTGGAAGAGTTTCGCAATGAAATAGTGCGTTCGAGGTGAAAGTTCAGATCCTTTGAGTATGGCAGTGTTTCCAGCGGCAATTGGTGCAACCACGGCTCTAGAGCAAAGAATGATGGGCGAATTCCAAGGAGCTATGCCCAGAATGACTCCGAGTGGCTCTTTTAGAACGAGTGCCTGGGAGTTTGGGGTGAATACCTGTGGAATAGTTCCTCTCAATTCTGGAGAGGTTGCAAGTGCTGCTGCCTCTCGAATGTTTTTGATGCTATCTTCGAGGTTTATCAGTGACCATAGAGGCGAGCAATTGATCTCTTCCTCCATAATAGCTCGAATTTCGGCGCCCCTGGATTGCAAAAGCGCAGCTAGTTTCAAGAAGACTTCCCGTCGGTATTGGGGGCTGGAATCTCTCCATGACTCGAACGCTCGCGCACATGAGTCTACGGCAAGGTGGCAAGATTTTAAATCTGCTCCTTGCACATGAATATTATAACTAGTAGCTTTCCCGAAACTCTGCGCATAGAAAAGGCGTTCTTTATTGTCCAGCAAGTAATCATCGCCGTCGATGATCAGAGGAATGGTAGTTGGAGGGCTATGAAGCATTTTATCGTATACTGCATGTCTTTGACAACCAAACTAACTCTAACGATGAAGTTGCCGGGAATAGGGTGTATGTTAAGTTCTCTTTTGAATGCGGAGGGCGGGGGAAAGGCGGAACTGTTCGCGGAGATGCTGACGAAGTCCCGTGTAGGCTAATTGATGAGGTGACCTCTAAGGAATATTAACCCTCTGCATGCTTCGTGAAAATTAAAGTAGAGTCTCAAGATCACTTGCATATTATTAATACTTCAGAAAAATGGTCGTCTGGAACAGATTAATTCGCTTTATTGCTACAGATGGCCGAGTTTTACGCGGCGAGCCAATCCTTCCCTACAAGGGCTTTGATCTTGGAACTACCACAACAGAGACCAAACTACAAGCAAAAGTCATCACTGGAAACGATCCATATGATACAACCGGAAAGACTGTAGTGACTGACGAAGTAGTGACTGTGAAGGAGCTTCTAGGTCCTTTGGCTCAGGAAGACGTCCCTATACTTCGCTGTGTTGGACTCAACTACGCAAAGCACAGTAAGCAGAAATGCAGCTGAGGTGTAGATTCGCAAGCTCACGGAAAATCAAACACAGTTAAAGAAGCAGGGAGAACTCCACCACCTTTCCCGTTTATCTTTTTCAAGCCAGTCACTACGATCACGGATCATGGAGCCGATGTCGTGATCCCCAAGATCGCCCAAGATGACCAAGCAGATTACGAGGGAGAACTGGTACGAGAACTTTGAAATTCAAATTGTTCTAGCTGATTTTGAGACAGTGCATAATCATGGGTGGTGATGCCAAAGATGTTACTGAGAGTGAAGCATTGGGCTACGTTGCTGCTTACACCTGTGGTAACGACATATCATCTCGCAAACTCCAGCGAGACGCAGCCTACGCAGGCAGAATACCTCAATGGGGCTTTTCAAAAGGGTTTGATACCTTCGCCCCATTGGGTCCTGCGCTCATCAGTAGCAAAATAATCCCCGATCCAGCAAAGTTGCATCTGAAGACCATAGTAAATGGACAGGTTAGGCAAGACGAAGGAGTTTCGGATTTGTTATTTGGGTGTGCTTACTTAATTTCTTATCTATCCACTGGAACTACGTTGCAGAAGGGAAGTGTCATTATGACTGGGACTCCTGGTGGTAAGCCTTCTCTTGTTTCATTTTGTTCCTGTAGCTGACATTGTGGATTTTCAGGTGTGGGGGCTGGAATGAATCCTGCTCAGTACCTGAAGCCAGGTGACAATATGGAGGTGCTCATTTCAGAGATTGGTACGCTGAGGAATAATGTAGTATTTGCATGATGGAAACCCTAAGCAGTTATTCTGGTCACCGTGGTTTTAGATTGGCGACTTAGTAACGAGACAAATTTTAAAAAGCCTCCACACTCACCACATCATTTCCTGTAGGAAATATCAGATCTCATACGTGTGCTAGCATTTTATTCTTCGTCTTTCCTGTGACCGCAAGAAAGCATGCAGCTGGAATTTGCTATATGACGTTGGTTTATACCGTTAACTCGTTGAGATTTTTTGTCGTAAATTATCATGTGTGCTCACAGATGGAGGAGATCCCCACCCGGGTATATCCAATATTCACTTTGTTAGTTAGGCTTCTCACTTGACTACATCTCCTGCGGAAAGAAAGGCAAGGTAAAAAGGACTACTATAGAGCTTTTGCAGGGTTTGCAGGGTTCTTAGCAGGCTAATCCTCCAGACTGCTTCCTTACTAGTCGCGTAGCATGCTCCGTAGACCTGCCTACCTTCCTATACGTTGGGAATGTGAGATAATATTGACGAATATATAGGTCGGAAGTCAATGGATAATTGCTTGATTTCTATAGGTACGAAAATGAGAACATATATATAGAAAAGAGAGTGAGTAACTGAATCATGCACGAATAGCTTGGATAACATCGGAGAAACTGTCAAAACATAAGAGAGTGGCTTATAAACTAGGTGCCAGAATAATGCCGTCGGGGCATCTGTGGCATGAACTGAATATTGGCGGGATTTGCGATTTCCGAAATATATGACAATAATGTTATATTTGGCAACAATATAACACTAAATATCTAACTGCCCACTAGAACTATTACAGCCCTCTCTATCACCTACAATATGGGTTGGAACGGAATACAGTTGACAGATACATACATTAACAAGCGAGTCTACTCGACTATCCAACAGTATCAGACAGATCAAGATCCTAATCAAGCGCGACTAAGAAACTAAAGACTCAACATCAATACCCTCTATCCGATAGAATCCCAAAGCATCCAACATAGGCTTGTCATCAAAACGATAAAGATATACTGTCTCGGCATCACCAGCAAAGTGCTGGAACTTATGCCAGGCGGGGATACAAAAGGTATCTCCCTTTGTCCACTCAAATTTCTTACCGTAGATTTCCGTGTATCCATTCCCTTCAATCACATGGTAAACAGAAGACGCCGTTTCACGAATCGGAGTCGAAGATTTACCCGCGGTGAGTCGCTCTGCGCGACCACCAAGCGTTTTGCTCACTATTTATTGATAGTCAGCTATGATAAATTTTAAACAACACAGCTAGTCATCAAATCAAGACTTACCTGGACTGCCACCAGTCTTGAGATATGGCTCAACCACATAATAGCCAGCACCAGCATCCAGCTTTTTCTGCATTTTGGACCAAGGGAACACAATTGGAGAGGCAGACGTATCAACGTCCTGGGCCGGGTACCGGGGCTCTTGGTAGTGCTCGACGAAATGAACAGGGAAATGAACAAAGTTTGGCAGGTCTAGGCCATCTAACCAGATCATAGGTCCTGATCCATCCTTGCCGTGGTCGTGCCAGTTCCAAGTGGGCGTGAGAATCACGTCGCCTCGCTGCATCTTGATACGTCTACCGTGTACAGCTGTGAACCCGCCATTGCCTTCGATAATGAAGCGCATGGCAAAGGCCGTGTGTCTGTGAGCTGGTGCAGTTTCATTTGGCATCACAAGTTGGAGACCGGCGTAAACTGTATCTGTTGTGTACGGAGCAGCTACAAATTACTAAGTTAGCTTAAGAGGAAACCCCAAAAAACCTCACCGTCAGAAGACAGCATTGTGCGCATACCGCGAGCTGGATTAACCAGCATAAGAACCCGTCTCTCCGCCTGCTTCTCGGTGATTAACTCGCCGGCTTTTAAGAGATGCGGCCGCACATCTTGATAACGCCAGACATGAGGGATGGTTGTGGGATTGGGCAAAGGCGGGTTCAGTCTTGACATCTGTGCCCAAAGTGGTTTGGTGTGGACGCTTTCCAGGTTTGAGAGTAGTTCTGCAGCAGGATCTTTCGACATAGTGAGAGCCGCTGGCGCCTGTGTCTCGGTGACTGAAGCTATGTTGGACATGAGGTATAGAGTATGGGGTCTGGATTATAAAGCTCGTAGAAATGTTTATGATTTTAGCTTGCACAAGATGGATGTTTGTATGGGGGTTGAAGATATCTAGCTATACCTACGCAAATGCGAAGAATAGCCGGGGAATCATCGGGAAGCCGGGGCAATACAGGAACGCAAAAGGGGAGAAATAGGCGAAATAGGCGAGGTGTGTTCTTAACCCAAAGCCTAACTACTAGCGCACTGGCACCGCATGCGCATATGAGGCTGGGGAATTGTTGTTCTCTAGGAAATTGAATCGCGAACACAGACACACGCGTACAGTCATTTGTTTCAAAATGCCGGCCGCTTGTGAAGCTGAGATTCTGAACGGATTCCGTACCGCCGAAGAAATACAACATCCAAAAGCAATTCCATCTGTGTCATACCCGACAAGGTCTTTAGAGTGCTTCTTGCAAATCATTCGCTCCGCGGCGGGAAGCAGTGAGTCGTCGGCGTCGGTGCAGTCAATCCCACAGCAAACCAAACTCCCATTAGAAATTTTGATAGTCGGTGCTGGTTTGGGTGGTCTTGCCACAGCAATCGCACTAAAGAGAAGAGGTCACAATGTAACTGTGTTAGAACAAGCTCACGAGCTTGGAGAAGTAAGCGAGCAGTTGCTCACTCAAATCCTAGGTGTCAATACTGAATGAAGTCTAGGTTGGAGCAGGAATTCAGATTCCTTCTAACTCGAACCGTCTTCTAAATCGATGGGGCGTGGGAGCTCTGCTCGAGGGCAAAGCTGTTGAGCCTCGAGGAATAACAATTCGACGCTGGCAGAATGGGAGCAAGATAGCATACACGAAGCTTGTGCCGGAGTTTCGTGAAAACTTCGGAGCTTCTTACCACGTCGTTCATAGAGCACACTTTCACGACGCAATGCACAGACGGGCACTGCAACTCGGAGTCGAGGTTAAGGTGGACTGCCAGGCTGTGAAGTATAACTTGGAGACTCCTTCAGTGGAATTAGCAAATGGGACTTTGTTGTCGGCAGACTTGATCATAGGTGCTGATGGTAAGTTAACTTAGTCGATTATTTGGAGCGTGTTATACTAATTTTTCTAGGCGTCAAATCGATGGCACGAAGATTCATTCTCGATGGTAATGACCGGCCACCAAAGGCGACTGGGTTTGCGGTCTACCGATCAATAGTCGACGTTAAGAAAATTCAAGCAGATCCTGAAATCTCCTGGATAACCGAGCACCCCGCTTTGAACATCTGGATTGGAGAGGGCCGCCATGTAATGACTTACGCGATGGCGGGTGGAAAATCCTTCAATATGGTATTGTCACATGTTGATAAATCACATCCAAGCATGTGGAAGAAAGAAAACGCCTTGGAAGACATGAGGAAAGAGTTCATTGGTTGGGATCCACAGTATGTCACCAAATCATGAACGGACATGTGAGAAGCATCTTGGCTGACTTGTTATCATAGGTTGACAAAAATCATCAATCTGATTGACAAAACCATGAAATGGCCATTGATGAGTGGAAGTACACTGAAAAGTTGGATTGCGCCATCTTCCAAAGTGCTCATTCTCGGCGACGCCGCCCACGCCATGGTGCCATATATGTCTCAAGGAGCTGCCATGGCCGTGGAAGACGGAGCAGCTCTCGCAGTTGCTCTCAACCAAATTGAAACGAAATCGTCAGTTGCATTTGCTCTTCGCGTTTTTGAGAAAGAGCGCATGGAACGGACCAGCCAGATGCAAGAAGCGAGCTTGACGAATGGCTTCTTGTGGCATTTTCCAGATGGCCCCCAGCAACAGATGAGGGATGACCAGATGAGAGCTGAGGTTGAGGGAAGGCATTTTATTGCTAGTGCTAATCAGTGGAGTGATCCGGTTACGCAGTGGTGGGCTTATGGGTATGATGCTGAGGCCGCGATGGAGCGTGCTTGGAAAAAAGCAGTGTCTGACTTGATTAGTAAAGCCTGTTAGGGATATCTTCTAACAACAGTACATGCATCTTTTCAGAATGCCCCAATACTTGTATCATCGAATTTGACTCAATTGCAAAAAAGAAGGGAAATACCTAACTCTCATTAGTACAGAAAATTCAGCCAACGATTGGTCTATATACCAGGTATTGATCTACTTTAAAGAAACTACTATGGTTACCAGTGCCCACTACTAGTATCCTATTCTGATAAATGTACAATGCTACGTAATTTCGGCTGATACTTTAATAAACCTAATATTTTAAACCAGTACTCTTTACAGGATAGAAGACAGGCCTCTAGAGTATAAAGTCTATTACCTGACTCCCTAGAGTGCCCTACTACAGCAAAGAGGGGTTTAAATCACTTAGGGGGAAAATTAGTATTGACCTGCCTTGCCTACTAAAAATTATTTACGTTCCTTACACCGTTTTGCTGCCATACTCGCGGACCCGTAGCGAGACTCGCCTCTTTGCGGCAGAGAACTTACACATACAAGGTTGTTTAATGTAAAGTTTTTCTGCGCGGAGTACGTTCACACATACAAAGGGTCGCTCTAGGTGGTTCGAGTTCGAATATCACACGCTCGCTTAATCCCATATAGCAGTACTAATGTACAGTAAGAGATAAGCACAGAATTATAGACAACTTATTTATTTTTGTTAAATTTTTTTAAGTAAGCAATTTATTCTAGTATTAGTACACTGTGCTAGTACACATATGTCCCTGTGTACTTGTAGAAGTCGAAAACTTTCGACAGTTGCTTTAGTACGCGTGCCTAGGATGGCGCTAGCCAATAGTTTTATTAGCCAAATTTGGACAAGATATATATATGGATTCGTTATTAGATATATTAGCTCTAAATAGCATAAAAAGGTATATATTTTTCTACTAACTTAATATTGTTTTTAAGACTATTTTAATAACTATTTTAGAGTATAATCCAGAGCCTATATTAAACTTACTCTTAAGACCTTCTACACTATATTCTAAAAAAATATGGAAGAAACTAAGGACGTATACGTTGTAAGGCATTGAATTAGAGGTGATATTTAAACCCTTTAACAGACGGCCTGTGGGTGTCCTACTTACTTAATTGGCTTTATAAATATCACACCGTACTTTGGCTAAAGCAAGTTGATGAATTTTGATTATCGGCTAACACTTTGTCATAAGCATTGTGCACGCATCAGGACCCTGTATCAAGGAGATCTAAACTTAAACGGTTAAACCACACATCAAAAAGCTTTTCCACAATGACGACAAGTCATTGAATTTAATACCATCCGCGTGTGATAACCGTCTCGGCCGGGATTGAAATGCAAATTGCACAAAATTTCCATGGTTGCCACCTTCTCACTTTCCCTTGAAACTTCTCTTTCATACAGCTTTTTACAATACCAAATCAAGCCATATCCACTGCGTCAACCCAATTTCCATGTAATCCTGGTCTCAATCTGACTGGTAACATAATCATGGCCTGCGCATTACTGAAATCCTTCGTATCCACCAGATGCAACTCGCTATAATTAGTCTCAAGGTTATTAACCAGTGCCAACAACCAGCCATCGCCTTCAGGCGCATCTTTACTCCTTGGTATAAACACAGGCTCCTGCACAAGATGCGTAGGACCAGGGAAATACTTCTCGTACTTGCCTGTCTCTGTCTGCAGATGGCCCAAGCTGTTGTAAATCGGAGCACCACCACCCATCTTGGAACCAATGGCTGGGAAATTGGTACGCGGATGGTCCATGACGTCGAAGAAGATGTGCGAATGCTTCTGCATCAGAAACCGCTCGTCGATCTTCGAGAACTCAATGTCATCTTGCACCATGGTCTTTGGCTCTGGGAGGTCGAGATTAGAGGAGCGCGGGTTGAAAGTAAAGCGAGTCATATTGTTCTGAATTTCATGGGGGTCAGGTGCATGGCCATTGGCGTCTGGCCACCAGAAGAAGACATTCTTGTTGGATAGGGCCAGGTCGAAGACAAGCTCGCCTTTCTCGTTTTCGTAGGCATTAGCCGAGTGTCCTGGGAATGCATTGGTGCGCGGAACCACTATGAAAATATCAGTAACTACCTAAAATCATCTCTTGATAAGCCATTGGCACTACCTTGACATCTGAGCCCTTGGCATTGTGACGAGGAAGAACGCCCAGGTAGAAAGGAAGTTCTGGATCCCATTGCCAATGTTCTCCTCCCGCTTTCATGCGCTCGAGGCTACATGTTTGCGGAATGATTGGGAATAAGACCTATTGGAATGTTAGCCGCCATTTACTAATAGTGTGAACAAGCTACAAACCCAGTTCTCTGTGACGGCAAAATCATGGATCATTGCGCAAACAGGTGCAATCATATCAACCTTCTCCGTTATCTTCCCTTGTTGATCGAATGCAAAGTAGCATACATCGGGAGTACTATCACCTTTAGCTTCATAACCAAAACAGACAAATTCTTTCGAAATCGGGTCCAGTTTTGGATGTGCGGTGAAAGTGCAGCTTGGTAGCTGGCCATCGAAGTCATACAAGCCTTTGGTTTCTAACGTTTTGGGGTCCAGGGCATATGGAGGAGCGTCTTCTTTGCAAGCGAGGAGGTTGCCTCTGAAATAAACCACATTGGTGTTGGCCGTGGTTCTGACCTTGAAAGATACGGCATCTGTGTAGGCATTTCGATATTTACCTAGAAACGGTTGCAAATATTAGTCCACATGTAATTAAATCCGCTTGAATTTAGAAAGCCTTACCCAGCAAAGCTCTATGTGCTTCTCGCTCTCGCACAAATTTCTCTGTCCGTACATATCTCTGCCTAAAAGCTGCCCTCCCATTTTCAATTTGAAAAGCAGACACATTCCCGTCTCCATTGAACCACTGGTCAAAATTAGCACAAGCGTTGCTCTCAATTTGTGGCAACAGAGGAGAACGCCTCACAGGATCATTTTCAATGAAGGCAGGAAACTGCGGATCCGGCATGACTCGATAAAATGTGCCATCAATCTCCTTTGGGATCTCGCCTATGACCTCCAGATGTTGAGCTTCGCCCTCAAAGCGACAGGGTCTCATCAAGCCCGAGGTTTGAGGGAGTTTGGGGAATGATGACGGGACTGGCGGTAGCGTGGTTTCTGCCATGGTGGTTTGAATGTTTTTCTGCTTCAAGTTGCCCGTAATCTTATCAGTATCTGTGATTAAATGCAGTTGGGTTTCTCATGCTAATATAGTTTGTATGACCCCGGGCGGCCAAAACCTCCACATTCCGGGGAACAGGCGGAGAAGGAGTCCCTTCAGACGCCGAAAGCTTGCTAGCCGAGCCGGGGAGATAGGTAATTGAAGGCTGCCACTCGTGTCGTCGCGTTCATTCATGCAATATGTTTTGTTCGGCCTCATAAAGTAGGTACTCGCTTTACTCGTAATGTATAGCAAATCGAACTTAATTCTGCAAAAGCGGGGAAGCGGAATCTGGGGTGTCAGCGATACTGTAGACAGTCCCGAGCAATTTTCTACTAATTTTCTCATGCTCAAAGTCATATTTCCATGATAAAGTTGACATGATGCTAGGTATCCAATTGCATTTTCACTAGCTGATAAACGCCCTTTCCCTCTATACAATACCGTAGATTTGCATCAATCTACCCACTTACTTTGTTATCCTATATCCCCTTCCTTTAACCATTGCTACAGGAACCATTTATGTCTCTGAGATTTGCTTACTGCAAGCCTCCATTGTCTCCCATAAAAGTAAAGAGGAATAGCCAGTAAAAGTGCAACACAAGCCAACATGAACATAATCATGTAGACTTGCAGAAACCCTTCAGACTCAATCCATTCCACTGCTACATATATAAAGATGAAAGCGACGATGTTCTTAAAGATATTTATGAGCACCAGTGATTCTGCGGCGTATCTGGGATAGCTATCTACAACATAGGTGATGGCGATATTGGGTGAGTAGACTGTACCGAAAGATACTAATAACATGCATGGTGTTAGTTACATGTCGTATAGAAATATTAGCCATGGGAGAGCGAAACTCACGCATGTCAAAACCAATGGCGAGCACAGGCCAAGGCAATTTCTTTGATCCTGCAAAAGCAATCAAGATGCATCCGGCAGGGGCTATTGCCATACCGGGAATCAAAGACAATAGTCTCTGTTCTGCATACACCGTTCCTCCAGACTTGACAATACGCTTTGCCGTGATAATATCAGAGGCCCAGCCTCCACTAAAGCAGGCGAAAACAAACCCAATAAGTGCCGCAACTTCCATCAGGCCGATTTCTCCGGTACTGAAGCGATATGGTGGCGGGGTAAGAAGACTTGGGAATTTGAAGCTGCAATGATTATTAGCACTAGTGGATACCCCATGTCTCATTCAACTTACATCAAAATGATCTGTGGACTTAGAGAAACACCATAAACAAAAATTGCCCATACCACCGGAATGTAGGTAAGAAATATGAAGGGGTGCAACAAAGTCTTGAAAAAATTGACCTCGGGATTAAGCTTGAACACCGTGGTGATCATCTTAGTATAAGACGGGTTCGAGACATTGATCGTTTGTGCGCCATGCAGTGCAGTTGAAAGACCTTCTATATCTGCAGCATTTTCCTGGGCCTCGACGTGTGATGCGTCAGTTTTGGATTCCATATTTTCGTGGATATTTTGGAGTGTGGTTGGCCGTTCAAAAGTCGATTCTGGAAATGCAAAGAGAAGACAAAGCGCGTTAAAACCTGCGAGAGCAGCTGTGAACCAGACGAAATCGCGCCAGGAACCTGTCCCCTCAATCATGTAGCCTGCAATAAGGGGACCGACGGCACTTCCGCCTGCTGCGAGAATGACATACCTAGTTGCTGTTAGTTTCATCTTATTTTACGGAGTACGAGAGGTGGATTATGTTTTTACATGCTCATCATAGCACCACGCTCGTGTAGAAAGAAGATATCTGGAACAATGGCAGGAACAATA
This sequence comes from Pezicula radicicola, assembly GCA_003008705.1. Classification (NCBI taxonomy): domain Eukaryota; kingdom Fungi; phylum Ascomycota; class Leotiomycetes; order Helotiales; family Dermateaceae; genus Pezicula; species Pezicula radicicola. Next base: position 323,652 of record PDUO01000008.1, on the reverse strand, counting down.
CTCTACAATGGAAGCACATTAGTAAGGAGTAGACGAAATTTCGGAGTTCAATTTTTCTCGAGACTTTTGACTTACCTCTCCAGCTGAAGCAGCAAATCCAGCGATACAGCGTCCTCCAACAAGACTTCCGAATGTTTGAGCTTTGGCGCACCATATGAGCGATCCAAATAGTATGCACGTCGAGGAAATAAGTGTCAGTCTTTTGCCAAACTTGACAGCCACTGGAACCCAGAAAAGATTGCCGATGCCCAGGAGCAAGAAATTGTACTGAAAGAACTTAGTATCAACACAGACATAGACTTGGTACTCTAGGGAGGGTTACCGCCATAATGCCACTGTTGACCTGGTTTTCCGTTTTTCCAAAGTTCATCATTAGTTGCTGAGAAGCCACTGAAATGCCAGATCCAGAGATGTTGCCTGAAAAGTTACAAAGACCTGCGACCATGAACGCTACAATCTTCAACCATCGCGGCCAGCGTAGGGGGTCTTCAGGATTGTCGGATGGCGCTGGCCAGAGGGCTATACCGTGATGTTTGGCAGCTCCAGTATCCACGACGAGAACGCCATCCTCAAAGTCTGCTCCTGCTCGAATATCGTGGACAGGCATCTCGCTAAGATTAGGTTATATTTGGGTTAGATGTGAGTGTAATTTTTAATGCTACGTGTTTTTGGAAGGAAAGGTCGAAGGTGATAACAATGAGGAAGAGTACTTTGGCTTCGACAACGTATCTCGAAATCCAAAGGATTAATTTAAGGTCAAAATTAAGCTCTGTATCAACTGCCGATGCTCCTGTCAGTCGTAAGGACTCCTAAGCCCCAGGAATATGGTCGGTGCTTTGGGGGCGGAAGTAGTGGTAGAGAGAAGGGGGCTCGATACGCGGGATCTATTTCATGGCATCCCTAAATCCCCGCAGCCGTCGTCTCCCCGCGATCGATATAATCCTGCAATTAACACTGTTAGATTGCAAATATCAAAGGGAACACCCTATAAAGAAAGTGGAGCCTACGAGCTACTGCACTATGTAACTTAGCGTGTATAAACACCCTAGTCTAATCCATTTGTGAATCGGTTGTAATATATACAAATCCGTTCTTGTATTTCTTTACTACTTAGTAATTAGTACTACTTCTTTTATATCAGTATATCTTTATTAATAATAGACTAAACAATTATATCCTTAAACTAAATTAAAGTTATTCTAGTACTTTATTATATTTCTTTTATTCTTAATAATTATATTTAGTCTTTATAGCATACTAGTATAAATAATTAAAAAAAAATATAAATATATAAAATAAATTATAATATTCTTATACTTATATTCTTTTTTATTCACTGTAAATTAAAAATTTACTTTAAATTTACTGTATATACTATAATAATAAAAGAAATCTATATATATTTATAGAGTAAGACTTCTTTGTAGTTATATCTCCTTCTAAGAAGTAAACTTAAAGGCACGATTAAGTAGTCTCCTATTGCAGCTTACTATTAATATTTTTAATAGTTACTCTTAGCTTTAACTAATATTCGCCGCAATTAACCCGCGATTTCAAACACCACAAAGAACGAGATGTGGTACCGAATTCCCTTTACTCCACTATCTTGAATGCTTCCTAAGCATGGCTGCCCTTGAAGTCAGCGGCAATGTGAGAAGTCGCTTTATCCAAGCTACGGCTCTACTACGCCTTCTCGATCCCGTGCGCGGTGAACCTACGGCATATGGTCTTGATCAAGATCCTCACGATATTGAAACACCAAGAGAGCGGCTGCTGAAACGCAAATTTCTCGACTCTTTCGCCTTGGTGTCCGCTTTAAAGAGGGATAGCGACAGTGTCTTAGCAGCATGTATAGAGGAGGGTGAACCTGAAGGGACGATAATTCGACTTGCTAGCAACTCTGGAGTCTCCGAGAAGACTCTACGGCAATTACGAGAGATTGTGGATCTACTGAACGGTATCGCAGGCGGAGGCATGCTATCCTCAAAACCTTGGCAAGAAAATGCGCTAATTCTATGCAATTCGCAGTGGTTGACCCAAGAACCGGGGAGACAGAGATTCAGCTTAGGATCATTCAACTTGATATTATAAAGATTCGTTAGTATTTCAAGGATCTACACAGAGAAAATAGTATCTTTGAGGAAGACTTTTCTGCGATAGCATCCCGTATTCCATCATCTCTGTCACAGATCACCTCGCTCAGTCTTCAACAGTTCCTCGATCGGTTTAGAAATATGCTCTTAGTTAGGGATATACCAGTTGGGTCAAGACCTGACGACCTTGTCGAACATATTAAATGGGCTCAGAAAGCTAAAATATACTACCTCGACTATCTGAAGGCTGTTTTCTCCACGCATAATCAACCGTTACCAAGATGGGTTTATACAATCTTCAAGCTAGGACGATACAGCGTTTCCTCTAGAGCATTTGTGCAACTTACCTCCGAGCTTCCTGCCTTGTTCAATACTATGGCGCTTGTGCCTTTGGTTGCACCTTCGAAGATGCGATTTACGACAGATGAAAAAGAAGAGCCTCTGACTTGCGTCTTACGGAGGGTAATGGATAATACAATAGAGGAATTCAGGCCTCGTCTTGCTCGCATTTAGAGTACCATGGATGCAGACACTCTCTTCCGAAGAGAATACTCTGTGGATCTTGTCGTCCACGCCGAAATGCAACTAGTCTCGTTCTACGATCATAATCAACAGTGTATGCCCGTTTTCCGATTTATCGGAGTGAGCAAGAAGTCCTACTATCTATGTCGCATGTTCCTTGCAACTTATCCTGGATCCTTTTGCGTTTCCTCTTACCATCGGAAATTATACTTGTCTTAAAGGCCTCCTCCGGCCGTTGATTCTAAAGTCTACAGGCGCTATAAATCTCTAACAACAGAATTGAGCAAGGTGGTGGAAGCAACAGCAAGGCAGGAGTTGAATGGGCGGATGGTATACGCCACCCTATTCCTGCGGATGCCACAGCTGGGGTATCTCTTTCTGGCTTAACAGGGTCGGGCACGATAGGCATGGGAGCTCCCGAGAGAGAGGTCGACTTAGCTAAAAGCGAAGGCTATCCTGTGGAGAGTCATACTAATTTACATGGATTCACCTCCGATTCTCAATCCTCGTTTCAACCGATCGAAGTTATAAGCCTAACGCCTCTGAATACTGAGATGGAGCCAGCCAACTGCGTCGAGCTATGTCCACTCAGCTCAACTAGAAACATGCCAAACTCAGGCTTCTCGAACTCTTTCTCGGCAATGGTGTTCCATTTCATGCGGCAAGGCGATACCAGCAAGCAGGATATAATCAGTATTGGCGATATTATTGATCATTCTACTAATTGTCCTTCGTGGACCAAGATAGTCGGCATTTTAAAAGTTGATGATGGTCTTGGACTTGGTTTTGATAAGGATTCTGGGCTCTTGATGGTGAATAGTCATATTCGAGTCGCGAGCAACGCCAATTTCTTGCCTGCCTACAGTCCTTGTGTAATTCTGGCATCTTAAACTCAGAGGTTCTCGTATACCCTAAGGATGGACAGCCTATCAAGCCTAGGCTACCCGTTGACCAAATGGCTGTCTATAGCAGAGGGATAGGAGACGAGCATGAGTGTTGACATCATCTTCGAAATAGGAAGAGTCTGGGTGAAAGCTAATTTTGGTTTGTTACGTTGAGCTATCCAAGCCATCTTGAATTGCAAAGCTAACTTAAAAGGAAGTTCTATTCGTTCAATATATCTGCCTTCCTTCAAAAGTAGTACCATACGTAATTAATGATTACATTCTTGATTTCAGAAACCATAGAAACTTCCCTAGTGGCTGGGTTAGCTTCTGCCTGGCGCCTGGCGTTTTGGGTTTTCTGCCTCCACTTCTACGGGTAGAACCTCAGCAAATACCTATACATATCGCAGCTACTGAGAGAATTCTTGACGCTCATTACTAAATTTTATAATGGGGCAAGTAATTAAGAACATCAAGCATCGCCCTTCACTAATATGATCTCTTAGTTTTCCACTCATTCCGATCCACGGCGGAATTCGAATCGGATCTGCGAGGAAACTCTCAAAGCATGTCCTCCAAAATATCTACTCCGTCCCACTTAGTCCAGCTCATGGGCTCGGAGAAATACAGCGACCTGAAATTCGTGTGTCAGGGACAGGAGTTCAAAGTCCACAAAGCAATTGTCTGCACCCAATCTCCTCCCGTGCTTGCAGCAGCCTGTGATGGTGGCTTTCAGGTAAAGCAGGACAAAAAGCTCTAGTGCAAATGGGCTTGACTAGGTACTTACGCTCTGGCACGTAGGAGGCAGCGACCAATAGCATAAATATCGACGAGTTCGATGCTGCGACCGTAAAGCGGATGGTTGAGTTTATGTATGCGAAAGAGTATGACGGTGGCGCGGAGAAGCGAGGATCAGAAGATATGTCTGGATCCGAGAATACAGGAGCTGAGCGGCAAGGTAGGGGACGTACTTACGGACCGTTACCGTTGACTGATCGCTAAGTAAACTAGATAGAGACTCATCCAACCTTCTTGGGTCGACACACGTTGATTCTCTGCTTGCGATGACAACCGAAATCGTACTTCACCATGTTCACGTAAATGCAATCGCAGATTATTACGATATACCACAGCTGAGGCAGCTTGAAAACACAAAAATCCAGCGCCTTCTTGAAACCACCTGGTCTGCTAATGGTTTCTCTGACGTCGTTAGAGAAGTCTTTAACTCCACTAGCGACGAGGCATTATACAAGATAATAGCCTCAACCGCAGCTACGCACATCGAAGATTTTGCCGCGCTAGATGTCGTGAGTGAGTTTGCTATAAGCATCATACGGAACACGAGTCAGAAACTTCAAGCTGTCGACTCTCAGCTACAACAGACAGAGTCCCGCCTTCGATCCGCCGAGCAAGATCGCTCTTATGAGCAGTCACTACGTGAAGACGAAACAATCAAGGCTGATCGCATCATCGCAAACATTAACGATTGTCTCGATACCCTCTCCAAGATGAGGACTTGTCGCAATGTCAATTGCCCGGCCGAATTTACCTGTTATATTGAGCGTGGCGGTTTTGCAAGTGAACCTAAATACACACTTCGTTGCGCAAGGTGCCAATGTAGACATAAGGGTATAAGAACTTAGGGGGGTTTGGAAATGTTCGTTTAGGAGAGTAATTTAATACTATTCTCAGTAATATTTGGAAAGAAATCTGCCCCAAACCTGTCTATCTCTTTCCTATAATAGATTACTATCGAAATGAAGACCAACTTACATACCACCCACCAAACCCACCTTGAAATGCTATCATCGGCTAAATTAGAAAGGGTTCAAGGGTTGGGCGGAGGGTTTCTTTGGGTGCCCATTTCGGATTGTCAGGAATAATTGACTGAATTGTCTGTAATTGATGTAACTGATGAAGCTATTCAGATGTGGGGTTGCCACACCCCAGTGATACGGATCCGTCTGGCCAAGTCGCATGTGACTTGTAATTCAGCCTCACAATTGTTAACGCAGTAGAACAATCATTCCAACAAATTTGTGGGAGGAGAGTTGCTGTTCTAAGACTACAACTATGGACGCTTATATAGAGCATTATCAAGGTAGGGCAACAATACGTCTTAAGAGTCATCAAAAAAGGTAGCCGTAGGCTTCAGCATCACATGACTCATCTCGTGACTAATACAAGGCCTGAGGATCCTGTCAAATATTTAGTTGCACAACGTCATTAGCCACAGGTCTATGGCAATATCTCCCAAATCTTTATCCTCCTCAACACCCTCGTCCTTGATTTCCTGTTTGTGCCTGCGGCTTACTTGACCCCTTTCCTCGAGAGACCTTTCAAGTCCTCTTGTGGAGACAAAGTCCACTGCCAAAGGTGCTTCTAGTATCTCATGGAGCCCGGGTGGCTGTGGGGAGAAGACCTCGTAGTTGTGACAGGTCTTGATAACAAATAGCCTCGATAAATAGGATGTGCCCAGAATTTGAGCCAATTGATAATGGCAGGCTCTAACATCTTCCGGATCCAAGAAAATAGCGAGATTCTGAACCTGGGGAAGGTGGCCGGTATCATATATAGACTCTATTTGTATAATATTAATGGATTAATTAGTTGTCTAAGAGGTCGATTTAGCCAATATATGCCTTAGGCCTGTATTAGTAAGCACTATTTCTGACATCCGTACAAAATCATCTTATTGATAGCCAATCATGAGAAACATGGAATTTTAAATGTAATTAGCTAGAGGGCTAGCCGGCTGGTGTCCTTTCGTGGCCTTCTGAACGCTCCACAGACCAATTTCAAGCAGCTGCTTGCATATTCGGGAACATGACAAGATCTTGAAAGGAAAAGAATTCCAGGAGACTAGTAGGCCGGTCACCTCGGCGTTGGCTGCTATGTAACTGACAAACTAGCTCTCTCAACTCGTCGATTCCAGTGTTCAAATCGGGAGTTCTCTTATCCAAGTATGTGTAGCACGCAAGCTGGATGATACGAGGAACTTTCAGTTTGTCAAGATCGAGTATAAAAGTGGACGCGTGAGAGCTCGTGCCCGACGGCACTCCAGTGAAATTCCATATCCCCCGGATCCAAACAAGAATTCAGGCCATCAAATAGGAAACATCAACTTTGGAATGTTGCGCCCCATTTTCTGTAGACGGCACAGACCAGACCACCAGAAACCTGGTCTCGATTCTCGAAGCATGGCCTATCTCTGGAAGTGGCCCATCGACGCTTGTGGGATCTCAAAGCCAATCCTCTGTAAAGGCCTCAGCCAGGGCTTTGAAACCGATCCGATGCTTTGACTTCAGAAATAGTAAGGTAACTTAGAACGGAGGGCTTGGAAGGTGAACTAAGTTCCCCAAACTCATGTCTCGCCTCAATAATTCCAAAAGCGGCTACGTTTCTGGTCCGCCTAGAGCCTAGTTCATCCGCCCCATCTTATGGTCTGTCTCCTATATATCTTGAAATATAGCCATCTCTTTGCGAACTTGATGTTGGACTTGATAGCATCGTAGTTCACGCCTTCCTACGTTGGATATTCATTCGGCATTCGTTTCTGCATATAATCGAGATGGACTTTCTACCCCCAGGTGTGCACGACACCCGTCCACGAAATAAGGACATTCCGGCTTTAATCGCCGTCTCTGTCATTTTACCTTTATTTGGGAGTATGTGCTCACCTTTGCTCTTCTAAAGTGATGTAATGGCTCGAAATAGGCTTGCTAATTCCCGACTCGCAGCATGTATCATCTTCACAAGGCTTTATATACGCAAGTTCGTGGCTGCTGCCCTAGGATGGGATGATTATACAATATTTTTGGCATGGGTATGCGTTTCCATCTTGTGTTTAGTACTGAAAGCAGTTGGTTGACATAGATAGGTGGCTTCGATAGCATTTCTGGTTGGTGGGTCCCTTCAAATAAAATTCGGCCTTGGAAAGCATGTCATGCAAGTCACTATGTCAGAAATAACAAAATTCGCTAAGGAAAGTAAAGGAATCCAAGAAAAGTGAAGCAAGGCTGACGATGTGAAAGTCGGCTTACTTCGTTGCGATGACCTACTATACAGCTGTTTTCTTGATTAAGACCTCGATCTTGTGCTGTTATCTCCGTATTAGTAAGTCGTCTTAGAGCCACATATCAGTGAAGTATCCTAACCAGATATCAGGCGAGGGACTAAGAGGAACCTTCTACTTTGTCACGAAATTTTTCATCGTCCTTATTTCTGCACACTACATCAGCACAATAATCGTTTTGTTTCTCCAATGCCGGCCAATCTCATTTAACTGGAACCAGTTTCAACCGGGATCATGCCTTAATGTTAAGGACTTTATATACTGTACGTCCACCCTATACCCTCGACGAAAGGTATCCTGCTAATATATTTCTTAGCGGCTAGTATCTTCACTATTATTACCGATATAGCGATTCTAGCGATCCCGATCCCAACTCTTAACTTAATCAAACGAACAGGATTGGAAAAATTGGCACTTTTAAGTGTTTTCCTTCTTGGTGCCATAGCTACCATTGCGAGGTTAGTTCCGACTAACACGGTGCTATGTCAATCTTAAGCTTATTCATCTTGCTAGTTGTATTCGATTCTACCTAATAGCTACTGTTGAATTTGTCAACAGGACGGATCCTCTCTATAATGCGGGTACTCTACTTTTGCTATCATATATCGAACTCAATGTTGGTTTAGCATGTGCATGTGGACCTGGTAAGCCTTCGACTCATTCAACATATCATAGAATCTAACCCTTCTCTTTAATTTCAGCCCTTAAAGTTCTTGGTACCATGTTTAAAACCCGATTCTTCTCTAAAAACAAAGAAATATTAAATAGCGACCCTAACAGTGTAGTTACAAATGGTGCTTGCTAATATAGGCCTAATGTATATCTTAGTACCTCTATGTTATTTAAGGCCTACTATATAGACTAAATCAACCTATTAGATAACTAATTAATTATTAATATTATATCTAGATTTTATAACTACTTATAAGAATTAAAATTTCTACTAATACTCCTTTTATTAACTACTATTAATATTAGTTACTAAGAGTAGCTTACGTATCTTTAAACACTAGACTTACTTATTTATTCTACCCTGTCTATAACGTGCAAGTGTTTAATCTTAGTCTCTATATATACTTAAGAGTGCACGTGTCTACTCTCGTACCACCTGGTTGCGATGATAGAATAGGGAAGAGAGACACGGAGGAATGAAGTCTTTGGAATCGAGGTGTACTAGTTGGAATTGTCAAGACTCTCGATTTTTCTCTCAACTAGCACACGGGTCAGGGCAAATTTGGAGTTGGATGTAAATGCAGTCCCAATCTGCTGAGACCCTATGACAAGTTGTTAGCTTAAATCACAAAATAAAAAGACCGCCAGCCTAGTACGGTAGATGTACCCAGTTCCCCGCTCGTATCAGGATGTAGTTGATAAGATTGGTAGTATTGACGATGCAAGGAACACTGGTGTCGAGGCAGCTATAATCGGCCAGTCGCTTCTCATCATAAACAAAACATATCGAAGTTCGATATCATTTCTTAAGAGGACGGGTTATGGAGGTGAAAGATATCTATACAGAAAGAGTGGATACTGCGGATAATGTCACGAATGCTTTAGCAAAAGCACTAGGGACGAAAAAGTTCAAATACTTCATAGAAAAAATAGGACTTGTCGATATGAAGGATATAGAAGGAAGCTTGAGACTTGAGGCCTAGGAAAGTCACTCAGATTCGAGTCAGGGGGAGTGTTGGTTCCAGAAGACTCTAGAATATTTGATACCTTTTACTGTAGTCGGAGATCTGTATAGCTTTCAGTATGTGGGTCCTTTGTTTGTTAGGATGTATTTAGAACTAACCTGGAGACCATCCTTCTGATAGAGCTTTTTATTACCTTACCGGAAATTCAGGCACCTCTCCAGACTTCATCAGGAGTATAGCACCAGATATATCTTCGCCACAATCTGCGATAGAGCCGGCAGTGAATATTCCAGGCCACGCTCAGCAAGAAACCCCTCGAGTTATTGCCAAATCTAGCCCGCAATATCTTCGCGGCGAGTTACTTAAAGGTTTAGTTATTTTAGGGACTAGTTTTTAGAAGGTTGTCTTACCAGTTTGTCTGTAGATCCTCCTAGTTTGGGAGCCTTGCCTATTGGACAACCCTTGCCTTTACCTTGCGAGTTTTGGGCGTTAGTCAAGGCAAGGTTGACTACTGACTCCCAGTCGATAGGGTCATCAAGGCAGCCGGGAAATTGAAGGATAGGGCAGATTCGACAAGTATCAGTGATGATTTAGGGTTCAGGATCATACTCAACCAACTCCGATCCACTAAGAGCGGCCTGTGACGACGCATTCGCCAATTCTCGAATTGGCTAATTAGAGCTTAATTAGCAAGTATATAACGTATTAGCTAACTTAACAAAACAATATTCCTTGATTTAAGCACCCTACATCTACACTATTTAATTTAATTATTTGCACCTTATATTAATTTAAGCAGGGCTTATTTAATTAAAGATTAAGGTAGAGCATTAGTACTATACAAAAAGTAGACAGAAAGGCTTCTAACTCTACGAATTATATAGAGAATAAAGAAACTAAGGAAGAGAATAAGGAAGATAAGCTATAAAATAGGGGAGAGACGTTTACTACTAAAAGAGTGTATTTTATAGTATAGAATAATCATCATAAGACGTTAAATAATATATGTCTACTTCTATTAAACCGGCCTAGCTAAATTAACGTTAAATTGACTAATTCGAAGCTAGTTTTACTATAATAATTGAATTAGTCAAATTCGGCGTTAATTTAGTCAATTCGAGGCCGAGAATTGGCGAATGCGTCGTCACAGGCCTTGACTTGCTAGCAAGCTCAATGAAAGAAGTCTTGTTGTCGAATGTGCTATTGTTAGCCAGAATTTATAGACTACGCTTAGCGTTTGAAGTGGTTCGGATGGTGTCGGTGATTAGAGAGGTATAGACACTGGTGACGAGCATGAAGGGAAGAATAAAACGAAGACTGAGGCTAGATATCTGATGCTTGAGCTTCATCTCTACGGTGGCTACGATGGTGAACGAGCCAGCGATAATTGTACGACAAGGAGAAATTTGAGTGCTGCTACAAGGCGCAAGCGCCTCAATATAGACAAGCAAGTAAGTGCGACACCGAGGACGCAACGCGAATTCGACATACCGGTGTTTGTATTCTTATCAAGTGGCTTGTTTATGGCCGAGTCAAGTTGTATGTGTTGTTGTATTATTGTATAATGTGAGTTTGAAAAGCTGAGGTTGATTGAAGATGAATAAGTAGATAGGGGAGCGAGCACTTCTTCAATAGTAGCCATTCACTACTCAGTCTTTACCTGCAAAGGTTGCAGTAATAATTTGAATGCCTAATAAAACGCTGGTAAGTTTTGGAACGTTAAGCTTACTGCTATCCTAAGTAGTTGACTTAAGTATCGTGTACGAGCCAATAAATGATGCTGCACAAACATCCAATGACTGCACTTACGGGTGGAGTAGTGGCAGCGCTCTAGGAGGGAATGAATAGAGTATGCATACTAGGCTGATTGAGAATTTATACGAAAAGAAATAATCTAGTTTAAACCCAGATTTTGTTGAATTCTAGATCCCGAACTTGATCCCGCAGTAATGCGACCTCTTGTCATACCGCTTGAGACCCAAAGGTTTGTGCTAGAATGACTTTACTTGCAACTGCTTGAAGTGGTTTGGCATTAGCTTTAGCTAGTCCATCTAACTGAGTATTTTGTTCTCTAATACGGTCCTTCATTGCCAATCTCCCATCCTCTTCCCGTCGCCTTTCTATGATCAAACTCTGGCCTCCTTTGGCGTAGCTTGGGAAATATAACGACCCGTCTCTCTCTTCCAATGCAACAAAATATTTGTCTACTATACTCTCGGTTGCTGTCTGCCTGGATGGCGTCCTTGACATATCGTTTGACCTCCATCGCTTGTAAAGCTTCACAGTCCATTAATAGATATACCGAGAGCTCTGTGAGACTTCAGTAATAGAGGAGCTTATTAACGTCGCGGCAGAAATATTTATTTGATGCGGCATAATTATTCAATATATAGAGGATAAGTTCGCGGTGTTGGGTTGCCCTATATTTTTGTGCAGCGCTCTTGAAATTAGAGATGATCTTCAAAGTTTCGAATCAATCCAAAAATGCTCTCTCCATTCTACGTTACGGCATCCATCTCTGGCTCAAGATTCCTTTATTATTTCTTGAAGTTGGTTACAAATTGTATATCCGCCAGTAGGGACTCCTCGAAAGCATCTGAAATTTTGATATCCCTCGCTAAAGCACTTTCGTAAACACCCTAGCATGTGAATAGGGACGCCTCAGTACTGCTGATGAACGGTAGTTGGACAGCTAATATAGCTTGATGGTGCAGGTAGCGCTGACGAAGCTTACTGTTAATGGGTAGGTCTTATGTGGTGAGTTCGGTGGAGAATATTAGAAAGGAACGACATCGTGGGTGGGTTGCTTGAGGCGGAAGGTCGTCCGTCTGGCCTCTGTTTTCCATATTTGTGCTAAGCTCGCGCTATTCAATTTTTGCAGCTATTCCCCCGGAGAGATTGTGGTGTGCTTTCCTTCGTCTCAAAATCGTGTTGGCTGCTGGGGGTCGCTGATCATGAAGAGGACAGAAAAGTGGCGTTGTCTAGTACTGAAGCCGAGCCTACTCGAAATAGTGTTGGCTTTAATTCACCAACTTAGTTTTTCAGTAGTCCAAGTTGAGACTACTGAGTTGCTACTTGAGGGCCGCTGAATGCAAAGTTGGTTAGAACATCGAGGTTCGAGGGATATCCGTCACGTGGCGATATAATACAACTCTCTACTTCTATAATACGGGGTTTATATATCGGAGGACAGCTCTAACAGACATTAGGGCCACTTCTTTATACGACATCTGCAGGTTCGAGCCCATGTAATGATTGTGCTATGAGGAGGAAAGACTTTTGATCTCCTCGACTTCGACGGATCAAGGTAAACCGGGGATAATCGCTACTTGACTTTCCGTAAGTCCGTCGCCCCGACCTTAGCTATAATTCTGCTGTGAGCTTGGAATCGACATCACAATTTAGACGCACAACGCCAAGTGCTTCATGAACCTCAAAACCAGCCCATCCTTTTCAGTCAGAAAATGCCAGTAATCAAGAGTGTCGACAGTGCATTGGCACTTATTCAGAATGACAGTTCGAAGATTCTGGAGTTGACCGTTGGTCCACACAAAGTCACACCAGGACAAGAAATTCCCAGAGCAGGTCAGTAAAGCCACATTAACGTAGTGATGGAAATAATCATCCATTTCCAAATAACTTCACTGCTGACCTGTAATCTAAGAGGCCCAAGCAGCACCTCAACTCGCGTTCAGCGTGACGTCGGGCACCTACCTGGTAATTTGTGTCGATATCGATGCTCCATTTCCAGGCTTTGGAGTTCTTGGTCCAGCTCTTCACGTAAGGGTGGCCGATTCTTTGTACTTTCATCTCTCATCTCACTCATGCTTCCTTATGTAGCTTCCTTTGTCCAGACCCTCCCTGCTTCAATAACCAGCCCCCTCATTGGCCTGTGAAACTCGATCGGATGGAGAACAATGATGCTGACTTCAGTGGCCATCTAGTGGATTCAATCAGATCTCAAGCATGAGCAAGGAACCGATGGTGCAACCAAACTTTCATCCTCCACTCCATTCATTGTTAACGTACGTATTTTTAGTAGCTCGCTTGATGTACCCATTGCCATCTTTGGTCGGAAGTCATACTAAGTTCAGAACCAAGTATGCTGGCCCAGCACCACCGCCTGGCAGCGCACCGCATAGATACGTTTTTTTGTTGTACGAGCAACCCGCAGATTTCGATGGCAAGAAGTATGCACCGGCCGGAGGAAAGAATGTTGGCATCTGGAAGCGGATGAGATATGATTTGGCTGCATTTGAGAAAGAGGCAAAGCTGGGTCCTGTGATCGCAGCCAACTACTTTCGCAGCAAGTAGAAGCATATAGTTGATGCTGCAGACATTGTACTATGATGGTGGGTGGTTGCTGTTAATATAATGACCAGAGCTGTGCGAGGTATTTCAACTAGTTTTTTTCCCTCTTCACTTTTACTTAAGTGTAGGAGTATAGGTAGTTCGTTAATCCCTTACCAATGCTGGCAGATGTACCGAGTAGATAATTTCGTCGAGTTCATGCCAATCATAGGACCGTGCAGATCTTTACAATTCCAGATGCTGGAGAACAGAACAACAGCAATACTCTTGTATTGTCAAATTTCTAGCTGCTGGTAAGATTCAGGGACTGCCGAGAAGACTTATGACCGGGCAGGTCTCTACACTATTGCTTACATAACAAACTACAAAACGACTAAGAGAAGACGAGATACACTAGTGGAAGGACCAAATGCAAGCGGTAATACGAGATAAAGGTAGGATACTCATTCGCGTAAGGTCTCGTGAGAACTGTGCGAAAGCGAAGGAAGAGCGTATCAAAAAATCCAAGGGGATAAGGACAGGACACCAACAACCGTAAGGACATACTTCGTAGAAAATTCCATATAGTTATTTTAGAATAGCACAAACGAGACATAAACACCATATTTTCACATCTGAACGCCGAAACACAGGCTGTAGCCGGGTTTGCTCTAGGCAACTCCTGCCAGCCCTTATCAGTGGCTGGCAGCAAAACCAAGGCTGGCCACGGAACTGTTCCACAAAGTGACTCAGACGAGATGAGAACATACCTTAGGATATCTCGGCATGACCACATACTTTCGCAACTTCAAGAAAAGGACTTGTTTGACCTTCTACTTCGGGCACAATGCCCGATTCTACACTGTAGCCCACAATGGGTCACATGTGACGTGTAAAACTTGTAAATCATGTGCAGCGGCGTAATTTGACTGAAATATTACTCCTCTCCAACGGATGCTGTCCTTTCCAGATGGTTCTGAAACCTCTGCGCGGGTAACACATAGAGAAGTAGTGTCGGTGCTATTGCAATGCTCATCGTGACTCATCTAGGAAATAGGCACGTGATGACAACCGCATCGAATGGATCCAGGGGACGAAATAGTTCCAACTGCCATGTCATGACTGCACGGATAAGGAAGAAGCCTTGTTGCCTCCAACATGCTGTCAGAGAAAGACAATAATAAATAACACTGTAACATTGACCTGCCCCAGCTGCCAAACTCGACTGTTCATCCCCAGCCTGATCTCTCACAATGACTCCATTGCGATTGGCCACTAGTCTGCTGCTGGCGGCAAGATGGTCGATGGTGGTACAGGACTATCTGCGTGCTAGCAAGGCGAGATCTGACCATCGAATCCCATCTCTGCTGCCTCATTGCTGCTGCCTATTTCCTCTCGACCATACGGAGTACAACGGTCAGGTCTGACTAGGCGAGGGGCTGAGTACAGGATAGTAGCATGCCGCTAGCCTCCGCTGAAATTTGAGACATGCGCTGAAGAAACTTCTTCTTTTCCTTCCATTAGATCGTTGGAATCCTTCCTTCCTTCCTTCCTTCTGCGCATTAATTACGATCACGAAGGAGTAGTCAGCGCTGAATATCTCGTTGATGAATCCCCTGTCTCGGCTACGTCGCCACCACAATCATAACAGCACTGTTCTGGCTACAGTAGGATGAAGAATTTTCTCAAGGCGTGCACGAATGAGTTATCGAGGATTGCATATTGTGCATGAATAGTGGACGGAAACAAGAGTCTTCCAAAGACGTTCTGCATCTTTTCCGCATCAAGTTAATACGTACTCCATATGAGCAGATGCGTTGTCGGTATTAGGGTCAAGGTATCCCGAGATGAACCGAACAGTGCGAGAACTGTTCGGAAGACCGGATCGCAGCAGTGCGTGAGTGAGTTGTGATGCTGACGGGGACGGGAACGGGGGCCCAGCAGCAGTGGACAAATGCAAGTGAGTCAGCAGTATTATTGTCTCAGCAACCAAGTCAGGGACGAGAAGCGCGCGGCTGAGCGCTGTCCACAATGGCCTGTCATGTCAAGTGAACAACATTGTTTTCTGTCCTTCGTTTCGCGTGCCGAGTATCGTCATTTTTTGCTTTCCCCAGACTTTGTCAGGCAAGCTACATAGGAAGTTTGTTTTACATTTGGTGATGCCTGCTGTTTGTTTTGCTAGTACCGGGCCTACCTGGAGCGGTGGAGAGAGGTGGAGGGGAGCGCGGAGAAAATTCGCCGTGAGAAGCAAGAGTCACCTGATGAATGTGGTTTGATTTGTTGGCAACTTCGAGCCTTGTGATGTGATGGCTTTGCTGTTTGTAGTATCTAAATGTAATACGAGCTATTTTACATCGATTATTCAATATTCCTTTGTTTTACAGGCGGCGTAGGTACTGGGAACCTGGGGCGGGTGTGGCCTTGGAAAGGGGCAAGGGAAGGCTGTTGTCCTTGGACTTGAGTCATCGTCGCCCTCAGTTCAGCAAAGGAGGGATTCTGATTATTGGCCATGAGGCGAAGTAAAAGAGATGAAATGGGCGCCAAGGAGACGCGTCCAAGGCTGATTGAAGGCCCGAGGCTGTGGTACGACTGAACTGTATTGTTCGCATTGTTGTGCTTCTTTTCCTGACTTGTTTTGAAGCTCGAAAATAGTTCCGTTTTCACGCTTCAAACAAGATGCATGGTGCACAGCTGGGACAAGCCGAAGCAGAAGAGAAAACTGGCAAGGTACAGACGTAGCTAGTTAGGTAGGTACAGTAGGCCCGCGTCGAGCATGAAAAGCAGCTGCACTGCTGCAGGATAATGGTGTCGCCGTCGTCCTCTAAGACCAATGATGGCGACGCATTGTTCTGGAGCGGGGAAGGAAGATATCGCGGTGATTGGGTGTGTGTGGCAAGGATGGTCTAGCTTTCGCAAATGGGCATGATGAGAAGAGTGCTGCGTCTGGGTTCTCGACACGATCGAGAATCGAGATTTGAGGGTGAGCAATGAGTGTGAGAGAGCTCTGCAACAATAATTTAAGTTGCCGTGTGCCGCGCGAGAAACTATTCTCAGAGTTTGGCATGTATCAAGATGTGTATTTCCGGCTCTTCCTTGGAGACTTAGGAGTATTATTAGGAGGCGCCGATGACCTAGAATCTGGTGCTGCCGTTGAAACTGGTGATGATACGTACCGGCTGCAAGGCTTGGCGGGTCCTCCAGCGTACAGTACGGCTGTGAGAAGAGAGTGTTTTGTACCTCCCAGCAGCCGCTACGAAGTCATGAGCACATCCGTTGAGTTTGCGTTGCACACCTCAATTCACGGCACGCATGGCGATCAAGGGCTGAGTAGCTTAGAGGCAAATTTGAAGAAGGGAAGAGGAAGAATGTTGAGTGCTCAGCCATCAGATACCGTATTTTCGGGGAGGATGGGGTATGTTTGCGACGCAAGATCGAGGCTGAGAAGACACCACCCTCGTCTCGACCGGACGGCACAGACCATTGAGTGAGCAGCGAGTAATAAAGCATTGGTGGTATCATCAGCCTTGATGAGCAGGCTGTACTACTGTAGGAGGACGAGCTAGAATTAGAAGCAACAGTAATTAGACATCAACGGCTCCGTGTGGGGGGACAGCTACGGTACTGGGAAAGGACTCGTGTCTCTTTGGTGTCGAGAGTCGCGATGACGAGATGATACAGCGCCTCTCTCTTTGTCTGCATCGGGAGACAAAGCAATACACAGCTGTGTGTGCAAGGTGGACTGTGGACTGTGGAATGTGTAATAATGTGCAAGAATAATGGAGAGAGGTAGGCAGAACTGTGGAGATGGAGATGAGTAGTACCTACCTACGTATCGTGTCCCCAAGGGTTTCGTGTCGAAATGGAGAGAATCTAGAGAATCCATACCGTAATGGTAAGAAGAATAACAAATATTTTCGCAGTCATGGCTGGCTGGGTCGCAGGCGGGAACTGTGGTAGGTCAGCTTGAGAGAAGGCTATCTGCTGTCGGTCCCTTTCTTTTGCCTCCGCGATGGCAAAATGGCGAATGGCAATTAAGCAGTACTGTGTGGCCGCAGCCAGTGGCGGAGAAGGACCAGAACAGCGCTAACCGAGAGAGTGCAGAGTCATACTTTCTCGCTAACGGCTAACCTCGAGCCAGCCTGCTTCTCGCCTGCAAAGGCCAACCCTTACCCCCCCCCCAGGGAACAGCGGACTCCAACAAAAGGGAAGCCATGCCGCAGCTCTCTCTGTCCCTTCTGCAAGCACCATCGCAATGTACGATTCCAAAGAATAGACCAGCGGCTCTCTGAAGTCTGCAAACCACCACCAATACACCCGCACATTACATTATAAAGAGAAAAATTTATACAAACCATCACACGCACAACCGCTTTCTCTTCATCTTTGGAAACGGAAGGTTTGCGCGCTTTCCCGCCTCCTCTTCTTTCTGCGACAAAGAGCGAATTCGCCCCCAGTCAAAGACTCACCTTCTTCCTACGACCTCCGAAATAGTCACTCCACGACCACCACCTCGCAACCTATTCACCTTCCAGGTCACACCCTTTCCTCGCCACCTTTCTTACTATCTGAAGCGTCTCTTTCACATTTCCTTTTTGATACCCAGCTCCTGCGCTTTGTTCGACCGCGCCCGCGATATCGGCTAGTGCTTGCCACTGAGAGAGTCACTCCCTCGAGCTACCTCCCTCTGAGTCGACGACAACCACAACAAGACACCTTTGCCATTCTACACACATCTCCCCTCAGTCCTTTTCTGTCACCTGTTTAAATACTCGATCCTCCCACCATCACCCATAATAATCCCTCCATAATCCCTACGAATTCCTCACCTCGAATCTACGCGCAGTCCCTCCATCTTATGGTAGCTGGTATGAAGTGCTAGCCCACCATATATCTCAACAGTCACCATTTCCACCGTCGAAAAGGTCACAATGCTCTTCGTCTCCTCCACGCTTTCTCCAGTCGCCAGTCTTACATCGTCCACCGGTATTATCGTTCGTGAAAAGGTCTTTATGATCTCTTTGCTCTAGCTCTTGTCCTCCTCTCGATCATTCAGCTCTACAACTTTGCTGTTGTGCGGGCTCGTATAAAAGTCAGAAGGTTTCAAGGAATAGTCTATAACGGTTTATCAGTTGGCTTTGTACAGACGGCGACTGGAGTTTTTTTTCTCGGTTTTCGATAGAAACTTCATAACCCTCAGTTTACCCCAAGATGCATTGCAGCGAAGATGATTCGCCGCCTTACGTCGCCTCTTATCGCAATGGTCCTTACAGCTCTCCATTAGCTTCCTCCGCCTCCTCATCCTCGGCTTCGGTCTGGTCCGATGCATCCTCCCAATCATCCGACGATTCCTCAGTTACGAGCGTCTCTTCCGATTCAGAATCCTCAGAATCATACTGCTGCACGACTCAGCCAGCACCTTCTTTTCCAGCCGCCAACGCCTGCGAGCCAATAGCCTCTATCGCTGCAGCATACTGGCCGGTTCATAACATACCTGCTCAAGTTCCGTCTGAGCAACGACAACATCCAAGGAGGACCAGTATTGGAGCCACAACCAGGACTAGATGTCCTCCCTCACTGGTCCGTCAAAGCGAACGAAAGGGAAACTTTGTCGACAGCCTCGTCGGTAAGAAGACTTTGCAATCCTGAACCATGTCCATCCGCTCAATAACTTCCCCAGATTCTTCCGCCCAAATTGTCGAGGCGATTTGGCCCCTTTCTTCAATTCCTTGCCGAAGCGAGATGGGTAATAAGGGGGTTCTGCCTCTCCGCACCTTCATTCAAGAGACTCTTCGACGGTCAAGGACTAGTTACTCGACCCTCCAGGTCGCTCTATACTACCTGATCTTGATAAAACCCCACGTCCCCAAGCATGACTTCACTATGGAACAGCCTGAAGATGTCCATTCTATTCGCGCTTTACAATGTGGTCGGCGCATGTTTCTTGCTGCTCTGATTCTCGCTTCCAAGTATCTCCAAGACCGCAATTACTCGGCTCGCGCTTGGAGTAAGATTTCGGGCTTGAACACTTTAGAGATCAACCAAAACGAAATGGCTTTCCTTCTTGCTGTCAATTGGGAGCTTCACATTACTGACGCCATTTTCACTCGCTGGACGGAAATTGTCCTCAATTATACACCGTCCCAGCCTCCGTCGCCAGGACCAGTTTGCCCAATACTGGCCCAGCAATCGGCTGACTGGAAAGCGATTATTCTTAGACTTAACCCTGAACTGGATAACATAGAAGGTTTCAACCCATCGACTTCTACTCTGAAGTCTATAGGCACCCCTTCACCACCTCCATTCTTGGCTCCGGAGCGCACTCCAACCCTTGGTTACAGCGGGTCATCCGAGTCTACTCCCACACCAAGGTACTATACACCAGATATCTTGGAGCCTTCCCCGACCACTGCTTACAGCCAGAGCAAATTTGCGCCCGCTCTTGGATTGTTACCTACTCCACGACTAACACCTCAGAGCATCGGGTTTGCCACTCCTGCAGTGAGTGCTGCGTCCTACATGCTTTGCAAGTCTTCAATGAGCTTTGCAATGGCCCAGGCAAACAACGTCTGTGCGGCTCAAGCTACAGAAAAGTGGCAGCCATATCAAACTTCATCGCCACAAGCATACGTCTTCCCTCGTCGTTCCTCGTTAGCCAATTCTGTCTCTTCGGTGTCATCACCAGAGTCAATGGTTTCGGACACTTCATCGAGGTCGTCCCGTTCTTCTTCAATCTCTTCAGCATCGTCACTGACGAGCGCGCCTATATCGTCCAAATTGGATGTGCAAGCGCGCTGTCGGTATGCGAAGCAGTGCAGTGAGAGGTTGAACCGGACCGCCATCGCCACGGTGCCCGAAAGTTATTGCGACAATGGGCCTACATCTTCGCCTGAGTCTTACGACGGTCCAGTTGGTAAAGACTTTCTTGATCTTACCCTCAACACCCCACCTGCAAGAAGGGAGTCCAATATGGACTATTTCTCAAACCAATCTGAGCAAGACGCCGCACGCGTATTGCAAGATCTGCATAACCATCCTCGCTGTGGTAATTCGCCCAGCAAGAAGCGTAGCAGACCTCAATCAATTGATAATTCTTTACAAGAAAATGTTCGAGAAATGTTAAGTGGTAACTTCTCAGACAAGGAGACAAATTGGTCCGAGGACCTTGTCCGAAGCCGATCTGGAAGAGCCGAGAGCAGACGTTCTGCTCAAGTTGCCGTCCGATCAACTTCTGGAGGAAAGAGAGTGTGCTGCGCAACAGAGGCTAGCCTCGCCCAACCCATCCACCCAGCATTCGGTGGTATTGGTGGACCAGGCATGTGGAGAGATTTGATTTAATTAATACACCTCATCCGAGCTATACATATTACACCTTGTTACAACAGTATTTCATTTGTCATTATTAGTGCTACACAGACTGTCGAGAGCAAAAGCTCGATGGTCTGAAAAGCTTTTTGCTATTTGCATGGGCTGCGAGGAATATCCAGGGGCTTCTGGCGGTCTTGTAAGATGGAAATGGGAAACTGGGGATGGTCTGGAGCTGGCGGCGCGTATGTTACTTGCTATTGCACGGATCGGAGTTTAGCTATCGATATATTGTCGATTGGTTTGGTTGGTATGGATTTGCTCTGCCTGGAACTAAGGTGGTGTGTACCGAGACAACTGCACATACTTCATCCTAAATGCAATAGCAGCTACGCTTGCAACTTACATATGTTTCCCGTGTATGCATTTTTTTTCTCGCTACCTTAGAGTAATAGGTTTTCTCGGCTAATAAATAGTTTTCAACTAAGCGACAATTCCCTCGACGTCACATTACATCAGAGAATTACAAAATGAAGCGAGGTCTATGGCTGATTGTATACGAGCATTAGGCCAAGGCATTGCGGGTTTCGTGCTCGATGTCGGCTCCTCTTTCTGGACACGGTTCTATGGCAATTTTCTTCTCGGGCCTTGTGGGATTGGCTTCTATAATTTGTGCTGACAGTTAGTTACTGACATTTATTCATCTTAGTTCACCTAGAATCCATTTTGCATAGTCTGCTCTGCCCGACAATCTTTAGGGGTACTTGTTTGTTAGCGGCCACCAGGACATAGTACAAGTCTGGATTTATTAGGAAAACTTCTATCGCATTCAAGGTGCAATCACAGCTTGCGTAGTCATCCCAGCATTCTCCTCTGCTGCGGTAAACGCTTCATCCCACTCCTCTAGAGAATACTTTCCCACCACTCTCAATCCGGCCTTTTCACCCAGCTTCAAAATCCCAATTTCTGCCATCTTGATAATTTCTGCGACGGCATCCCGGTCATACATCCACTTGCCCAACAAATCTCTGTGAACGATCTCATGGTAGGGCAGAGCAACGTCACCAGCAATGCCTCCCATAAAACATACGCAACCACCAGCTCTCACAGCACGAATACCGCTCTTTATATGACTAGATTTTGCAGCAGCTGGGGGCGAAATGTCAAAAAAGGCGTCAATGGGTCCGAATTTGTGCAAAGCTGCTAGCTCTGTTTGCTCATCACCCGTAATCTGGACGGATTCGATTCGATCATGAGATCCAGAGATTTTATTGAGCGCCTCTGCATTGCGACCCATGGCAATAACTCTAGCCCCCATGGTAAGAGCAACTATCACAGCAGCTCCTCCAAAAGGTCCGGTTGCTGGAGCTATGATCACTGTTTTGCCGGCCTTAATGCCAATATCTCTCAGCCCGCCATATGGCACCGCAAATCTGGACAGAAATGCCAAATCCTCTACCTTATATCCTAGATTTCCTTGCCCGAGCAGACGTGTCTCGTCCAACGCATAGCAATTTTCAAGCGGGACCTTTGTATACTCGGAATACTGTCCAGGGCTTCCGTGTTAGCATTGTTTCTTCAATAGAATTTCAGAAGCATTAAGGCTTGATTTTAATAGGATATCAAAAAATAAAACTGTGGAACCGTAGCATTCCTCCACTCGCCATGCATCAACTTTCGACTTCCTTCAGTATGTCCCTCATGAACACCAAAGAGGAAGACTTGACCCTTAGGATCATCTCTACCTCGGATTGTCACGTCGACGAGGACGAGTTGTCCGACTGATAGCACTGTTGTATCTGGTCCGATGGCTGCTACTCGAGCTACTGCCCCTGAACCCAGTATGAATGGTAGTGGGAATGGATATTTGCGGGTTCCATCAACAATCTGCCTGGCATAGGAAAGAACACCCGCAGCAAGGATTTTGACGACAACGCTACCAGGTGTAGGTTGCGCAGTGGGGACGATTTGTACTGTCGGTGGTGTGGATGTTGATGTGAGGACTAGTGCCCGGTGCGTCTTTGGGAGTTCTGAGTAGGAAGAAGTCATCTTGGTTGATTCGGGTTGTTCTTCCCAAATGTCTTCGTGAAAAGCTCTTCTGAGTAGAGGCATTATTTGGACTTGGATTTAACATGGCTTTATGTACCACACATAATAATGCCATGTCAACTCTCACCGAACAAGGGCGTCAATAATCTGGATTTTAGGAAGGAAAATTCGTTAATGCCGTCAACACCATTTTTCTTCACCAGCATTCAAGCTAAGGCACCCAGGTATTGGAAGGCTTTTGGAACCTTAACTTCGACTTATACCAAAAGTTCTCAAAAACGCCACCGTATAAAATAGAATGAAGATTCTCATGGACACGGCTTCAAATTCCTCCTTGCCAGACTATGGTCTAACAAATAACTCCCCACAAATACCTCCTAAATGTCGATCGTGTGATCTGATGGATTGATTCGAAGTCAGGGACTAGAATAATGGAGTCCTTCACAGTAACCATACTTATATATTACTTAGATTTCTAGGTTCCGTAGAGCCTGGCGACTTCAAATTTTTTTTTTTTTCGTTATTGTAACTCTCTTGTGATCCTTCTCCATTGGGATAGATTGTGGGTCTTGTTTTGCTAACTCTAATTAGACATCTCCTAGGACCTGTGGTTCTTCTGGGAGTGCAGTGTTCCTGAAGAGGAGCCCGGAGCAGCCTCTCTTTGGGTTATAAATCGCTCTCCCAAGACACTGGGTACCAAACTCTCGCTTAATAAGGGGGGGACCTAGCGTGGTCGCTTAACCCGAAGCTCAAATTGGAAAGGTAGACAAGATACTATGCCGATGCGATCATGATTCGCTATCAGATCTATGAGTTAAGTGCATTGCCGTATAATTTAATGGTCATATAGGCGTGCTGCAACTTATATATGTGGCTTACTGGACTGGAGTAACTAAGTTCTACTGACTTGGGTAACTAACTAACTTGGTTTGAGTAACTTACTTGACATGTGTCACTCAGTTGACTTGATAATCTAGCACAATTCGGCCAATGGATCCATAGATACTTCATTACAGGACTAAATGGCGAACAATGCTAAAACAAGACACACCTGTTAGTCTCGTAGAACAGCTGGCCTAAATGTCGCTACTGCACAACATTGGTAGGACGAAATTAAAGAGATATTTCTGACCATTTAATGAATTTAAATAGAACAAATAAATAGATGTTTTCCTTAGAAGGAAAGATAGATACAGTGTCCTCTAGTTCGATTTCAGGGCGGCGAC
Source organism: Pezicula radicicola (assembly GCA_003008705.1). Classification (NCBI taxonomy): domain Eukaryota; kingdom Fungi; phylum Ascomycota; class Leotiomycetes; order Helotiales; family Dermateaceae; genus Pezicula; species Pezicula radicicola. The sequence continues at coordinate 299,574 of PDUO01000008.1, read as the reverse complement.
GCCGCGGCGTCTTATAAGTGCAAAAATGTATAGCATCAGTCTTCTAAAAAAAAACAACAACTCCCATTTTATCCGTCACTCTCAACCCCCTATTTATATCTACCTTGTGTCAGCTATCTCTATAGATTAATCCCTTTTACCGAGAGTGAGCCACATAGTGGGGAGATAGATGCAATAGGAATATTTTAGGGCAAAGTGAACAAATGCGAGGTAACAAGTGTCATAGCTGCAAGAATTGCGGTATGCTGTATTAACTTGGATGCAGTTCAATTGAAAACAGTGAGACAATGATTTATTATGTTACAGATGACATACCCTGATTAAGCACTGGAGAGGCACAAACTGTGGTTACATGAGACCCAAGTGAGTTGCACGAGGCAATAGGATGCCTTGAGTCAAACAGATCATGACACCTCTACGTGACTGTTACCTGACATGTAGTTACATAAAAGTAGCAGCATTCCACAGAACATGCTTGAGTGTACAATTCGTCCTCCTGTTTTCGGCACATACAGTCTGCTGCCTTATATAAATCACAACATGACCTCCCAACAAAACGTAATTCAAATACTTAATCGGAACACATACTAGATATTTAAATAAACACCATCTATTACCAGAATACCACCATGAAACTTATCTGCCTCTTTGTTATACTCAGTTTACTTGGTCCTCTGGTAGCACCAAGCCCAGCCACACACACTCTCGAGCGAAGGGCATTCAGGTGCCCTCTTGATAGCAAATGTAAGACACATGTGAGTACCAACTATTTGACGCCTTAATTTGCGATTATTAATTAATATAGTGTCAAGAAATGGGCTTCAAGACAGGGAAGTGTGAAGGGGTGACACATTTGTGAGTAAATTATCACTACAAATAAGAGGAGATATTGACAGAGATGTAGCACTTGCCATTGTATTGGTTAAGTGCAAGTTTTCATAGAGTTGGGTTGTCAAGACTAGAGTAATTTAAAATATTATTGTTCATTGACATCAACTCCAACATTTTCTCTGCAACCTCATGAGAGATTGACTAGCTGCAACAAGCTATCAACCAGAGTATTCGTACTTCTCAACCTTATTCATCAGTTTCTCAAAAGTATCATCCCCATACAACTTCAACAACTTCTCATACTTTTCCCTCGAGGCCGCCTCAGCCCACTTAACAAGAGCAGCATCATAAAAGTCCTTGTAAGTAGCTACCAAAGCCAACCACAATCAGCCCTGAAGTCCACTCAAACAACAAAGATAAGAAAGATAAGAAAGGGGAATAACTCACGTTCACCACTCCCATCATCCCCCTTCATCCTCTCCCTCAACACGACCCAAGAATCCCTAATCAGTTGCAAGACAGCTTCCTCTCCACCACCTTTAACAACCGTAACCTCCTCTAAAGAACACTTCGCACGCTCCTCCCTCGTCTTCCTAAAATATTCCTTACTCCCATCCTGACTGTCAAGGGCATTCTTCCAAACATCATACATAATCCACCTAAGCAGACCCGTTCCTGCCAAGTCCGTCTCCTCCTCATACGCACGAATCTCTTCAACGCCCTTCAATTTTTTAAACCCCTTATCCTCTGTGAATCTCTCATTCAAGAGTTCCGCAATGGGTGTAGAGTCATTCAGGGCCTTGTAATCTTCTGCCTCCGGACCTAGGATTTCAATAATTGGGACCGTGGCTTCAAGACCATCCATAGAAGAAAAGAGTTTCTCGCAGGTCGGTTTGATGGCTGGATAGGAAAGCTTGGTTGTTGTGTACGGGATCTCTTTGTAATTGAGGGCATACCGAGTGCACCAGCATGCTGGTGACCATGGTTTAGGGCCGGAGAGGTCATAAAATCGAACCAAGGGTTCTTGAGCTGCCATTCCGTTTCAATTAATGTTTTGTTTCGCAGATGCAGATGCAGATGCAGAGATAGAGTTTGCGTTACTGGAAGGTTTGTGTACTAAGATGTGTTGGTGTCGAACTTGTATATCTTACTTCGTAGTACCTGGAGCGGGGTCGGGATCAACTTGGCTAAAGAGCAGAACCTGGAAGGGCGGAAGGGCAAGGGGCGGAGATCTACGGCTTACGGCATCCCTGAGATAGACCTTGTGTAAAAATAGAAGAGAACCTACAATGGGAATGCATAGTGGGGTTGTTTAATGGGCGTCTATGCTCTCAATTCTATATAAAAATCGTATTCTATTTAGTACAATTTACATGCATTTATTTACCTTTATACTCTTCTGGCCCAATCATCAATTCCGGCTTGACTAAGGCATCGAAGTCCTCTTCACTCAAAGCCTTCAGTTCCATTGCACTCTCCTTAAGCGTCAAGCCCTTCTTGTGGGCGTTCTTAGCGACTTTACTAGCCATGTCGTAGCCGATCTTTGGGTTGAGACATGTGACAAGCATGAGTCTGTTTCGCCGTTAGTCACTAACTGCATACTACATTTGGGTCGCAGGGAGATGGAGACGGGTGGTAACTTACGATTCTTTCATGATGTTGCTGATTTTGTCCTCGTTTGCTTGTAGTCCAACAACGAGATTCTTCTCAAATGATCGCATTCCGTCGCTAAGGATACGAACGCTGTGAAGGAGATTGCGGATCACAAGTGGTTTGAAGACGTTCAATTCAAATTGGCCGTTCATGCCACCAACAGTTGTCGCAGTGTGGTTTCCAATGACTTGAGCGCAAACCATTGTCAATGCCTCACATTGTGTGGGGTTAACCTTTCCTGGCATGATCGAACTTCCAGGCTCGTTTTCTGGTAGAGCAAGCTCGCCAAGACCGCAACGTGGACCACTGCCAAGATATCTAATGTCTTGGGCGATTTTGAAGAGGGATGATGCAAGAGTGTTCAGGGAGCCTGATGCTTGCACAATAGCATCGTGAGCGGCAAGAGCCTCAAACTTGTTTGGTGCCGTCTTAAACTCGGTGCCAGTCATCTTGCTGACCTCCATGGCAATTGCCTCTGCAAATCCCTTATATGTGTTGATTCCCGTCCCTACAGCTGTTCCACCTTGTGCGAGGAGTCGGAGATCAGGAAGGGATGACTCCACACGCTTGATACCAAATTCGAGCTGTGCGACATAGCCTGAAAACTCCTGCGCCAGCGTTAAGGGCGTGGCGTCTTGGAGATGTGTGCGGCCAATCTTGATAATCTTCTTCTCCTCGAATTCATCAACCTTCTTCTGGAGTGCGTCACGGAGAGATTTGAGCGAAGGAATGAGTTCTTGCTCAATCTCGAGGACTGCTGCAATGTGCATGACGGTGGGGAAGGTATCGTTGGAGGAGGCGCTCATGTTGACATGGTCGTTGGGATGTACGGGTTTCTTGCTACCCATTTTCCCTCCAAGAATCTCAATAGCGCGGTTGGAGATGACCTCATTGGCATTCATGTTTGACTGTGTTCCTGAACCCGTCTGCCAGACAACCAGAGGGAAGTGGTCGAGGAGCTTAAGAGAAGCTACCTCTGCGGCGGCTTGCTGGATGGCTTTGCCAACCTTTGGGTCGAGACCAAATTGCATGTTGACCGTAGCAGCAGCTCCCTTCAAGATACCGAAGGCCTTAATAATGGGGGGTGGCATGCGATCTTGTGGTTGATTGATCCGGAAGTTCTCCAGGGACCTCTGCCGTTCCAGTCAGTCTTTAGCTACTAGAAGCATCTTGGTGATTGACGTGCCTCAGTTTGCGCTCCCCAGTATTTGTCGGCGGGGACCTTGACCTCCCCAAAGGCATCTGTCTCTGCTCTCATCTCGGCGTCTGCCATTCTGGATACCGAGTTGTGGAATAGTCGGGCGTGGGGTAAAAGCTGTTGCGAAGTTCGTATACAGGGAAATATTCGAGGAGTCGAAGATGAGGATCGGTATAAGGATTTGCTTGTGAATTTGGGTATTGCGCGTGAGGAGTAGGATCGAGCTGTTGATACAGACCGAGGAGCAGCTGACTCCAGGGCGGAGGTCAGGGCGGAGGGCGAGACTGCTCTTGCCGACCGGAGCATGATTGAGTGGTGGTGATTTATTTGACTTTGGGAGCTTGCGATTAGTGCCGGATGGCGTAGAGAGGGCGCCAATTGATGCCGAGATGGAGCGATTGGTATATACAAGTAGCGCTGTGGCTAGAGAGATGGATGTATGAGCACGTAGATGTTGATGTGACCAGCTATGCAAATTGCAGATATAAAGATTATCAGAGCTCCGTCAACCCAAGAAGCTGCCGGGCGGGAAAAGTTTCTGGCGGTCCCACCTCCCGGCTTGTCCCGAGCCCAGGGAAGCCCAGGGATGCCCAGAGATTTCTTCAGTGCTTTGCGAGGCTCGCTCGCTACGGAAAGGGGCTGCTTGGGGGCCCGTGAGCCTATGTTATGGATGCTCTTCAGCCTCAAGATATGGACATACTTGTAATATATACGAAGGAAAGGGAATATTATAGGGGAGGAGGGGGATTAGACGCCACTCAGTTTCATAATAACCACAAATTATTCAAGCCATCTGTAGTCAATCTTTCTTTCTCATTGAGCTTTATTATTACCTACGTGGTACCTTTTTCATTATTCAAACCCAAAGTCCGTATCCTGACACTTAACTCCACAATAGTCCAACCTTTGAATCGACCTCCATCAAACCCTCTCTCCATTACACCCACCCCGCTTATTTTATTTAAACCTAAACAATTGCACGCAAACTATGCCACCCACGCTATGCATGAAGAGATCGCTCGCCGGTGTTGCTGTATCCACCTCGAAAGACAAAACAATTAGATCGCTCGCATAAGTCCAACAGTTGGCAAGTAAACGCTCCTTTCCCTGCTAGAATAATGAAGCGCCGTTCAATGCAATAAGTCCCGAGACCAGATCTCAAGTACTCATGTTCAATGTCTTCACCATCATTTTCTCCTTACCTGCATCCGCTACCAGCATACCCCTAACTCTCAGCACAGTCTCGAGAGTCTCCACAACTTTCTGGAAACTACTGGCGGCACCTCTCTCCTGCGTGAAACGTGCAATACTCAGAGGAGAACGGTTGCCATGCTCAATGACAGTCATTATTTCGCCGGCGAAAGAAACCTCCTTCATGTCGAAGTCTTCACCCATAATTAGCAAACGCAGAAACACGGAGACAACCAAAAACTTACAGTTCTTAGCTCCAACTCGGCCGAACACAATATTACGTTCTTTGTCAGCCTGAACATCTCGGATACCGTAAGTTCTCCATGCCTTGAGGATCGTTACAACCTCCTGTCGAGCTCTTCGCTTGGTGACGGAGAAGCATATAAACTTAGCTGCAGGTTTGACGTGGAATAGCTTAGCAAGCCAAGTTTGTTGCGGCTCAATTCTACGAGCTCTAGCATCATCAGCAGCTCTAATATGGGGAGGACGAGACTGCCGCTGACTCTCCATGAGTGAGATTTGCACACTCTCGTTGTCGTCGTCGATATCGGGCCCTTTGATATATATTAGCCTGAATTACAAAATGGCTCATTAAACTTACCGCCAACACTCATGTTAGGCTTTGGATTCCGGCTCTTGAAAAAGCGACCAAAACTGAAAGCTTTCTTTTTTGGAAGCGATGGTAGCTCGCCATCGTATTTAGATGGACCTGTTGTCTCATTACTCGGAGATTGTGATGCTAATCTGTTGACCCCTCCAATGGACATCTGATTATCAGTCTCTCCACCTTTCGAATTTCTCTTGAACCAGTTTGACTTTTTCCTCTGGGTTGTACTACTGCTACTCTCATTCGCGTGCTGATCATCGGCATATCTGTCCTCGTCGATGGGTGCAAGATCTGGGGAGACTTCCAGTTTGGATCCAGTATGGTATTGCTGCCGAAGGTCCAATCCGGAAGGGCGATGTCTGTTGGAACCACTGTTAGTGTCACTAGATTTGGGAGGTGGCTGAACCCCCTGCGAACTTTTCTTTCGGATTGTTAGAGGGGCAGGCGCCCTGACAGGACTCGGAGTTGAGGGCGGGACCACACGGATTGTTTCTTTGGGATGTTGCTGTCGACTGGCAAGTCTATCGTTGGGGCCGTGATTCTGGGCCTTCGCAGGTGAATGGGGCTCAGGAGCAGATGCGGTACGACTTGACTTCCCTTCGTAGCGATGCTGGTGAGCCACAAATTTGTCAAAATCGGTGGGCCGTCGTGGTGAGGATTCCTCGCCACGGATTTCGTAGATCGAAGGCAAGACTCCATTGTCATGTGGCTTGCTGTAATCTACAGGTGCTGAAGTTACTCGCCTGTCCTTAACTGGGGATGCGCCTGGCTCGATTAAGCGATCAATATGGGAAACCATTTGGTCCAAGTACCTTGGAGAGTCGTCTCCGCCAGAAATCTTTCTCCGCTCCGCTTCTCTTCTGGCTCGAAATAGTTCAATTTTCACCGAGTCGGATCGAGCGGGTGGAGGCGGCAACGGTCGGCCATGACCAGAAGGAGGTTTCACTTTTCTTTCTCCAGGTAGGAGGCGAGCTTTGGTCGGAATTAAGGGTGATGGTTGCCCATAATTACTACCTAGATCATGGGACGAAATCTCAGCAACAGGCGTAGTTCCAGGAGATTCAGCACCGGTCACAGAAGACAGTCTGTTAAATGCCTCGTCGCAGTCTTTTGCTAGACTGCTGCTTAGTTGCCTCACATCCTCATTCCAAATGTGGCTGCCCCTATCAGCCCTGTCTGTTGAGAGCTGAGGTGGGTTGGCCTGTTCTTTACTTGAACGAATATAGCTTGTTGAAACTGCATTAGATGCAGCTTGGTGTAAGTTATTAGGAACGCTATCACTAATCTCGGAATGCTGCCATTCTCCGGAAGATTTTCTCTTGTTATTTATGGCCTGCCTTCTGATGTGCGAGAAACTGACACCACGTCTATATCCGGATGCAGGCCGTATGCCACTGTTACGGCTTCGAATTGAACTTGCTAAGGAACTGCGTGATACGAATGTTCCTCGAGGGGGTGCGAGATGATCCTGCCCATGTCTCTCGCTCAATGTAGATCTTGGTGTGGAGGGACGGGAAGATTTTCGTGGTCGCACTGTGGCATCTTCGCCACGATGAATGGTTATCTTTGCACGGTCTCCTGTACGTAAGGTGTTGAGGTGCTGTGGACGTGAAGCCTTGAATGGATCGTAACTCTTGACGGTTTCTCCCCCAACTGTCTCTGCGACGTTACTGATGACTGTAAAGCGAGAACCCTGGCGGACATGTCCTTTCAAATCTGGCATGGGGAAATGAACTGTTGAATAAGCTTTTGTAAGCGTCTGCGGTCGCACATGGTGGTAATCGCTGTTGGAGTAGTCGACGTCAGGGGTGTAATTCTCTAGTTGATCCTCTCGGTACTTCAAGAATAGACCATAGAACATCTTCTGGTCATTGGGTCTAAAACTAGTCAGTACTCTTTTCAGGTCAAAAACCATTCGGTCTTGTTAGATAAGAGACAAGGCATATTTATGGACTCTATGGAGTCAGGTTTCAACTTACTTTTCACTCATAAGTTTCTGTGTAAGTTCCTCTTCGTCCATACCATGCCACAGAGATCTCAGATGACGAAGTAATTCGGCGTCGATGTCGTTTCTTTTTAGAACGACATGACCGATATCTCTAACGGTTGGCAATTGAGGATTACATCCTCCTCCATAACGGTCCAAGTAATCGTATCTTCTCAAAAGCGGGTGTCGCCATATGTGACCAAGGCTGATTCGCTCACGTGGATTGACTTGAAGCATTCTCCAGATCAGATCTGCAGCCTCATTGCTGAATTCTGGTGCCATGTCATAAATCCCTTTCTTGATTTTTGCCAAAAGAGGACTGAGCCAGTCGCGGCTGCTCCCATCGACATCAAACGGAAGCCTCCCGCACAGAGTCGCATATAAGATCACACCTAGGCTCCAAATATCTACCTTGTCCCCACGATAATTGACACCACGTATTAGTTCCGGAGCAGCATAATGGGGGCTTCCACACGACGTCTTAAGCTTATGTTCCGGACTTTGATGTAATGCAGCCATGCCGAAATCCGCTATTTTGATCTCTCCCTGCTTATTCAAAAGTATGTTTTCCGGCTTGAGATCCCGGTGGCATATGTTGAAGGAATGACAGTATCCAACGGCACTCAGAATCTGTCTGAAATATTTCATTGCCTCCTCCTCTCCCAGCCGACCACTGGCAGTGATATGCTCAAACAGCTCTCCATTATCAGCATATTCTAGTACAAGGTATCTAAAGTTCTGTTAGTGGGACATCGCTTAGAGATTTGTGGTGTTTGATGGTCTTACATTTCAGCTCGATTTTCCCATATGTCGTAGAGCTTCATGATGTTTGGATGTTGGATGAGTTTCATAATTGCAACTTCCCTCTCAATGCCAATTGGCATCCTCCGCACTCCATCATCGTGGTCCGATAGTCTGGCTTCAGCCTTGTCAAGGTCCGCCAAACTTCCAGCTTGTGACATCTGTGCATTTCTCTTCTCGACAATCTTAACTGCTGCTTCCTGACCAGTAATTGCATGTCTTGCTCTTCGTACTCGAGCAGTGGAGCCTTTGCCAAGCGTTTTCCCGAGCTTCCAAGGGCCAATGTATTTCTTTATCTTATCCGAGGCATTGGTAGAAGTGGTGGAAATTTGGGAGTTTCGGTTAGAGTTGGAATTGGTACGCTGGTGTTCTCTCGAGACGGCAGAGAGCAGGGGATTTGCAGCATTAGAGCTCGAAGATCCTGCACGACGCTCTTCTTCGGGTGGCTTATAGTCGCGCTTTGGCCGCGGAGATGGTGATTTTGGCTTGTATACCTGAAGAAGCCCGTCTTGCCTCGGACTTTCATGGTGGGGAATCGAGGAGGATTTGAGAGCGATTGGCAGTGGCTGCTGCGGTGGCTGTTCATTTATGACGCGGCGGGTTGCTTCACCAAGAGGAGGACGACGCGTTGGAGGCCGGGTTGGTGGTTTGCTGCTCATGATGATACAGCCTCGGTCAATGCCTGAAGGTTGTAAAGGTCATGGCCTGGGTAAAGATGGCCTGGGTAAAGAAGTTGAAGTTGTATTTGCGCCAAGGAAATCTGAGTTTGGTGCCGGTGCCGCGTATTACAAGGCGGGAGTTCTAGGTAACAAACGTGAAAGCTATATTCTATATTAGCATCATTCTGTCTTCAGCCTTTTGCCCTCTGCCTTCTCTTGATCAGGCAGAGGGATATGTAGAGTTAGGCACTGCGGCACTCACCAGCAAAGACGCGCAAAGGAAGGAAATACTGAGGTGCACAAAACGAATGACGAAACTGTAAAGTTTAAGCTAAATTCTGCACTCCCAGAGAAAGAACGAGCGACTGGATTGAACCCTTGAAAGTTTGAAGGGAGCGTGCGAAGGTGATAGTATTGAGTGGTTTACAGTTCGTGGCGTGGAATGTGTTGTTTACTTGGACAACACTAGCGCCGTTTCTTTCTCAAATGAGCATTCTTCACACACAAAAACAGAAGCACCTCCCAACTTGAACACGCACGTTACTCTCTAATCTAATCTGAGTAATCTCCTTGGATTGGTTGTCTTGTGTTCTAGAAACATGTTGCAATTTCTTCCTGGAGAGAGCCACAGCTACAAACTATAGCTGATCCTCCCCATAGGCACAAAACAGATATCTCCAGGGTTTGCATCTTTATCTGGTAATGCTGAGCTGAAGAGCCCTTCCGGACATCTTATTCATTGTAACCTTACTGCTGGTCTGTCGGCATTCATACCTTCGAAAGGCACATAGCTTTGAAGGAAGGTAGTTGTTGCCAAGACCTCCTAATATCTACAGGTACTGTTTGGTATTGTTATCATGCATGGAGAGAATGATTGAAAATCGCAAAGGAGTAAATGCTTCTGGAGTACCATGCGGAACAGAGGATAACAGCCTTATATATTGTGCAGCATAATTCTTGTTGGTGTCTTACAACAAGGTGCGTTCGGCGGCTTGATTGATCACCTATCAAAGCCTCTATCAAAGGCACATGGCAGATGGCACATGGCCCATACTATGGAGTACGATAGAACGAAGCGACCAAGAATTTGCACTTAGGGTTGGCTAATCTTAGTGAAAATCGTTTAAACACGCTAGGCCTACAATGAATGCGTTGAGTCGTCGTGAAGGGGATTGAGTAGGTAGATAAGTACAGTGTACGAAAGGTATGATGAGATGTGGGATGAGATGTGAGATGAGACTTGACGTTGAGCACTATCCTGGGTCCCACTAAAATCACAAGGCTGACCAATTAAACACGTGAACGCGTGAAACCAAGCCGCGTCGACCAAGTTACTGTCCTCATCCCCCCATAAAGCCCCTCTTTTCCAAACAACATCAGCATCGATATCGCCATGCCAGGACGCACTTTTGCTCTGCGGCGATCACGTTCAGCAATAGAAACCGAGGAGGATGCTGACAGTGTCAGAGCAGAGTCACGACCATCTTCTGCAGGCTCAGACTCTGTCAAGCGTGCGCGTGTGAACGGAAACCATCGCGATATTGGAACACCAGGCCACTTATCCTCAAGCAATGCGAACCCCCAGCGGTCACGACAGACTGTGAACGGCAGCAGAAACGGCCGTGTCAACGGTGCAGCTGAACCAGAAGATGGCGGATTTCAGACAGGCGCCATTGTCCGGGTCAAGGTTACCAATTTCGTCACCTACGAGAATGCTGAGTTCTTTCCTGGACCCAACCTCAACATGGTCATCGGCCCTAATGGCACTGGGAAGAGCTCACTTGTCTGCGCTATCTGTCTGGGACTGGGTTGGGGTCCTGCGCAGTTGGGTCGCGCGTCTTCTTTTGGCGAGTTTGTAAAACATGGTGCGAAGGAGGCTATTGTTGAGATCGAATTGCAGGGAGAACCAGACGAGGATCACAATACTATCGTTAAAGTACGGATCATACGAGAGAATAATAAACGAGAGTGGTGGTTGAATAATCGGTCGACCGGTCACAAAGCTGTCCAGGCAAAGATGGAAAAGCTCAATGTACAGATTGGCAATTTATGCCAATTCTTACCACAAGACAAGGTTTCTGAGTTTGCCGCAATGAAACCTGTCGAGTTGCTGGAAGCGACACAGCAGGCTGCAGCACCTCCTCAGATGCGAATATGGCACGACGATCTCAAACGGCTCCGTAAGGAACAGAAGACGCTCCAGATTCAGAATGAGGAGGCCCAGGATACTTTGGCAAACCTCGAAGGCCGACAACAAAACCTACGTGCTGAAGTCGAAAAATTACAGAAGAGGAAGGAGATTCAACACCGTATTACTTTGCTTGATAGGGCCATACCTCTAGGCGAATATTCAGTGGCCCTTAAACATTTTAACGAATTCAAGAAGAAGAGAAAAGAGGCTGAAATCCAATTGAGGAGGTTGGAACAAGAAGTTGAGCCTCTCATGCGATCCGTTAACCAAAAACAACAGTATAAACGGCAGATTGACACCGTTTTTGCAGAAAGGAAGGCAGCTGTTCACAAAGCTGAGAGAGAAGCGGATGCCCTTGTTGGAGAAATCGAAAAGCTGGATGAAGATATCAAGGGCAACGATATCGAGGTAGCAGCACAGAAGGAAAATGACGCAAAACGAAAGCAGGCACGCCAAACGTATCAGCAAAATATTCGAGAACATGAGATCAAATTGCAGAGGGGAGAGCCAGAATTCGACCCTAAGAAGTGGAATACGATGATTGTAAGTGATCCCGGATGTCCGAAACGAAGCAATGATTTGGGCTAAGCATACCCCCAAGAGTGACAAGGAGCGCGAAGAAAGAACAATCGATGCTGAAATGCAAGAGCTTAGTCTACAAAACAATCAGTTTATCACCCGGGGACGAGAAATCAGAAAAGAGCAGGTTCAGGCTAAAGAACAATTGGATTCTTTAGACACCCAATCAGGCCGACAGAACACAAAACTTGAGCATGCGTCCAGAGATACCGCCAAGCTATGGAAATGGACACAGCAAAACATGGACCAGTTCGAAAAGGAGGTCTTTGGTCCTCCAATGGTTACATGCTCAGTTAAAGACCCACGATACGCCAATGCTGTGGAGGCCCTATTTCCAAAGAATGTCTTGCTGACCATTACAGCTCAAACATACAACGATAACGTGAAGCTCGGGAAGTGTATCAAAACACTTCAGCTGTCGGAGGTCAGGCTTGCCATCTCTGGAAATGGAAATGTGGATCCACCCTTTTCGACTGAAAGGTTGCAGGAGCTCGGGCTTGATGCATGGGCTGTTGACCTCATTGAGGGACCTCAACCCGTTATTAGCATGCTGTTCGGAGGTAGCGCATCTCAAGCTGTCGGTCTGCGAGATATCAGCGATTCCCAGTATGAGCGCATTCTACAAACGCGCGAAATACCCAGATACGTTGCTAGAGATCAACTTTGTATGACTTCTTACCGCTCCGAGTACAACCAATCCTCAACACAGCACAGGCACATCAGCGCTGCGAGATTTTGGGTCGATACACCGGTTGATCAAAGTGCCCGACGTGAGATAGAGGCGAAGATGCAGGCCTTGTCAAAAGAATTTTCCGAGATTCAAGACGAAAAAGTGAAGCCAGTTCGAGATAGAATTGAACAGCTGAAAGAACAACGTATTGAAGTTAAGGAGGAAATAGTAGGTCCAGCTTGAATGTTAATAAGTAGATTTTGCTGATTATTCTCCTGCAGAAGCAAATAAAGGACAGAAAGTCGGCAGAACAAGTTGCTCATGGAAGATGGGAAACGCTTCCTAATAAAATAGGTAAAACATGGTACCATCTTTGAACCTTTGGCGAGTAGCTAACAATCCATAGCACGCCTTGAAGAGTCCTTGCGGCAGAACGACCTCCAAGGCGAGGAATTCCGTGAACGAATGAAGAATATAAGCATCAAATATGACAACGAAGTTCTTAAGAGAGCTCAACTCGGTCTACAACACAAGAAGCTTGTTGCCTCAATTCGTAGTTGCCATGAGGATTTACTCGAAGCCGCAATAAGACAGATTGAAGCTGATTCTGATATTGAGTCGCTGAAGGAGAGAAACGCTGATAACGATAGAAGACTGCAGGAAGAACGACAAAGGATGCGTGAGGCTGCCGATGAGTCTAAATCGTACAAGGAAAAGGCGGCTAAGGCTCTGGAAGTTGCCCAGGCAATAATAGCAGATTCCACAGAGGAAGATGTGGTAGAAATTAAAACCTTTGCTAACGAAAAGACTCTGGAAGAACTAGCGAACGAGACTGCTGCAGAGAAGTCGAAACTCGAACTCATACATACCGGGAACCCTAACGCGATTAGAGAGTTTGAAAAACGTCAGTCACAGTTGGAGGAGTTAGAGGCAAAAATCCAAGCCGCCAGTGCAGAACTCGAACGCCTTGATGAAAAGATCACCAACATAAGAAATCAATGGGAGCCTGAAATCGATAGAATTGTTGCTGAAATCAGCGAGGCTTTTGCATTAAATTTTGAAACGATCGGCTGTAGTGGAGAAGTAAGTGTGCACAAAGATGATGACTTTGATCTTTGGTCCATTGAGATCAAGGTCAAATTTAGGTAAGAGCTAAATAGTCCTCCTGTTTGTAATGCCTCCTAACTCTATTATTAGGGAGAACGAGACATTGCAGCTTCTTGATGCTCATCGACAATCCGGTGGAGAGCGGTCTGTTTCGACTATCTTCTATCTGATGGCTCTGCAGTCTCTCGCAAAGTCCCCATTCCGCGTTGTTGACGAGATCAATCAGGGCATGGACCCTAGAAACGAACGAATGGTGCATGAGCGAATGGTGCAGATCGCTTGCCAGGAACATACTAGCCAGTACTTCCTGATCACTCCAAAGTTGTTGACTGGATTGCGCTACGACAGACGGATGAAAGTGTTATGCATTGCTAGTGGCGAACACATGCCCAAGAACTACAAGACTTTGGATGTTTCCAAGATCATCAGGAAGCGAAGAGCAATGATTGCTGCACGATGAGGGATACCTTGGCTTGTTATGACTGGAGTTTTTAGGCGTCAATAGACTTGGCACGATAGCTTTGTCAAAGGTTGGATGTAATGTAGGTCCGGCAATACCACATCTGTGTGTATGGGAAGCACTTATTGCGTCTCATAGCATCACTTGGCCCAAAGCAGCGACTCAATATCGGGATTATTATATGTTACGGAACTCTGAGGTTGCAATCTAGCTAGCCTAGGAGAAAGCCAAAGTTTCCTTGTTTCTTTCTATATTCCAAAGAGCTCAACTTCCGTGCATTACTCAATGGGTCTAATAATTCCCTTCAAGTTCTATCCATTTTGAGCAGTCAACATTGTCGAGTAACTAGACTACGGAATAGGTGCCCATAGGTAACCCGTGGGTTATACTAAGTACCCATGGGTTACCCAATAGGTCCGGGTACCCATTCCGCAGTCTACGAGTAACTAGTGACTGCATCTAGTGACAGAGGCTCCTTCCCCTACACAATTTGAGGTGCGTCATTGACGCAGCCTAGCAAGCACCTCAACCGCTTCAACCAGCTTTTCCATGGTCTTATCTACTTTATTTCTCCCACTCTCATTCGTCCTATTTCCTTGCATAATCTTCACCTCTAAAATGTTAATCATCAAACCCGGGCATCACAACAACTCCTTTCCGCTCTCCTCCAACGAAAGCAATTACTATATCACGTTTTGGAACCATATTCTCCGCAAAGCCCCTTTAGCTGCCCGCGGTCACATTGTTGCTGCAATTGGGGAGTTCGCTGGCACGATTCTTTTTCTGTTCTTTGCTTTCGCTGGCACTCAAGTTGCGAATATCTCTTCGAATACGAATACGGGGACGACCATTGTGACAACTGTTGTGCAGAAGAATCCGGCACAGTTGCTATATATTAGTCTCAGCTTTGGGTTTTCTCTTGCCGTCAATGCATGGGTATTCTTTCGAATTAGTGGTGGATTATTCAATCCAGCTGTACGTGTTCTTTCCCCTTTATACCCGTAGCAAGCTTTGGCAATGCGTGTGGTTGCCAATCATTCGAGCCGAGCAGTTTCCAATCTAATCCATACTGGAGCATATTCTAACACTGAAAATAGGTCACCTTTGGCATGTGGATTATAGGCACTATTAATTGGTTCCGAGCCGTCTTACTTCTTATTACCCAGCTCCTGGGGGGTATCATCGCTGCAGCTCTCGTGCGTGCACTCTTTTCTGGTGGTCTTAATGTTAGCACCAGCCTAGCAACTACAACCTCTATCGCGCAAGGATTTTTTATCGAAGTGATCCTCACGACGCAACTCGTTTTTGCTATTTTCATGCTGGCTGCTGAGAAGCATACTGGTACTTTTATTGCACCTGTCGGTATTGGATTGGCGCTTTTCATTGCTGAACTTACTGGTATGCTATCAAGGCCTGGCTTCTCGGCCGTATTTCAAATTCCTTGTTTTAGAGCTGATGAACTTCAAAGGTGTCTTTTGGACTGGAGGGTCTCTCAACCCAGCACGCTCTTTCGGACCCGCTGTCGTGACTGGCAAGTTCGAGAAATACCACTGGCTTTACTGGATTGGACCTGGTGTTGGATCTTTGGTAGCAGCTGCGCTGTATAAGCTGATCAAAAGTTTGGAGTATGAGAGTGCAAACCCGGATCCTGAGGCGCAGCCTCTGCATGTAGAGACAAGTGAGTCTTCGGATGCAAGAGCGCAGGGGCATCAAGAATCAAAGTCAAGTGATCGGAAAGAAACCCGCACACAGTCAATGGTAAGTGCTCATGATAAGACTATGGTGGAAAATCCACTGCCAGCACCGACTAGGAACCATATGAGGGCACGCAGTGCTGGGACGGATGAGCCTGAAGAAACATAGGTTCATCAACCTTTGAGTCCATGACCTCGCCTTCTGTGCCGGCCGTGTGGCAAGGAAGAATTTGGGTGAGATGATGTTGCTTTGATGCTGTTAGCTATACGGATACTGTAGGCTCAAAGACTCCAATCAACAATTGAGGTAGCTTATGTGACTTGCTTAATTTAAGTGTATCCATGCTTTGTTGCTCTACATCTAATTTCTTTGGGGTACTCCATGTACTGACTTTCGTTTAATAATGCCATGCATCGATGAACTGTTTATCTCAAAGTGTAGCAGACTTAGCGACAAGTTAGAAGACAAATAGAGTATTAATTGATTGGAGAGGGTGCTGTAGTATAAAGCCTCTACAACAAGTCTGTTTCTATAACTTATCACTTTAATGAGCGTAAAGGAGTGCTGGATACCAATAAAGGTGCGGGATTCTGTCCATGATATGTATAATTATGAATTATAAATATGGTAATGTCTCGTGTCTTGATTGTGCAAACTGAAATACTTTTGGTATATAGGATCTGGGAATAATTTTGCATTGCCTGAAATTAGAAAAACGAAAGATATCTCTAATGGGATTGACACTATGCCTATCTATCTATGCTTCGGAATACTTAGTTGACAAGGAGATAGGTAATTTGTAAGTTTTATATTTAGTTAACAAGGTATATTAGTTTATAGAATATTGGGATACATAGGTATTGAGTATTGGTAACGCTTAGATTAAGCGATATATATATATACTGTTCTGTAAAGTATAATAAGTGTGTAGTGCTTTGTACCTTACTAGAGAATCACCGATGTAGTCATTAATAGATACTATGTTAAGTGCAAAAGCTGCCTTGGATATTATTTCATAATTAGAAAGTATGGTTTTAGATGAAAAATCTTAATAATTGACGTAGTTTATTACTTCTAGTAGTGTTACTGACAATATGATATCATATTGAACTGCGACTTAGGGGAAATTTTATATGCATATAATGAGTGAATTGTGAGTACCTGTCCTCTGAATACGAGGTCAAGTAGTATATATACTAAATGAGTGGCATCGAATTCATCCCGAATACCATACAAAATGGGTGATTTGTAATGTATGAGGCTTGCGTGGCCTTAGTTACAGAATAGGGCGAATTGATTCAGATCTTACAAATCAGAAAGAATTAAATGTAAACCTAATATGAAGATATACCCCATGCTATATCATGTGATTTATGGGCAACATATCACGATTCCTATATTTTTACAAGATGCTATGATATTAGAAACCTTATATTGTAGTGATATGATATAATGTGAGGGTACCTATATTTCTAATATATCGTCATATTATGATATTACTAGCTATATAGGCCCGGAAATAGTTATTCTATTCCCTAAATTAATAACACTCGGTAATAAGATGTCTTTGAAAAGTATAAAACACCCTATTAACCTACAAATATAGGTCTAGACCCCACTCCTAGAATGCTAATATACTTGAAAATGGGGGATATAAATAAGATTAAGGTAGTAGAGAATATAGAGTTGGAATTACTGGTAATTATATGACGATATTGTTTATATTGCCACATTGGCAATATTATTGCTAGCAATATGATATAGAAGTTCTTGTATCGTAAATAAAACGATATTAGAAGTCTAATATTGTTTTATTATAAAATAATATTAATACAGGTTATACTGTATTGTTTATATTGTTAGCAATACTGTCTCCTAGGTTCTAATATAACACAATCCTGAGTGTCAATTATGTACCTAGCAACAATTCGGAGTATGTAAATTAAATAGAAAACTAACGAGGTGGATAAGGATGATGTAAACTAGGTAAGCTTACAATGAAGATGTTTCGATAGAAGGATATACTGAGTTACTCTTTTTTTGGTGGAGGGGGGTTGGAATAAAGATTACACTATAGCTACCAAAGAAACTTTGTTTGTGTTTATACTAAATGGAAATCATATTATATTCTCTCTGAATTTTAGACATAGATACCTTCGAATATCTATAAGCTCGAATCGTAAAGGATGACAGGACCGAGGATAAAATCCATGCTTTTCACGTTTGCCGAGTTTGGCAGTAAAGGAGTTGATAGATTTCAGAAGGAAGATACTGATAGGACCGAGGGTAGAGAGTAATTCTGAATGCTGAATGTTTTCACATGATTCGAAATTCTGTGCTAAAGTGTTGTAAGAGAATTAGTGTTGAAGAGTAAGAGAAGGATGTTTGAGAGGGAGATACTAGGTGGCTACCTAACCACATCAGTTGTAGGTCTCATGGAAATGAAGTAAACAGAGGTAACTTTAGGCTTATCTTACAGGGTTTCTAACAGCCCAGAGACACATTTGTAAAACAATGGTTCCCAACCTAACAAGACATTAGATAGAACTTCATCACATTCGCTTACCCCTCCCTACCATAAGATAACATTTCCATACGAAATGTACAAGTAAATACCTCAGAATCAGACAATGATTAATAGCGTCACCGCTATTCTCCCTAGTCTATCCTCGTTTTCCCGAATTCCGAAAGTTTTTCGTTGCATCTAGGTCCTAAAGAGGCTTAAGATTTTGCTAAGTAAGATAGTTCTTAACTAGCGTTCTTTTTTGAAAGTTAAATGGGTTACTAAGGTAGTGACTGCTTTTAAGGAGAGGGTAGAGGGTAGTTTAGTGTTAATTTACTCGCGTTTGCGGAGCGATGATTGCTTTAGGGTTGTTTCTAGAAGCGATGACCTTGCTGTTTTCATTTTGAGACGCAACGGCTAGGATTGTCAGATGGAATCAAAAGGGGTCTCTTGTAGGACTAGGTGTAGCAGGTGATGACATTTCTGAGATCTAGATGTTGGATCTTCAAAGTCTGCTGATAAGTGAGTGCTTTCTCTTCATGTTTTTCATGTGTAAGGATGTATACATCGATGATCGATAGGATGAAAGATAATGATTGGATATGTGATGTCTTGCATGAGCGATTCGAGGCTCTGTAGTCTTCTCTGTCTTGCTCTTCCTCACTGTGCTTACTCGGTATCGTGTGGTACGGAATTCTCCATGAACTTGCGTCTCCGGGCGATCGTTCACGGTGGCCTATCAGATGACGAACGTTATTGAGGCTTTATTAATACAATGCAGTGAGGAGCGAGCTATGAAGGGAGTGATGTGTGCGTGCTAAGACTTATGGTCTTACCTGTGGCTAAGAGTGTATTGTCCTGTAGCTGCGAATGGCTTGACGAGGAGGCATGGTTGTCCTTGCAGGAGAGTGTGGGTACTACTGAGCGTCAGTCTGATTGGAATAGGGGTTCACTCACTAGGTTGGAGTTATGTCTGCCGCGCGCTATACCTCGGGTGGGCTTCATGTGATGGTTCATTTTGGATGAGAGACGCTGAGCATCAAGAGCTTGCTTTTGATGAAGTTCTCCTCGTGGTTTCCTCGTGCTGGAGACAGGTGTGAGCGCCTTCAACGGAAATTTAGGTTACACAAAGTCTACGAATTACATATTTGCTGAAAGACTGCTGGAAAGTCTGGATATGTTAACCTAATGGACTGGAGGAGTCAGAACAACGAACGGTCTGAAAAGTGAAGAAGAACAAGACAAAAGAAGGTTCAACAACGGACAGTTCATTCTGTGTTTCTGGCTAGCTTTGGATTTGTGATTTCCTGATAGCCTAAACAGCTTCGTCTAGTGCGGCTGCTGGAGGGCTGCTGAACCCCGGTGGCTTGCATCGGCGTGGACGCCAATCCTCCAAAGGATTTTGTCGAGGGCACTGGAATGAAGTAGAAAGGAAACTTGAGACGACGGCTGCAGTAGTCTGAAGAATGATGATTGATTAGACGTTTTGGCGTGCTGGAGCGAGGAAAATGGCAGTACCAGGCTGAGGCCTTTGTTTTAATATTTTATATTTTATTTTTTGAGGATGTTGGAAGTACCGCATCCTCGGGATGGCTTCAATGGCTTCCATGGCTTCAAGGAAGGATCAAGCCCTTCCCGAGTACTTTAATCTTGGGACGATTGACCCCTATTCTGATGAATGGGCAGGTTTGTGAGTTGTGAGAAGGAAGAAAGCTCTTCGTGGGAGAGCATACCTAGTATTGGTGACAGTGGAAGGAACGTGGTATGCCCGATTTGAGTGTATGGTCGAGGCATTTTTGTCGTAGCTTATCCACTTATTCTTATCATGGGTATCAAAGGTATCATAGGTATCTACACCCCCATCCCCCCATACGTTGTCTCATTGTTGTACTTAGGCAATCAATCCCTTTATCAGCGAAAAGCTCTTGAAGTGAAGCGTGCCATGACTCCCTTCAATTTCCGACAAGAAGCGGAGACTGCCAGTTATTCTCGCTTAGTAATCACCGAGCGTCTTCCTACCACCAGCAGTCTTGAGCCTTGAAGCAGATGAATCTTCAGGCTCAGGGGTAAAATTAACGGAGGCAACTCTGCATCTGGACTCGACTTACTCTACCGCTGCGTGCAGACTTGACAGGCTGTTTTTTGATTTTTGATTTTTTTTTTAAAGTTGTCTAGATCGTACCCAGATGCTGCAATATCCCGTACCCAAATCGCTGTTTCAGAGACAGAAGCATTTCTACCTCTTGTCTAGAACTTTCTGTTACACACAATACACACAAGAAACTGAAGTCCTCGAAGCTGAACATGCTCGCATTGCACAAGCTGTCAAATCATAATAATAATAATAATACTTCCCACCCCGGTTCTGCTTGAATCTCCTCCCTCTTTTTTTTTTGATGAGCGGTTCTTTGGCCGAACCTTGGTGAGCATCCCCATGCAAGCAATTGAAAAGGGTTGTTCCGAAGGACGTAAATGGCTTAAATCTTATCGTCAACAAGGTTTCTGAAGATGCTCTGACCGTCTTCAGCTGGAGGCGCCCATGCTCCAATACACATGGCAGCATGGTTCTCTCGACGCCTCGTAAATGGTGCCAGTCAGAGCGCCGTGCATTGAGTGTGATGACATCCTGGTACATTGTACCCTGCCTATGCCTTTTTGAGCATGCGTGACCACGGCCGGGCGGCGTAGCACAGAACCATAAAAAACCACTTTTTGTTGGAGTTGTTGGAAGAGGAGACGTGGCGTCCGAGGCATCGTGAGGCTCTGCGCTTGGGCGGCGCCAATTTTGACCATTCTGCCGTCTGCCCCAGATTTGATTCCCAGGATTCCAGGATAGGGGACAGTGGCGTGTCGCCCATCTGTTTGGGCAGACAAGTTAGACTCGACGCTTCTTTGCGGTCAGGCCGAGGTTCGACTGTGCTAAGGGGGGGAGGAGGGGGCTCAGGGCACCAAGCGACCCAAGTCACTGTAAAGAAGGATGTTGTGACTGCAAGCCATCGACCCGAGAATTGTGTCTGTTGGCCCAGCCCAGAAGGGAGAAGCACGAGACTGGTGGTGGGGAGGCCGCCAGAGGGTTGGCCCCTACTGTACTTCGTACATAAGCGATGGAGGGGGGGGAACCATTCATCATTCAACCACGCTAGCCAGAAGACAAGATGAAGATGCAGCAGGCTGCAGAGAGATGACTGCAGACGCAGCCGGTTTCCGAAGAATTGAGGGCCGCCAAGCAAATCAAGTTTTCTCGTATCTGGACTAGACACACTCTGCAGCCGGACATTGCACCTTTTTCAATTTTGCATCGTGATGGCTGTATGGGTGTTTTCCGCAATCACGATATTCATGTTATCCATTTACCGGAATCCTCCACGATTTCCTCGCATTATGAGCGGGCGGGGGACTAAATGCCATGGAAAAGAAAAACAAAAACAGATTACTGGGGCCAGGACCCCGTCAAGCCAACATGGTTTCGGGGTGATAGGACAAAATAAGGTAGGCTGATCAGACCTGCTTTGGCCTTAGTATGGATCTAGGTTGCTGATGTAGCGCACGCCTCCGCCCGAGGAGATGGGAGGTGGAGGTGAAAGATGTGTAGCGACCGACGCATCACCCAGGCTGAGGGGAAAGATTATTCGAGTTGACGTTCGACGAGATGCTGCTGTGTTTGAAGGGGCGTACTGTACCTGTCTGTGGTTCTTGGTGCCCTCATCTTTGGCTGAGCTGTACCCGTACCCGTCCCATCCATCTGGAACTTTCTTCGTTCGTTCTCTCGCCAGTCGTGTGTGTGCTAAAGCAAAGAATATTTCATCAAATGGTTTTTTGATAGCACGACTGCCCAATAATTGATAGATGGCGCCAAGAAGATTTGATTGAATTTCGAATTTCGCATTTTTTTGGACAAGGGACCAAAGCACAAGCGACCGGCGGCGGTCTAGAGCGGCCTACGCAACCAGCCCTCTTCTGGCCAAAATAGACGAAAGCTCCGACCAAACAGGTCAAGACCGGCGGGATAGGCCAGACTTTGGAGCTCCGATTCCTGTCAAGTGGCAGAAATAGATGAAGGGCTCAGGCGCAGACGAAGGGCTGAAGCTTTTAAGCTCTGTACCGAGAGCTCTAAAGCCTGGATATCATATACGGACGGACGCACACTGTACTATAAACCTTGCCATTGCCCATTGCACATTGCACTAGACAGAAGGCCCATGTTTCTGATACTGTGCTTCGTACCTATGAGCAGCACAATAATTTCGTTACTCTTCCTCGAAGCTGCTGTCATTATGTCATGCACAGATAGACATAAGCTGAAGTGGGTTGTGATGCGAGATTGTCATGGTCTTTCTTCTGAAAGTAGAAATAAATAAGCTGTGACGTACGTACGTTATCACTTCAGTCAGTCCAAGGAATCTGAAGCGCGATATCTTTCGCTATCGCCGATCTGCCCACCCCCTTCCTTGGTGGATGGTTGGATGAATGAATGCCTTGGAGCGCGGAGATGTCATGTCGTAACTATTATGATTATTTGTAGGTACGTGAGACAAGCGTAGGACGAGATTATGTATGTATGAATGCGGTACAGCAACAAGCTCATCATTTGCTGAGCATTTGATAACCACAGAGATCACCAGTCCAGCAACCAAGATTGTCGCGCGCTCATAGTGACCTATGGAATTGTCCTGGTTGATGTCTCTGTTTCTGCAACAATAGCAGAAAGTGGTAAGCGGTAAAGCTTCCCCCTCACCCACAACGCCAATCAGCAGCAGCGCCCTGAACCCCTGGTCGATCTTGGTCCAAGCGCTGAAATTTAGATGCAGCGAAATTCGAAAGGAAAAAAATAAAAGAATTAAAAAAGACAAAAAAGAAAAGAAAGAGAAAGAAAGAGAGCCAGATCAACCCGCCCCTCGGTTCGGATAGAGAAGACACAGCAACCTCGCCGACATATGGGGTCAATCTTTCTTACTTTGGTCAACCGGTTTCCCACACTACAGTACCAGGACAAGGCTACATAGGTTATCAGGATCCAGAATAATGTCAGATCCGCGCGTGTTTACCCCTGTTCCACCCTTTCTTCCCAAACTCAAACCCTCTTTTCCTCTGCTTCTGACATACTTACGGCCGCTCCCCTATTCTCGGCTTACTGGACTGTGCTGCACCGTGATACCCGAGGCTAATCCAAGTTTATGACATGCCCGACACAGGCCTACGAAGTATTGCGGAAATCAGGAGCAAGAGTATAATTGCAAACAAGATGTCGTCGGGTCCTTCTCTGCTTCATCTGAATCAGAGAGATGTGAGTGTGTGACCCGAGCACCCTAGCAAATGTCAAATGCACACCTTCATCCTTGTGCTGCAGCATGCAATCGAGCCACCCTTTCGCCTGTCCCTGTCCACCCTGCCACTCCCTTTCCCTCGTTTCTTTACTTTTTCCCTCCCAAAACCCTGGGCGCTAGAGGCCTTTCCTAAGGAAACGAGCTGTTCCAACTTCTATGCGCGCCTGGCTGTCTTTAGCTTGGTTGTGCAAAAACCAAGGGGTCTCTCGTAGGGCCGTTCATAGGCCATCGATCCTGACCCCTGATGCCTGTCGCATGCCTACAGCATACCAGAGCCAAAAAGGCAGTAACCTCCTAAAGCTGCGAGGGTGAGGGTTAAACCTCAAGAGGCATCTTCCAGTCGATCGAGCTCGCACAGCCCACCAAATAAGCCAAGTAAGTGACCGATGGCCGGGCAATAGTCTAGAAGAGGACCGCGAACCAACAAATCAGATTTAGAGCTTATGTCTCGACCCTGGTAGCAGCCCAACATTTTAAGCATCCGAAATCATTTCGCAACTGGGTAGACCCAGGACAGGGTAAAACCGAAGCCGGCGCAACATCCCAATATCAGGTATATCGAAAAAAAAAATAATAGGGAGCGAGAACGAGAGCTGTCCCGATGGGCCCTGAGATTGTGCAGGTAGGTGCAGGAGATAGGGTAGGTACTCAGGACTGCAGTACAACATCGGATGTCCCCTCCTACTATAGAATAACTCGAGGACGAGCGGACAAATCAAGGGAGATGTCTTGCAAAAGTAAGATGCCCCTGCAGGCTGGGACTGAATACCCAGCAAGTCCAGTACGAGTAACATGAGAAGATCCCTTGAGTGAGGTATGGATAAACTACTGCCAGATAAAGCCACTCCCTCGAGGCCTCGTGCTTTTTTGATCCTTCGACATGGGGTAGCAAGCCTTCCAGTAGTCCAGTGCTGTAGTACTGTAATAGTAGTACTCCGTACTGCTGTAGTTTGGATCTTGGGCTTAGCGTAGTCTACGCCGCAAACTGGGTTTCTCTGGCTCTGGTTCTCCACTAGTTCCCCCCTCCCTACTGCCACGCTTCTCGGCTGGGATCAACATCATCCAGCCATATCTCTCCTGGGGCACACAGACCATACCGAGACCCAATAAGCTACATATATCGACAGACGCCTCCCCGGCCGCCATCCAGGTGATCGACGCTCCACATTCTCTACCCAGTCTGAAGTCTGAATCTCGACCAAAGCCCAGAGATATCATCGTCGACTTCTTTGTTGATACTTGCAAGAGAGAGAAGAAAGAAGACGAAGAAGAAGAAGAACAAGAAGAAGAGCCTCTGGAATTGGCATTGTTCGACTTTCTTTGACTACAACAGCCGCATTACCCACACGCACCTCTCCTCGCCTACTCTGCTTCTTTCTCCTGCATCCATCCATACCCTCGCGGCGAGTCTCGACCCCACCAATTTCTACATCTTCATCCCGACCCGCTCTTAAACGGCACCGTGGACTTCGCAATTATCTTCTATGATGGAGACCGCTCAGAGCTTCACAGCTCGAAGGTCCGCAGCATCCAACCTGCCCACATTCCAACTTCCACCGCCAGATCACCTCTCAACCATGCACCGATATCCAGCTTACGCGCCATCAACAACACAACCCCCAGTCAGCAGCGTCCTAACTCCTCCAGCCGGTCTTCCAAGTGATGGACTCAGCCCGTTAGCATCCAGTGTCAACAGTACCAGTTCAGGCAGCTCGGCTGCAGGTGTTACCCCATATCAATCCTTGGGTTACTGGCCAACACCGCAAAGCTCCTCGTATACTTACACTTCAGCGCCCCCAATGCAAACAGCGTATGCCCAGCAGCAGAATTACATGGGGCGTCCTTTGTACTCGCCTTCAAT
Organism: Pezicula radicicola; assembly: GCA_003008705.1. Lineage (NCBI taxonomy): Eukaryota > Fungi > Ascomycota > Leotiomycetes > Helotiales > Dermateaceae > Pezicula > Pezicula radicicola. The sequence goes on along the minus strand of PDUO01000008.1, from coordinate 274,257 downwards.
GAACTTCCAAGAACGAGGAACGAACTCTCCATCGACTGGCAATGGCCAGCTGCCACCACCTCCATATGACATAACAACACTTCCTCCATTCCCTACAATGTCCTCCCAAGGTGGGGGCGCACAGCAAAATCTACCCGCTCTGGCACCTCAACAGCATCAGCAGCAAATGAACAATGCTATCATGAACTCTCAACAGCCTGCTTCGCAAGCGCCTCAACAAGGACCTCTTCATGCGCCAGACAACTATGGCGGGCGGCCACCGCCTACGCCAACTTACTATACGCCAGCCTCCACTCCTCAGCAATCGTCTTTCCCCGCTTACGCGCATCCATCACCCACCCAGCAATCCCCCAACGCACCCTCGGCGCCACAGCAAAGACCTTCGTCGGCACAGAGCCATGCGCAGATGGGAGCACCACAAGGCCACTACCAACGGCCATATGGTGGATACAACCTCCCAGCCATGTCAGGCCCAATAATGTCGAATGTGCACAGCCCTGGAAACCAAATGGCTCTTGTTGGTGGAATGAACATGCAGTACCAACCCCACCAGATGAATGGGCAAGTTTATGGGCACCCAAGCCAACAACAGGTACAAAACGACCGCCCCTTCAAATGCGACCAATGCCCCCAATCATTCAACCGGAATCATGATTTGAAGCGCCACAAGCGTATCCACTTGGCAGTAAAGCCCTTCCCCTGTGGCCATTGTGAGAAGAGTTTCTCTCGCAAAGATGCACTAAAGGTTCGTTCTTTATCCGATTCTAATTTGCAGCAATTGGAGGCGGTTTTTTGCAATTTTAGAAGACCAGAAAGCTGATTGAACGAACAGAGACATATCTTAGTTAAGGGATGCGGGAAGTCGCAGGATGGTACATCCAATGGCCACGCTGATTCCCACGACAAGTCTGAAGTAATGAGCGATTCCGCAAGCGACGGTACGAGCCCGATTGTACAGAAGCGGGAGCGTGATTAAGAGAAGAAATATTTCTGTTTGCGCCCAACGTGACAACTCCTTTTTTTCTCATGACGGTAATGGATCTTCGGTGGGGAAGGACGGTTGGTAGGAAAGGGTACGGCACTGGCACCGGCGGCGTCATCGGGGCTGGGTATTCACAAGCCACAGAAGGAAGTGCTCCATACGGCGTTTCTCAACTTCGTCTTTATTTCTTAATTCCATAATGGGTGGGATCGACCGGAACTCAGGGCGGCAGCACTATTTATGATCGAGGGTTCGGGTGGTTGGTTTGCTACTGGAGTCGATTTGGTGACGGGAAGATGAAAAGGAACTCTATTTTCGGTTTTTGGTTGGGCTCATGTGGTGCGGTGTGTGTATATGTGTTTTTTATGGAGGAAATACCTCTTGGTGAAGCGACTTGTGGCATGGCATGGTTTTGATTTTTTGGAAGCTTTTAATTTTCCTTTTCGTCGGTGAGATATCCTCGATCTGGTCTTTAACGTACACCGGGTCTGTTATTTTCGCGTAGTCGTGGTTTTTATGCTATCTGCTCCTGTATATTGTATTACGAACAAAATCTGAAAGAACGAAAAGATTATTGTAATCGAGCCCTATATTTTTTGCCAATTTTGTTATGGTTTGAAAATTAATGAGCGCAACGTTGGTGTAGGCAAGGAAGAGTCCAAGTTGCCAAGGTAGACGAGAAAGGACGAGCGAGGTCCAAGTCGAAGAATGGGTGAGATCAGGTACGAATAAGACGGATGTCGTCGGATTTAAATTTGAAAGGCAAGGTCAACCCTACACAGCCCTAGAAGATTTCAAGATGCCATGCCACCACCAGAATGGAACCTTGACGCCATTTAGCATAGATCACCACACGCTGACGAAAGGAGCGACCCATCCACACGGTTGTCTGATGCGAAATTCCGGGGTGGTGGTTTATTCCCACCTCCACAATCCAGCCATCCGAGGGCGCTTTTTGAGTTATGGGGAAGTTTTCGCCAGTGGAACACAAAGATGCTCTAAGAGTTACATCCTGTACAGCAATAACTTTGTGGGCTTTTGTGGCTAAGGGGTTTGGTCCATTAATCAAGCAAGCAAGCATTTAAGCCAGATACTGGAAAACTCAGTAAAGAAGCCACCACAATACAATGTCTGCAGCCATCAAGCCATCTTTCCGATCCAGAATAGACATGGATTGAATGACAATGATTTGGGCGACAATCTTAGGTCTTTTTACGCAGAAAGCCCAGAAAGCCCAGAAAGCCCCAGAAGAATACAGTGGCTAGGTACAGTACTGTACCACTGTAGCTTGCAGGGCTTTCATCTCGAGGCTTGTGGCTTATTCCCGTTGCCGAGTATGCATCGCAAATCGCAAAAGATCCTTTTTTCCAAAAAAAAAAAAAGACCCCCACAAAATAATTCGTCAAAACGCCCAGGCTCTGAACGCCACCACCACAGAAAAAATCTGTGCAAAATTCTCCTCATTTGTTGTTGCGGTTTTTTCGGTACCAGGTCTTTGGGATTTGGAGAGGGATGGAGGGTGGATGGGGGTTTCCAGGGATGCCGTAGGTACCGCTACTGTGTATGGGGGAATGAGATGAGATGGGATGATTATGACGGGGAAGTCCCAAGGAGGCTTGTGGTTGGAGGGAGGTAACGTTACAACATGCGCTTAATTAGACGCGTGATTGTTGACGCTCCTTTGAACTGCGAGTTTTTGTTTTGTTGTTTTGTTTGTTTTGTTTGTGTTTCTTCATAATTGTGAGGATTAAAAGTGGAAGGTGTCGCTTGCATTTTTTTTACTTTGTTACTATCGTTGTGGTTGCTTTTATGGGCTCTTAGCGCTACTGCCAACTTACACCTGCTCCAAAGTCAAACGACAAAATTCCCTACTAAGAAACTTCCAGTGCTCTCTACGAATGCCTGCACGGCCGAGAACTACCCACTGTTGTCCGGCACTAAAGAGAATTGAACATCTCCCATCGCAGTTTGAAAATCACACGAGGACATATCTACGACTCCTCAACTCGCATTTTACCTGCCATGTATTGCTCGCGACGAATAAATGCATTCAACCATACCTCCAGAGAAGTCCCTCGAGTTTCCTTCGAATACGCTTTTGAGCCTGTGGCTAGAAATCTAGACGCCAAATATTGACCAGTGGGGAAGTGAAGAGGAGGATTTAGCCGGTATACTTGTAGTCAAGCATAGAACACGTTGTGGTTCTTAAGGCATTTGATGTTCTCGGCGTGACCCCTCCAACAAAGTCATCTAAAGCCACCGTGGGTGCACACAGGAAGGCATATTCGGCACACCAAGGCCCTTAGAAGACTTGCTCAGTTATGGCGGTCACTTCTGGACAAGACTCCATGAGGATAAGAAGCTTATAGCTGACTAGCATCACTGAACTTCCTACCGGAACCTATACACAGCATACCCTACAGGATATACGAGGCATATCGTGTATATATTGAATCTTTTGGAAATTTATTGAGCTCTTCACAGTCGACGCAGACAACGGATGCTCTTCTGCCAAATTTTCACATCCAAGCGAAGCAGTACTTTGCTATGGGTTGCACATGTTGAATTATGGAAGAAGCAGCGCTTTAAGCATATTTAATTCAGACCATTCGTTTTTTTCTTCTACACATTTGCCCATATCTCGGGACTGGAGATACTCTCCATCCTGAGGAGGTTTCTTCGTACTTGTGTTTTTTGTTCGTTTCTCTTGACACCTCAAGCGATGGCTACACCTCATTTTGTCTCGTTGTTGTGGCTAGGAAGTTTTCTTTGTGCCTTAACCCCTTACTCCTTCAAGTAGGAAAGTTCTCCTGATCTAAGAACCTGTTAGCCCTAACAACTATCTCAATTAGTTACAGCTACCGCCGCCGGCGTAGTACTCCGGAGGAATTTCCTACTTTAGCATATAATGGACATGTGCTTAGACTTGTTAAAGAGCACTCACAATCTAGCGTCGGTGCAAAGACCTACTTTTTTTCCCACACAGATATCGGACGTCACATCAGATTTATATGTCCACCCAGCATCAAGGAAGCAAATCCGATAAAGCCATGGTTTCTGTTAAATCTATGAAGCAACTCAAGCCTTTTTTGCGGAGATTAAAGAAAAAGGGAGACAACTCTGAGCCTCCTGAGCTGGGAGCTTTTCACCGTTTCACTGAACTTCCTCGAGAGATTCGCAACATGATCTATTACTACGCCTTGCCGGACCATTCACGCATTGTAACATTGTGCACAGATGGACGCACTAATGCGAGGTGGCTCGAGTCTCTAGCAGCTAAAGCTAGAGTGATTATGACGCCCAGGGTTATCAAACCACAGATGAGTCTGCTCACATTTGCCATGGCACACGACTTTCTAAAAGTCAGGGAATGGCGATCGGCTATTCCGTTGGCTTTATACAGTGTAAGCTCCGAAGCTCGCGAAGAAGCCAGAAAGGGTTTCGATTTTGTGTCTGTAGATGGTGTTCATAGTGTACCTTTGAAAATCAGAGAAGATACACTGCTGTTGGGATCCAGAAGCGAGCATTATGTCTATCGCATACCGAACAGTGTGACCATATCACTGGAGGGCGGTTGCTGCAGAAATGTTGTGGATCTTTTAGACTTTATTAGGAGAACGAAGCAGGTCAAGAGAACTGAGCAGGACAATGCTTTATATCAGGTGCGACAACTCATGGTCACACACACACAGTGGCTTTTCTTTTCTGGAACGTGGAAACAACACTTTGAGCGATTTCTGTTATATCTCAGAAAGCTGGAAACGTTGAAATTTCTCACTCTTAAGCCTTACATCCACTATCCTGAACAGCAACCGATAGGATTAATACCTCTCAGTCGCTCCTATTGCAGGACTATACGTCAACGATGCAATCGGGATTTGGATGATATACAGATTCGCAATCCTCACTGGCAGCGACCTAAGCTAGAATTGTGGGTGCAATGGCCGATTTATCAAAACATAGGTGGTGGGCCGGAGAGAGAGCTGCTTTGGGCGGAACCTACTTTGTTTACGGATGATCTGGTGGGTGTTTGAGGTGACGTGAGGTGACGTGAGATTGGATGGGATGGAAAACGGAGGTGGAAGTAGAAGCTTTTTTGTAGGATTAGAAAAATGTTGGGTTGTGGTGGCTTTGCAAAAGATGAGAAAATGGCCACATGCTCTTAGGTGTTATAATACTAGGTACTATTAAGGAATCTATTAAGGCTCTAATAAGGAATTGTCAAAGGCTATTCATCTGTCAACTGTTAACCTGTAACAAAAAGCGCTAAGTGCATGAAAATCCACCTGCAGTATTTTTGCCCAGAGATTTCTAGCAAATGATAGACCTTAAGTGAACCATTAAAACCTATAAGGAGTAAATCCTTAGCTAGGTAGATACCTAATATTAAATAAACAAATGCTGTTGTTGTCGTAGGCGTCCTTGTCGACCAGTTACGATTAAACAAATCATACCTAATTAATGACTTCTAAGCGTGCACTACTACTAATAGACCTTTCACTTTGAAATTATAATAAGCATCAAAAATATTTTAGTGAAGATATCACAGTCTTACAGTTGCTCACAGTCCTACACTCGCTCAAACTACATCAATTCAACTAGTGTTAATACACTAAGTCTACGACATAATAGACATGCAAGGCATAAGAGTATAAGAATTCATACCTAAGTAAGATATTTTAACTCATAGTACTTGCTACGAGGATACCTACTTAGTTTTTATGTGTACTTTAGTTTGGGTTGGACAATTAGCTATTTGTCTTCTTTGAGAGCAGATGTAAGAAAATAAGAAACAGTTTGCTCTCTGTTGTGTATCCTTTGTGTTATTTAGAGATGGGTCTGATGGCACAAATTATGAGATAGCGATTCTAAGGTGTTTCCTGGCAGCCTTTTAGAATCTCGAGTATGAATTTGGATGTAACTTCACTGAAATAACCTGCAACTAATTACTTTTTTCTTTATCTTATGCAGAAGTTTTAAGCCGCCTAAAAATTCAAGATGTAATCTCAGTTTTTTACTACCATCAGGCCTTTCAGGAGAAGAGGGAGCTTTTTCCATTACCTCAGATGCTAAGACTCCAAAAAGTACCTATACACAGCAATACAAAGCATACAGTTGTCACACCTCAGATGCGCTTCCCAAAGCAAAACCATGCAATGCAACCAGAATGCTCCGGATTTCAATTCCATCCCAATACACAATCAGTTCTAGTATCTCTCAGTGGAAATTATCCGCAGCATGTCCAGTCGGACCTTGCGTAGCATAATCACAGGTAACGAAAGCTCTATCCACCTCCGGCAAGCCCTCGCAGCAATACTGTAGCGTTTCTGCAACATCGTGAGCATGCTCTAGTGGTGTTTTATCATCTAGCAGTATGTCCACCTCCACCCAAACCCCGTCGCCTGCATGATATGCAGTAATACTCTTGTAGCCAATTACTAGCGGCGAGAAGCGCCATGCGAGAAAGGTCAGCTTTTCGAGGACGCGGTCATCAACTGCTGCACCAGTTAATCGAGCAACATTTTCGAACATTGTGGTTCCCCAGTCGTATATTATGAAGAGTGAGAGGAGTCCGGCACCGAGAGGGTCGAGCCACCAGATGTTTGCAGCGTGACCGATTGCGGGGAAAATTAGGGAGAGTGTATTAAAAACAACGTCGGTTTTGCAGTCTATGGCTTGTCAGTAGATGTATCGAAATTTTGTGGAAATAACGGACCTTGAGCTAAAGCCTGGACCTGCGTGGTCTTAATTCTTATGCAGCCGAACCAGATGATGCCTTTCAAGCCAATGGTAGCAGCCATTGCACCAATAGCGATTGGAGGCAAGGTTGCTGCTTCATGTGGACCCTTGGAAATCAGCTTGGAGAATGATTCTTGCAAGATCTGCAAGAACGAACATATCATGATAATGCTGAAAACCAATATGCCCAAGGGTTCCAGCCTGCGTCTGCCCACAGGAAATTTTCTCCTTAAACTCTGTATATGCCATTGCACAAGCTTACTTGTAGAGAAAACTATTCCGGTGCAAAGCAGATCTAATGCCGAGTCGACGAGAGATGCAATGAGAGATAGAGACGAAGAGTAAAGCGCAGCTATAGCCTTGGCAGCCAGTAGGAGGATGTTTGCTGCGACATTGATGTTTATGGCAATTCTTGCACTACGTCGGGATTTTCGTCGTTTTTCTTGTTCTTCGTCGGGTAGAAAGGGTTCCACACAGCCTTGTGTATCTTGAAGGCCACCTCCACCCTCAGCTATACCACCCCCATTATCGTCTTGTGGATCAAAGGATTCGAGGATGTCGTCTGAGAGAGCCTTGACAATGGCGTCGACTTCTAACCAATCGTCCAGTCTTTCATTTTGTAGTTCGTAGAATTTGCGGGTTCCCTTGTTCTTGATGGTTTTGAGCTTGGTGAAGTCAGCATTCAGCACATCGTTAACATCCAGAAAGAGTTCAAGGGCAGGCATACCTCATCATCGCTCTTCCGAAAGCTCTCCAAGTTACCATGGTCTACCCCAGAAAGCAGTTTTCTCTTGAACTCTACTCTTCGCTGATCATCGGGCTCCAAGTGCCCATGATCCCGAAAGCGATATTTGCGATCGTGTAGAGGCTTACCTCTATCTTCGACATCCTTGCGAAGGTATTGATCCTCCCCCTGCGCTTTCTTAGAAGTAGCCCGGTGCCCGACCATGATGTCTTGTTATTGGCAATAGCATCGCTCGACGAGGAAGGGAATATCGTGGTACCTTATATTACCCCGGACCGTTTTCCGTGAATCAAAGCAAGGTGTGTCTGCCATGTTTTCTGGACGGGTGGAGTGATGACGTTGTTTGACAGATTCTTGGCTAGAGCGATCGACCCAGAAGATGCTTGTCTTGCTTGCCGTTGCCGTCCCCTGGCGATCGATCAACCTTGCTTCTGAAAACGGCGATTAGCAAACTTTGGCGGGAAGTTTGTTTCTTGATACTAGTGACAGGAGGGTTAATTTGCAATATTTCTTGACCCGTTGGAAAGGTACCCTTGAATCTAGGCGGGGAGGGGAATCTATTGACATGGTGAGTGGAGTGACAAGCATCTTTCCGGTCAATCGGCTAGGCGAAGCCCCTTTAAACTCGGCTAGCATTAGCGAGGCTTGAGCCTGAATAGGGAGGTCTAGGTTTACGGAAGCTGGCCCTACAAATATTTGTTGTAAGAAATGAAAGACGGTTACAAAATACACATATACGTACTTGCGCTATCCTAAGATATGCGAACAATTATTATACACTTCTTCAGCAACTGCGTGGGCAATACAACAACGATGGTTAAGCTCGTACGTAACGTACGTAAGGTACTCTCAGAAGTTTAAGCCTAGTTAGTCAGAGCTGTCTCTAACTGTATAAGAAAAATTATAAGGCCTTTTAAGAGCAGTATATAGTGCTAGAGGAGGTAAAACCAAGACTGCCGAACAAATACCTTATCGAGTCGGAAGGCTATCTACAACTCGAGTACAACTTTTACAGAGTAGTCTTCTGCTCAGGGTACAGAGACCGGGGTTTCAATTTATCATCCTTGTGGAAGCGGCGGTGGATGTAAGCATACTCCTACTATAAAACGCGCTGAAACTTAAGTTGTGGAAGGATTGTTATTGTTGCCAGTTAGTCTTTTGTTGCTATATCAATTATGCGTTGAACCAAAGTTCAGAGTCGAGGTGCTTTTAGGAGCAGGAAGTAACATGTCTACAAAAACTTTTGGTTTATACCAAGATAACAGCAGAAATATATAGAAATCCATGGTAGGACAAGTACATCAAGTATAAGCTACGATGACTTGATATCCAGAGCATGGAAGCTATCTAGAATATCCTGAAAAGGAAAACCCTAGACTGTGAGGTATGTAAGTTGCGGTACATTCATCTTGTTTGCGTGGGTGACTCCTTCATTTCGTCAGAACTACTAATCTCTTCGATATTGTAATTTGCCTCCAATTTGTACATCCAAGCGCTCTGCTTTGTCCCCAATACAATTAAATTTCTCCATCAATATATACTGGAAACTACCACTGCTACTCTCTAAAGCTACTGTGGCTTATTGAATAAGTTATAGGCTTTCCTAATAATCCGAGTAGTTGGATTACATAGATTTGCTTTCTAATGGAAAGAGAATATAGTTTAAGAGGTTTTGAACTGAGTATACAATAATAGATAAAATGGGGGATGCTACTGCATTTACACTCTAGTAAGTGCAAGAGACACGTTGATAGTGCTCTAACAGAATAAAAGATATAGTAAAAGTACAAAAAGGTATTAAATACTTCATGTTCTTGTATCCGGGCTTATGCTAAAAACTGCCGTTTCACCGAAATGACGATCGCTAGAATCCCACATCATTATGTCGTCCGACACAGCTTTCCACTGCTCAAATCATAATCCCAGCCATCGCTACCAACACCAGTAAGAACATACAGACTCTCAGTGGGATCATACTTCTTTTTGATTTCCAACAGCCTATCATAGCTAGTCCCGTAGTAGTCATGCTTGAACTCAGTATTGTATGGATTGGCTTCGTTCATGTAGGACCCCGTATCAGGAGCCCACTCACGCCAAACAGCTTCCAAGTTCTCGTCCAACCAATCTGCAGCAGCTGTCAAGGTTGTCTTAGGATCAGCCGTCGAGTTTACTGATGCACCTAAAGCAATGGTATGCAAGTAAGAAGTTCGCCACACCGGATTGAGAGCACCACGCATGTTCTCGGCAACTTTTGCAGGCCCAGGTCCTCCTTGCATACCAACAATTATGTATGCACCTCCATTTGGCTCCTGTGTGGTAAAAGCCTTTTGTAAGTTTGAGGCGACTTCTTCTTGGGTGACGTTGTCTGTTAGTTGTGCGCGACCGAGCAAGCGGCTAGACATTAAGGAACTAGAGCCAGCACCTTCGGAGGTAGGGTTCTGGGCTTGGAAGAAAGATGTGTAATTCGGGTACGTGACTGGCTCTTCCCAAGTTATCGAAAGGGTAGTGTTGCTACCCTGAGCTCGCATCTTGGCTAATACTGGTTCAATCATGGCAATAATATCGGAGGAGGATATATTGTAACCATAGAAGGCCTGACTATGCTTAAGACCAACAACTCCAGCTTCAGTCGTGGTAAATCCAGCGCCAGCCAGTCCCGCATCCATCAGATCCGGAAGACTCATGATTAGAACGGTATAGGCGTTCCATGCAGCAGTAGTACTGGAGTTGTCCGTTGCATTGGTCGATAGTGATAAAGAGCCTGATACCACGCTAGAAGGAGCAGGATGGGTTTTGAGAACATACTCGGTTACAACTCCATACTGGCCTCCACCACCTCCTCGAATTGCCCAGAGAAGATCTGTGTTGTTCTGAGAGTTTGCAATGAGAATTTGGCCCTCGGTTGTAACAATGGTCGCTTGGAGGACTTGATCTGCAGCAAGGCCATAAGTGCTAGATAGTGGGCCATGGCCACCACCTTGGATGTAACCCCCAAGCCCGACACTGCTTGAACCGCCTCCAACGACAGATTTGCCATTTTTATCTGCTGCAGTATAGACGAGCCCCCAGTTGTTACCGCTTCCAGCAATAACAACATCCGTCGTTCCATTGCCATCAGGGAGAGCCCATTCCGAGTCAAATTCCAACTTTTTGAAGTTGTGAGTCCAGACTGACATTGAATAAGCACCACTTGATCTGTCTCACCGAATTAGCGAGCCCAAAATATTTTGAAGTATGTTATATTGACTTACCTTCCATTCATATCATGACCAGTACCCTTCACTACGATCCGAATATCACGGGCCGAAGCCCATGCCATAGAAGCAGCGATCTGTTCTTCAGTGGTAGCATTGACAACGTACTGCGGATAAGCACCCACAGTACATCCTTTCTCGGCAGTATATCCTGTTGATCCTGGCGGCAAGCACGAGTTGTTGGCAAAAAGAGGATAGTCAATGGACTCTGGCAGCGAGGCGTGGAAAGTCAACAAAGTCCAGTTCCCCTCCACAGCCTCACATGAATCTTGCGAGTTGAAAGGGTTACCGCTGTAGCATGATGAAGCCACTGGTGATGTCTTGAGTAATGTTCCGTTGATCGTACCGTTCAAAGTGGACCACTCATCTACGTCAGGCCATGTGGCGTCCAGAGGTGTAATTTTGCAAGTCTGATTCGCTGCAAATGCCGTTGTAGCAAAGATGGCTGAGATCGTGAGGGCATCGAGTAGTCGAGACATGATGGTATTGACCTGTGAAGACAAGTTCTCACGTGGAAGATGATACAGAAACATTTCTATGGCGTGCGGTCGCAATCCTTATATAGAAGGTCTGTTGTCAAAAAATTGTATCCCAGGGAATCAGGATACGAAATACGGCAGATTCACTGGTATAGGCCAGATTATGTCCATGGAAGGCTGTCATTTAATGACTGTAGATTAACTATGGAGACTGCTTGACGGGCGAAGCACCTTTTCCGCAGTATCAAAGATATACGATGTACTGTATGATGGATATACGAGAGTGACATCATGATATGTCGGCACTTGTACTTTAAAGACCAATATCTGATCCGCTCTAATTGCCAAATCATACATCATCATGGGCTAAAACTGGATCTGAACATTAATAAACCCAGGTACATCTAAATCAAGGTACGCTCGAGGAAGGCTCCATTATTTCCGTTAAGTTTTGAAATTGGGCAAAGGCTAGCAGAGGTTACGAGTACGACTGGATTCCCTATTTTGGTTAGTGTATGGTAGTTGAGACTTAGCGAAGGAGGCGGCACCACAGGCATACCCACTTATTGCCTTCCAAAAGGCTGATCTCAAGCATATTGACCAAGCCTTTCGAAAGGCTCTTACCATAGAAGTCACCTATATGACTAGATTTCTTACTAAGCAATACAGTCTGTAGTTTAGTGGGAGGCGGTGGTGGGTGGTGGGAGGAGGTTGGATAATTAGCGAAAACAAGGAGATGGCTTTTGGTCGCTAGTTAGCTAAAGCGATACTTAGGTCCTCCGGAGCCGTGGGTAGTTCGTATCTTAAGGTGTTCCGGAGGAAATAGTGCGATGCAAAGCGTCTTTAATTTTGTTCTGGGCCAGGCGCTTAAGTTAAAGGCGCAAGAATAATCTAGCAAATTATTATAAGTGAGATAATCTTGGCCTAAGGGCCATGATAAGTATGTAAACATATCCTTCCTGTCAGTCACGGTATCTGGCCACAACATTTTACACGATGCTAGTTAATATTTTGTTAGCTCTCGCTTCTAAGTGTTCGTCTATTCGAAAAAATAAATAGCCTTGACTGACTATTCTCTTGGCTAATCTTATATAAAGTCTTACATGATAGATTGGAATTGTAGAGACCGCAAATCGAACGCGAAGGCCTTAAGGTCACACTCTTCTTTGCAATAAAAGGTCACCTAAAAGACTATAAACCGGGCAAGATGCTTTCTATGCTCTCTTAACCTCGAAACATTATCTTCAAGCCCAAACCCAATATCTCTTGCACTTCCCATTAGTATATTCATTACGCCGACCAGAGTCGAATTTAATCAAGCGATATAGGCGAGCTGTCGCTTAATAGGAATAAAAGTAGGACAGGCATGGGATTTTGAGGAGGCCATTCTTCTGTAGGATAAAAATTCTAGCTGTACCAAGACCTAAACACCTAATTAACATTGATTGGCTCTTTAAGCAAAATAGCCAATTCTGAATCTCTGTCACACAAGGCTGACAGGTTCTTAACGTTACAGTACACAGCGATTAGTAGTACTATAATAATTTAGACTGCTTTACAAAGGTAGCCTCAAGTCACTCTATATGGAGTATCGGGCAATTACCATTCCGGATGAGTCACTGTACAGATTTGATAGGTGCGAACAGCCTGGGAATACAGGGTGTGGCGCTGTAATGGTGACACGGTCCGATGCCTACCATATCTACACCGAAGGTCTCGTACCGAAATGTGACACAGGGTCGGCTAGAGTGACAGAACCTTGTAGACAATATTTTCGGTTAACAGGTAACGAACCTGCGGACAGAAGTCTGTGCGCTACAGGGCATTTTGCTAACAAAGTAAAGCCTAAAGAAATATTCAACTTCTTTAATACTTTATAAAATGTTATATAATTAAGAAATAAAACAATTTAACTTATTTTTTTATCAAGATCCTAAATTCTAAGGAATATTAATTCGTCGTTGATTTAGGAGACTAGAAGTAAATCATAGACTTTAGTTTTTTAAGGCCTGAAAACACCTTAAGAATGCCCTGTGGCGCACAGACTTCTGTCCGTAGGGTCGTAAGGAGGTACTGTAAGGTGCTTATAATATTACTTGTACTAAGAAAAGAGAACCATCTAACTTCTACAAGGTATAGATTTATATAGAAAGAGTAAGTCGATTGCTTACTTAATTTTTAACCTATAGTAAGGCCTACCTAGTTATGTGCAAAGACCACCTGCAGCCAAGGCGTAGGCAGGAATGTGGTCTGCCTGTGGTGTACTGTACAACGCATTATTGCATAAATAATTTGTCATATTGTGCAACCCAATTATACTTTATTGCTGCATACCAAATCATCTCTAGAAAGATGCTCGAAGATATTCCAGGCAGCAGGCTTCATCAAGAGCCTCCCGCCCTCCCTGTTGTGTAACTGCTTTAATGTACTGCAGGGTTTACTGCCACTATCTTTATCCAATCTGGAAGGCGCCTTAAAGTTAAGTTTGGAAGCAACCTCGCATCTTCCATGTCTGGAAAGAACCCCTCAATTTTTGTGATTTCGAACAGGATATTTTTGACGAAAGTATTTTACATACTAGAAAACGGATAATCAAAGATAATCAAAGATAATCTCCAAAAGTCATGCCTCTCGACATCATAATTGTTGGCGCAGGCATCGCTGGGCTCTGCGCTGCGATCTCCTTGCGTCAAGCAGGGCATACTGTGGAGGTTAGTAGCCACTTCAGCCCAACTATTGCTAGTCACGATCTGTCGCATTTACATTGCTCGTCGTTTGTTCATCATTTCTCGCAGGTATTTGAGAAATCGCGCTTCGCTGCTCAGTTCGGCGCAGCCTTGGGCCTGACCCCAAATGGATCCCGAGTCCTCTCTCAATTAGGGTTCTCCTTCACTCGAGCGCGCGCATGTAATCTGGAGAGATGGGATATGGTAGATGGGATCTCCTTGGCAAGAATGGCCAGTATAGATCATCGTAACTCCCAGGAGCGATTCGGGATGCCGCTCATGACTATAGGAAGAGTAGACCTGCATGAGGAGTTGTTGCGTCTGGCATTGCACACAGACGAGACGAACGACGTAAAGGCAGTAAAACTGAATTTATCCTCGAATGTTGTGGCCGCAAATGCTGAAGAGGGACTCATAGAGCTCGAGAATGGTGAAAAGTATCGTGCAGATCTGATCATTGCGGCAGATGGGTTGCATTCGGTTCTGAAGAATGCAGTCCTCGGGCAGGGATTGGTAACTCCTTTGCCAACAGGAACAAGTGCTTTTCGATTCTTAATTCCGACGAAAGCAATTGAGGAGGATCCAACTCTTGCTATATTGCTCAGATCAAAGGCCCGAGCCTCCACGATTCTAGCAGATACCAAGGACACTGTGCATGAAAGACATATGGTTTGGTATGAGTGCCAAGGGTACGTACCTTGCCTCCTGTTGCCACTTTTGGGTATTTATATTAATAAATGAAGCGGCGAGGTTCAAAACTTCGTAGGCATCCACCCAACTCGAAGTGATGTTACCGATATCGATGGCGAGGGAAATTCTGACAACGAAAAACTTTCCATGCTGGAAGAGTTTGCCCATTTCCATCCACATGTGCTCCGGCTTATCAAGTTTGTAAACTCCTTTCCCAGTCCTAACTCTAATATTTTTCTGAAGCAATACAGGTTGGCGCCAAATGTTACACGCTGGCCGCTTTCAATGCATGACCCCTTGACCACTTGGTCAAAGGGCAGAATGGTCCTGATCGGCGATGCCGCGCATCCTGTGTGTCTTTTGATAATTTGTATGGGTACCAATCATATATACTGATAGCTACTACAGATGATGCCCTTCGGCGGCCAAGGTGCGATGCAAGCGATTGAAGATGGAGGTGCGCTAGGATACCTACTTCGAGGCGTAAACAATCCATCGGATATTCCCCAGAGATTGAGACTGTTTGAGAAAGTAAGGCTGAAAAGAGTTTCAACAGTGCAGATACTCTCCAAGGTTCGGGTTGGAAAAGAAAAGGAAGTCGAGAATGAGTTGAGACCATACGCTGACCCACCTGGTTCTGGTGAGTTCTCTCAGACTATTCCGCAATTTTCATGCTAATTTCTCTCTATAGATGTTCCTGGGAGTTTTGCAGAGCGTACTGCCCATGATTTTGGGTTTGTGTGATCTTTCACCTGCATTTAGAAGAGAGCTAATCGTCTTAGATATGATATCTTTGCAAGTTGTGAGGCCGCAATAGCATGAGTCAATCCATTGTTCCATTGCTGTGTAATCCTCTATTTTTGGAATATTGGAGTAAAATATGCACAACGGATTCCATTTAAACTTTATTACCCATATTTTCTTAGACAAGAAGATTTACTTGGAGGGAAGCATCATCTTGGATTTTATAAACAAGTGCCTGAAATATATAGCAATCTCGAGAAGGCTAGAAACGCACTGTCTAGTTATTTACGTTGGTACTGAGACTATTCATTTTATGCAATACTTCGTCTTACTGTACGGCCTTTTCCACCAATATCTAAATTCAAACAGATTCACCTTGCACATTGTTGATTTCGAGATGGAGTTCAAGAGGGAAAGAGAGGAAGTAAGACTTTTGGATTTCTTATGGCCTTCTGTGCTCATTTGCCACGAGGCCTGTGTTTGGCAAGTCATAGAATAATCTGCTTAATTATGGAGGATTTCTTATACGGATTTGGCAGAGAAGGAGAGCTACGGTTGATAGAGAAATATACGGTAACTCAATGTATGTACTCACGGATGAAAGAAAGGTGGAAGTCATTCGATTCTACGTAGTAATGAGAGTTTATGAGAGTTTATGAGTCTATTGTGCAATTGCACCTTTTCTTATTCGTAGAATTGGACGTATTCCTACTAAGAACAAAGTTCACGGTTAGAAGACTGGAGAATAGAGGGGGTGAGGCTGCAATAAAACGCCTAGGAAGATGTCTGACCATAATAAATTGGTTTACACAAATTTATATTTTTATATAATGCACGATCTAACACATACGACTACAGCGAACTAGGCCATCTCCTATCCCTAATAGCACATTAGCCTTAGATTAGTTATAGATCCTAATTTCCGATTACGACGCCGGGATGTCTACTGCTACTTTTTGCATTCTTACTTTAAAATTCTAGAAATCTTTACGCTACTCTTAATATTCAAGAATCAATACCCTAAATTGTCTCTCACTTTATAGACTCCTCTCAAGCTGCTAAGCTGCTCCCTTGAGTTCGAAACGGACAATCGCGATCCCCTCCAGGGCCACCACAGAAGCTCTTGTCAACTCGCACTAGATCCTCGCCATCATCATCTAGATTACAGTCTACACTCTCTCCAAACGTTTCCTTCCACGGTTGCCGGCGACTGTCGTTCTTGGCTGCGTTGACGGTTTCCTCGATCCAGCTCAATTGGTCGGTTGTGGTTGCGGGGTTGTCTTGCTGAGGCGGGGTTGTGGCACGCTCCATTGTGGGTGAGGCTTTCGATTGTCAGATTGTCTTTTGGTTGAAGATTGCGTGCTGAGTTGACTTACATGATTTGACTGTTGATTACAGTACAATGTAAGGTGAGTTAGGGTTAACCTTACGATATTGTGTGACCGGAGAGGGTAAACGTGTTTGACCGAATTTTACAGAAATAGTAGCAATGAGATGAGCGCTGCAACGATGTCGGTATATTCAGCTTGAAGCGGACGTAATACAGCCAATCACTAGAATTGTTGTAAGTGAAAGATTTGTGACGTACAGACAGACACTTGGCTGAGCCATATTCCGACACGTGATATGAATGCATCATGTGATCTAGACACCAGAAGCTCTTGGTGTTGCACAAGTACTTAAGTACCTTATTGACTCACGATTATTTCATAGGTATATTTGAATAAGAAGACGGTTTCTACAAAGCGCTGACAGGATGATCGACAGGTGATAATTGGCACAAAATTGAGATCTCCCAAAAGCCTCTAAAAAGACAGCTGACTTGGTCGCTTTCCCCACGCCTCCGTCCACATACAAAAAAGCGGGCTTATGACAAGGTTTTCGACGTCCTTATGAAACGAAGGCTTCCTCGAGTTGAGGGATTTCTTCTCGCAGTTCTCAATAAACTCATGTCTAATAAGTACCCTTACAACTTCTTCATAGTCTTCACATTGCTCTTCGTACAAGAGCCTTGATTCGAGGACGTCTTCAGCAGTCCAGTAATCAAGAATGTCCCTATCTTTGGTCATTGCCATTTCGCTACGTGGCTGTATGGAGCCATCCTCTCGAAGCTCAGAGAGACGTCTTCCGAGGCCGAGCTCAATGAGGGCAAATCCAAGTCGAGTAAGTGTTTCTTCGCCGACGCCAGCCCAGAAGACAAATGACATTGTTGCTTCTGTGCTTGATTTCGAGATCTGGCAATGCGAGGAGTAGAAATTGTGTGCAATGTACAACTGAGCGTCACTCTTTCGTCCATCTGCGTTCATTGCAATCGAAAAATCCTTCCAGCTCCATTTCTTATCGATCCATGGCGTGGAGAAAAACTGCAAGACTGAATGGCTTAGTCGTAAGGCAAGGCCGATGCGGAATCGTCTGGTCATAGTAATAGTATCTTGATCGTTTCTTAGGAAACCATCCAAGTCTATGGTGTCTCCAAAGTCG
The DNA here is from genome assembly GCA_003008705.1 of Pezicula radicicola. Classification (NCBI taxonomy): domain Eukaryota; kingdom Fungi; phylum Ascomycota; class Leotiomycetes; order Helotiales; family Dermateaceae; genus Pezicula; species Pezicula radicicola. Next base: position 256,417 of record PDUO01000008.1, on the reverse strand, counting down.
TCAAGATCTTGCGGTGTCACGGCTCTTCGCAACTCATATCTTTTGTCATTTGAAGAGAGGACACCGATTCTCTCCCTTTCTGACCGATTCAATGCCTTCACTGTTGCGCAGAGATCTTTGATAGGGCCAGGATCCGCTCCAGAGCACTCTTTGATTGACAGAGATCGACTCTTCGATGTCTTGGACCTTGAAGAGGTGTTGGTGCTTGTGGTTGCCGTTGTAGCCGTACTGCTCACTAAGGAGAGGCGTCTGGAGACCCTGCAGACGTAAGCAAGCTTTTATAACACGGCTGGTTGGACTTACAGGTCATTAAGGTTTTCGGCATTCAACATAACTCTGGCAGTTGTCCCGATATCCCCTCGAGCCATTTCGTCGCCAGCATGCTCGGCGTCATCTGCACCGCCATCCTGTGAAGTTTGCACAGTTGTTACAGAGGCAGTATCTGTTTCTGGAGAATCCTCGATTGCGAAAAGCAAGTTAAATGAGTTGCTTGAATCATCAGCGAGTGGCTGATCATCTACTGACCTCGGCAGTTCGGGTAGCCCAAGTCTAGCTAAATGGGCAACATCACATTGGCACTGATAGCCTTTATGTATTGCATAGTATATGTTAACAATGCTATCATAACGTTCTTGTCTTAGAAAACTGATATTTGGCAAAGGTTTCCTCCAGGATCCGGTGGCGCTTGGCAGAGGTTGGCCTTCAAGGTGCAGCTTCAATCGATCGTTCAAATTCCTTAATTGTAGCAGGCGTTCTCTGAAACTTGATTTTTTTCGTATGAGCCTGATAGTCCGGAAAGTGCTGCTTGCTTTTGTATAGTACCCAACATCCTATCCATTTAGTAGTTATTCCATTTCCAAGTGGGAACCAAAAAGATGGGGCTATGAACTCACAAGAACATTTCCTGCTTTAGCCTTTTCGATATCTCTGTTCATTGACTCTAACACACGTTTCATATCTTCGAGGGTAGAAAATATTAGATCTGCCTTTTTCTTGCCAAACCGCCGCTCGAGGTTCAACTTTTGTTGAGGTGCAGCCTTTGAACATTGTGTGTTACCGCCCTTGAAACGCTCTTGCTCTTTCTTGACAAAATCTGTGCCAAACAGATTTTCTAAGTATTGGCTATAGCGAATATCTTCGTTCATAAGATCGTTGACAAGTAGTTTAACGTCGTGGCCCGCGGACAGAGCCTTACACAGCTTCAACCCGTCTATCACGATGGGATAGACTCCTAGGAGTATGCCTACCACCTCGAAGCCGCTCATCACCTCAGATATGCATGCCCAGGACGTTTTCCGAAGGATGTTTAAATCATCGTCTGCAATGTTCAGAATAGCGAAGGAGAGAATTATTGAAGATGCAAGGCTCCAGCTGAACACAAGGTTGCACTGTGGCTGACCTACTACACTGTATAGTACGGCCTCCGTAGAAGAAGGTCACCACCACCTTGAGCCTCTAACTTAGGTAGGTGACACAAGGTGCGGTGGCTTCCTCACCACCGCACAATTGCATTGGTCGGAACTCCAGAAGGCTGCGCTACAGGATGCGTCCTGGTTGGTCGTGACCAGAGCCCCGCGCGAATATGCTGCTGAATATGCAAGCACGGCAAGGTGGGCTGGGCTGGGCAATAATAGGTTGAGTAGTGCTACACTCTGTTACCCCGATTCCCTCTCGAAAATACTTCCAAAAATATACGGTATGCGCATCGTCATCATCACTGACTGAAAATCTGAACAATATGGAGACAAACAGGAGCCGATTGAGCCAAGTGTTTCATCGCATGAACAATGCTGCGAGGGAGAGAGCTCCCATAGCCGCGGAATTTGAAGACTGCACACAGCGGTTTGACAGGCTGAGCTCGGTCATGGAGGCGAACGAAACAGTCTGGGAACCGTACCAAATTCTCTTGGACGACTATCGAAGTAGACTCGCAACTTGGGGGAATGACACAGGAGCAAGGGCTCGAACAATTGATCATACGCTGCGGAAATCGTCTAAATTGCAAACTCAAACCCTGGAGCTCTTGGAACATTTGCACGAGAGGTTACAGAATAGTAGGTGTTCTTCACTATTCTGCATGGTTGATTCCAATATCGTTACCGTTATATATTTTATTATCTTCTTAGACTTTAGCTTAGCTATTCTTTTCTATTTCTTAATATTGTGTGGATTCTGTACACTCTGCTTTGAACATAAGTTGTGATTTTTAAAGCTTGTGCAATTCTAACAACCACCGAAGTCCTGGATCTCGTTGAGACAATAGCAACGCCAATGCTTGCGACGCCTGCTGTTAGCAATTCGACCAGTCAAGGTTATTTTGATGCTAAAACGACCGTGGAAGACTCACTTCAATACGGAGCTATCTCTGAGCACAAAATCCAGCCTAAAATCGAAACCATCGCTGGGATATTTGACAGCCTTACAAGTCTCGTACCATCTCTTCAAGATCCTGTTCCCTGGGAGAATCACCAAGATAAACACTCCGTTGAGGAGGTACAGAAGGAGATAGAATGTGCCAGATGCATGTTTGAGAAGGCACCGCCAGTTCTTGTGGAGCGCCTCGGAAATGCCAATTGGAAGCGCAAATGTTATCTACAGGAATTAAAAGAAAGAGTCCAGTCTACCCCTCAGAATACTGGTCTTATTCAGCCGGGAAGGTTTCCAAAACGAGATTTCCAGCTTCCAGCAACCGCTCCTTTACGAACCTCTAAAATCGGTGAAAAAGTCGTGGCGCAGCACTCAGCAAGGCCCAGTAAGACACATCGCGGTACATTGAGTTTCATAGCTTCAACCGGTCTATCGACAGGTAGCACGATATTTTCAGATAATAAACATCCAACCAGAGCAGATTCCGCATCTGGCACATCTATTGCTGAGACCGAGGAATTTCAAAAGCCAGAACAAGTGCCAGAACGCTACGTTGTTCCTAAACCACCCGTCGTCCTTGAACCACATAAGACCTTTCTATGTCCGTACTGCTTGCATGAAATCACTGTTGGAGATAAGAAGGCTTCTGAGAGTGACTGGGCAGATCATGTTTACACGGACCTGGAACCGTATATGTGTACCTATGAATTGTGTCCGCAAGGGCAGAAGACCTACGGATCAAAAGAGGATTGGTTTCAACACGAACTCAATACCCACAGGATACCGAAAGTCTATGTCTGCCAAGCTTGTGAATTTGAATATGAGAAGCAGGAATTACTAGAGCAACATTTGAGGACAGACCACCCTAGCAACCTGCAACTGGAAGAACTTGCTGTCATAGCCTCGATGTGTGAACGATTTTCTCAAAACTCTTTGAAGAACCAGGCCTGCAATCTGTGCAGTGAAATTACCCTAAGCCCAGAAAATTTGAGAGACCATCTTGCAGATCACTTGGAACAATTCGCCCTGACTTCTGTTAAGAGTGAAGATGGTTTTGAGGAAGACTTGCCCTTGTCGTCTCAGTTCTCTGATTCTGGATCTGAACGACGATTTCGGTTAGGACTGGGAGGCTTGGAGGACTTGGAGCTACTGGTAGAAGAGAAGACGGAGTCCATTTTTCAGCAAGGTCTAGTTGGAAAGCAGAGCTTTGTTTCCTTCGAGACTCCACACATTGACGTCGAAGGTGATCAGCCACGTTCAGCAATGTCATCTGTAATGAGACCTTCGATGTGTAATCGGGGAAGCTCTTACACATTCATGTCCCGAGTCAAGCAGCATATTGATCAGCAATCAGCCTTGACGAGCATGTCAAAGATGTCTAGCCAAGGCGACTCAATGAACATTGCTGGGGATCAAGCGAGCAACGCTGCATCAGCCCCACGCACTATTCGGACTGGCCTGCCTCCACGAAGACCCGAATTTGAGGGGAGGATACAGGATCTTAATGAACTTTACACTCGGCTCTCTGTTCCAGGACATACCTGCTTCCTAAGTGGCACTGGAGGCATAGGAAAATCGGCTCTTGCTGCCGAGTATACTTATCGATTTGAAACCGAATACTCGTTCATTTTTTGGGTACAAGCTGAAACTCCGATTGTGTGTGCCGATGCATATAGTCACATTGCGACAAAGGTGGTCTTAAAGGAGGAAGTGGTCGACCAAGACCAAGAGCGCACCATCATGCTCAGTCGTGATTTCTTGGAGAAAACCACAAAAAGATGGTTACTTGTATTTGATAATGTCGACGAGTGGTTGGACCTCAAGCAATTTCTGCCTACAAACTTCCCCGAAACTTCTGGTTCTATTCTGATCACAACTCAAAAAGTGGACCTTGTACAGATGTCAGATTGGCCCAAAACATCTCAGATAAGTATAGATGGTCTTTCGTTAGAAGAGAGTCGTCGCCTTCTACTCAAATATACACAACCAGGGGTCGATCCAATTGATACCAGATCACACCCAGAATTTAAGCTAGCAGGTGATATTGCAAAGCTCGCTGAGAGGCTACCTTTGGCACTTTCACTGATCGCTGGGTATATATTGGTTTCGAGATGTAGCTTGAAAGATTTCGTTGATCTATGGAATGAAAGACGGAGACATATGCAAAGGAGAGGCGAGCACTCATCCTCTTTGACAGATGCAGCTCTGGAGACTGCCTGGAACATTGGTCTGCGGGAAGTACCGGGAGATGCTCGCGATCTTTTGAACATCCTCGCATTTCTTGATCCAGATACTATCCAGAAAGAAATGCTAGTTGACGAACATGAAGAACCAATACTTGAAATGCTTCATTCCGCGGAAGCTGGAAGGTAGGCACCAGAGACTATTTAAGAAAATTGTAGCTTTGCTGACAATATCATCCATATAGAATTAAACGAATGACCGCGCAACTAAACCAACGAAAGTTGATCGCTATAGAGACTCGCTCTGGAGAAGAAGTATGGTCAATTCACCGCTCGCTCCAAGCCAAGATTCTACAAGATCTAAATCGCGACCCCCAAAAGCGGGAGCGGGTCTACACACAAGCCTTCATTTTGATTCGGAAGCGTTTTCCTCCTCCCTCACCAATTCAAGTACCAGAGCCCTCCAAGTGGCCAGCCTGTCGTCGTTACCTCCCACATGTTCTCAGTCTCCGAAAGATCCTTACTGGCTCTAATCTTAATATTCCTCCGTCCGTCAACCTTGCAAGACTTTTCTCAGATGGCGGAATTGGTCTTTGGGAGCGAGGCATGACCATCGAGGGTCTCGACCTTTTGAAGTCTGCCGAATCCATTCTAGACCAAATTGACTATGGCGAAGACCTCCTCTGCGCGAATATCCACGTCATAATATCCCTACTCCTCCAGGACTCGGGCCTCATACATCTGGCAGAATGTAAATCCCGCATCGGCACCGCTCTAAGGATACGAAAAGAGTATCATGACAGGACACCGTTAGAAGCGTACACGAAAAACGACGAAATTCTTTTGTACAATGCGTGGTCAGATTATGGCTGTGTGCTCCTACAATATAACAATTTCCAGGAAGCCGAGCCGATCTTTGCTTCGTGTTTTGAGAAATACAAGACCTGGGGCCCACCAGAGGAGATCCCCTACGAATACGCTAAGTACTACCATCACATGGCATTTTGTTTAATGTACCGGAAGAAGTTCGCTGAAGCAATTGAACTGGCCGAGCAAGGTCTACACTGGGCTACCGTGGCTACTGGTCAGAGTGCCGCCCACAATCGATGGAAATTTGATTTAGCTTGCATTGTATTGCAGAGCGGAGATCTGACGAAAACATTGGAGCTTCATAAGGAGATCCTAGAGTCACGAAAAGAACAGCATGGCACTAATTCCTTCTTAACTTTACAAAGCTACTATGCTGTTGGTGCAGTTCAAGGATATATTGGAAATTTATCTGATGCTGAGTGAGTCTTGTAATGTATATCTTAGTGGAGATGTACTAATGGTTTCACAGAACGTCGATGCGCCAAGTCGTTGCTCTCGAAGCATCTCGCGAAGGCTCTTGTCCCGAAGCTGCTATTACTCGAACACGGCTCCATTTGGCTAAGATTTTACAACAACAAAACAAAAGTTTGGAGGAAGCGGAAGAGCTTGCTGTATCTTCCCGGAAGACTTTGAATCTGTTGAGAGAGACGCAGTCTTTGGAAGCGCTAAAGGATGTAACGGATGAACATGAATTGGCTTTATTGGATCATTTACAACCTGTTTTTGATGGAAGGTTTACTGGGAGAGATATTTTGAGATATTTAGCTCGTGAGGATTGAGAAGCCTTAGCTAAGGTTATATTGTTTCCGCCAATGTGCCATATTTTCTACCAGTTCCTTGGACGAGGAAGCTGTGCCGTCTTATCAGCGACTTTATAGTTAGCTTTAAATTATGCAAATGAATACATCGTTTACTTCAGTATCTGGGTAGTTATTGTTTAGATCATCTCAGCATCAGCAGTCAATATTTAGTGACATTTAAGCCCCAGGTTCGTTACACCGCGGTGGCGTTACATTCCGTCAATTAGCCAAGGCTGGGATTAAGAGAGTAGTGTACCAAGTTGAAAACTAGTACAACCAACTTCTGAAATATCAAACCAAAAACATAGGACCATTCTTTAATATAAATATTACGAATTTATGAATTTTGTATTTGACTTAAGTTGAACTGGTGCGTTGTGCAGTATAATAAAAATATTCCGTGTGACCCATGAATTGTGTCAGCGACGGGTGGGGTACCTCTTTCAATTATCAACAGTCCTCAGTTGAACTCAATGAGCACCAACTATCAGCACATGCTATAAGACACCACGGCCACCTACAGCAAACCGACAGTATGGAAACCAAAGCTCTACCAATCAGCCTCAAGTTTCTCAAGTGGCAGTCACTCTACGAGGTCGAGAAGCCTTTCCAGATATTCATCAACATTCCCCCAGATGCCACCGACCAGCGAAGCACAAATATAGTTTATGAGGACGTGTGTCTCCTTGCGAATGATGTGCGATATCTCCCATTCCAGCCTAGCCTTGATAAGAATGGATTCATTTATCGCAAACACCCGACGAGCAGTGCCGATTTCAACAGTCGGGCACATGTGGAGAAGTACTATCTGCCAGAGGTAGAGGCGCTGTTGAGAACTGAGGTGGATGATGTGGACCGAATTTTCTTCTTTGACTGGAGGGTAAGTTCTTTAGACTAGTCCTGGAATACTGGGACGCTGATGGTTATAGTTGAGAAAGAACGCTCCGGAGGTTGAGGGTGAGGTGATTGACTTGAACAGTCCGACAACCTGGCTCAGACCAGCTTTGCATGTGCATATAGGTAAAAGAAATTCTAGTCTCTAAGATCACCTATTGGGTCTGATGAAGTTTAGATCAAAGTCCCTCAGCAGTCTTGAAGAGGGTTCAGCTCCAGCTGAAGGAAGACGCAGATTTTCTGCTCAAGGGTCGAGTGCGCATTATAAAGCACGTCCTCAAGCTCTCATTCAGATCATATCGTTAACTGCTAATACTATCATAGTGTCTGGCGACCATTGATTGATTCCGTAGAAGACTGGCCGTTAGCAATCTGCGACGGAAGTACAGTCAGTCAAGACGACCTTGTCGAAGCAGACCACATCAGACGACATTACATGGGCTCAACAATGTACCTGCAACACAATCCAAAGCAACAATTTTATTTCATGAGCAAGCAAACTAAGGACGAAGTTCTGATCTTTAAGAATTTTGATTCTAGACGAGATGTTGCCGCAAAATGTTAGTCTTCTTTTTCCCTTTCTTTCTTTCAAGTCCCCCCATCTTGAATATATATATTGCATCTTCTAAAGTGCCATCTTAACTTATTTTCTCGGGTGACTTATAGTTGCTCCACATGCGTCTTTTCACCATCCAAACTGCCCGGCCAAGTTCCAACCACGAGAGAGTATCGAAGTCCGAGCTTTGGTCTTCTCATATCCAAAGGGCAAGCACTTGAAAATACATGTGGAATAGAAATCAAGGCGAGGGAGGCCTATAGTTCTAGCGAGGTCTCTTTAAACCTAGAAGCAGCTCAATGTCCTATTGGCTTAAGTAAAACAGCAAGGAATCTTTGAAAGCCACAATGTAAATTTGGGTTTCCATGATTTTAATTCGTTCTGACATAAACCTTGCGCACCATACCGTAGACTGGTACCTAGCAGTTGATACCGGGCTTCTTTTTGGAAACTGCGGCGATCTTTTCGAGATCGAACATATGGCCCCGTTATTCTGCTGACGCGAGGGAGAACTAGAAACATGTCTGTTGATACTTTAGAAAAATTACAGGTGTTGAAAGATAGAGTGGAACCTCAATATCTTCATCAATAATATCTACTCTTCAAACCAAATACTGGAATTGCATTTTCTGAATGATCAATTGTGTTCCAGAACTTTCCTGTAGCTCTATTATGATTCAAGCCTCCTGTAATGATACATATTTAATAACAACATCAATCACCTACACTACGCCATAGAAGAACAATGTTCAGCCATCTTATGCTTGGGCTCCATTACGAAATATAGTCACAATATTCACGCCTGAAAGGACACACCCAACAAAGGCTGCTTTCTGCCTAAGAGGAATATTGTCAAAGCTCAAATACTTATAGAAGGTCTCTATTAACTGTATCTTGATTAATCCATAGTACTAAGTCCCATCGAGTAAAAGGGTTTCAGAGCATGAGGATTTAGTGGCTTTCACCACTTATAACCGCGAGTTTCTCTGACAAAACAAAGTAAATTGTAACCTGTAGAATGAAACAGATACTAAATAATACATAAAGATCCAGAATAAGGATAGTAATTGATGCAGCTCGTCCTCTGCTATACAAAAAAAAAGTTCCTTCCTTGCAAATCTATGCAGTAGTGACTGAAAAACTCCCAACGCCAAGGTATGCTCATCGCCGAAATGATCTGACTATTCCAGCAATATCTCTCTTATAAATCTTATCCCAAAAAACCTGCCTCGGGGAGTTCGAACGAAGGTACCGGATCTTCATGATGAATGGTAAACGAGTGCGAGTATTCCATAAAAGTGACTGTTAAACTCCTGACCTCAAACTTATTGAAAAGTTAGTATTACTTCAATGTATTGGGGAAAAGAGGATAAGAGAAGTTGAACATACCAAAGAAAAATTTCATCCCTTAAAATCCTCGGCCGACCGTGGCCAAAACAGCAATAGGCAGCCAGGACACAAATTTGCGTGACCATCGACGGTTGGGTTTACAACGACTTCCGGTACTTGAGCTATCCTTTGCAAGGCCTTGCTCTGAATCCTTTCCCAATAGTATGTCCGTTGCTGTCTGCGTTGCTGTCTGCGTTCCATGTGTGACGATCCTCTTTTCAAGCCCAGAAGTGCTGGGTCTTCTCTCTTCACTTGCAAGAACCAGGGATCTCGAAGGTAGAGGTGCTTGAGGGTAAGATACTCCATTCTCCAACATCAATTGGGTGGAAGCTGCTTCCTCCAGCTTAGCCTTCAACTTTTGAGTAGTCTGAATCTTTTTCTCCACCGCCGCGATACGTTCTGCCACAATTCCTCCTGGAACAGCCTTTGTTTTTGGATTGCTTCCTTCAATTTGCAATCCGTGGCGTCGAGCATTCAACAGGTTGAAGTAGTTCATCCGGGACTTCTGCACCTGTGCAGTCAGAGACTCATTCTCTTTCTTCATAGCCTCAAGGGAGAGTGTAAGTTCGCCGACTTCCTTCTCTAATCGATTGAGGCGGTCTTTCATCGTCTCGCTCTTGACTTCAATCCCGACCTTTTCTCTGATTTCCCTTCTGACTTGCTCTTGGATGGCGTATATCGTCTTTAGCTTCTCGTCTGTAACCTGCAGGAGCGTTCTGGCTTTTGGATATGTGTCGGAAAGTGATGAGGGCCATGATATCCTCCTTGATTTCTGGATGGGTGATCTCGGAAGATGTGTTGAAGAGTGATAGAATCTGTAACGTTCTACAATTGATACGGAATCCATGTAGATGACTTCATTCATCTCAACATCCTCTCCTGCGTTCAGGGCCTGTAGTGCCCTGCAAGCACGATGGAACGCTTCCTCGACGAAAAGTAGCGCTTCGGCTATAACTGGAGAGGGAAATGGTTCCTTCTCAGAGAATAATCTCTCCTTGCTTTCGATGTATACTCCTTCGGGGTGCGGGGTGCCTTCTTGATTGAGTGGACACTCAATGAAGAGACATAATGTGTGAGGAAGCGATGCTGGAACCGTTGTGTCTTCGGAGGTGACGGACATGATTTCGATTTGCGTGATAAGAGCTAAGACTGGTGATTTTTTCGGTGAAGTAGTTGATGGAAGAAGAGAACAAATAGCTGGAGATGTACGTCTTTTGACTTTGCGAATTGCAATGAAATAAAATCCTGCTTGAATCTGAAGTGACTTGGAAGAAAGTACAGAGAGCTTAGATTTTGGTTTTATGGTGAAAATCAAGCAGGTCAAGTCTCTTCTCACATGGTATCCTGAGTCACGAAACCGGGGCGGTGAGGTGTTGGCATCTTGTTGGCAGACAGATAATGCGAACTGTGACTGTTCGAATGTTCCTCGATTACATGGCAGCTATACCACCAGTCCTCGTCTCCATACAGACCTCTTCCAACCGGAAGATCCGAAGGATACCGAGCACCAGTACCTAAATCGCTTCATCTCAGCTCTATCATGTAATAGGTTGGATGACGACAAGAAAAGCCCGAAGTTGAAAATGCTGCTTGTTCTCTCCATAGAGACATTTGTGGATCTCGCAAGACCTCGAACTCGTGGGAGACGTTGAAACAAAGTTAGCACGTGGTATTAGCCACTATTGGCAGAGGCATTTGCCACATGTCATTGCAGTGTGCTACAGTTTGAGACCCTTTGTACTGTTGTCGCTACCGTGTTGGCTGCAAAAGATCCCACACACCCAACTAAGCTAAATTATAGGGTAGAAGTGGCAACATACTCAGTACACGAGAGCGTATAGTTAACCAAATTACGTCATGAGACAAACCCATCTTTTAGCCAAAGATTGGACATCGGGGATGAAATGGGACGATTTAGACTGGCTACACGCGACCACGAACTGATACTGCGAGGCAGGCACTGGATCGGATGGGCTCCCATCGGGTCCGCACTGTCATACATAAGCCTCATGCATCTATTGGCATTCAGGTACGCGTAGCCTCAAGTACTTTGCCACAATGGTTGGGAGGGGTTTGAGTATCGTGGCCCTGTAATAATCGAGGGCCTCATGAGGTGGCAGCGCGGCGACACGTAGCCGAGCCAACTACTTCCAGCCTCGCTAAGTGAACCCACTTATTTACGGAGTCCTCGAGTCACTTAAAGTCTGGGGTATCCACAGGGAACTTTTCTAACGTTGTACACTTTGTAATTTTATTTCAAAGCTGTTGATGGACGGCAAAGATCACTCTTTGGGCAGCAGCGAAGTGGAAAGTGGACTTGAAATTCTGCAAAGTCCTCCCGAAAGGACGTTACTACCTTAATCATTTGATGGTGACCAATTTTTCATATTTCAAAGATAGGTAGGTAAAGTAGATGTAAGTCCTCAGAAGCTCACCACTGTTTCTTTATGTGCTAGGTACACTTGCTTCAGTAAAATGCATTCGTTACCACGTGACTGTATCTAACAGTCGAAAATAACAGTAGCATAAGAGCATACTAAACCACTATTGTGTCACCTAAACGAACACAAGTTCTTATGGGAAAGGCACTGGATAACATATGATTATCTTCAGTGAATTTCAAGATTTATTTCAATTATTTATATGATGACATTTTATGCGAACCTTTTCTCTTCTCAATAACGCCAGCCATGATTCACATATTTAAACCTTGTAGGTAACGCCCAAGTAGAATGAAATGATCATAGTATTAGAAGCCATCTATATGTAAAGAGAAGATATTGGTAGCAGTAGCAGCATCGCTCCTGCATTATTCTTCGTCCCGTTTATCTTCCCATCAAACTTTTCGAAGTCCGCCCTAGATAGTGTTCCCTGGGAAGGTCTATGACCTAACAACTCCGTCCACAGCTACCACAACGGGTAGAATTGAACGAGTTGGATGCCTGTGCGGAAATTAAATATTGGTCTTTCTAATCTACAAGACTTGTAAGAGAACTTACTCTGCACCAAGAGCATACCCAATAGTTTCCTGGGAAAGGCATGGGTTCAGAGGGTGACAACTGAAAATCGCTGTGCTCTGATTCGTTCTGCTCTGCTTCATCCTGTTCTAATTCTTTCTGCTCTACTTCGTTCTGCTCTACTTCGTTCTTCTCTGCTTCGTTCTTCTCTGCTTCATTCTGCTCTGATTTGTTCTGCTCTGCTGCTCTTGCTGTTTTCTCTGCGGTTGTTTGTTTGAGTGTTGTATGCTTTGGTGTTTTGTGTTTTCCCAAAGTTGTACCCTTAGTTGCTTTTGGATGTTTTTGGATTTTGTATGCTTTGCTGGTTTCGTGTGTTGTTTTTGATGGAGACATAACAACTTAATGCAGAAGAGGACGGTAGTATTTATCCAAGTTCTAGAAAGATGATGAATCTACAAAGTGGCCATTGTTCATGGCAGTGAATAACTGTTTTATGGCTTGGTGAATGTATAAATCATTAGCTTCCTAACTAAGGACTTTAGTGTCAGGGTTAGGATTAGGGCACCTAAAGATGCACAATGACAAGAGATTTTATTGGCTAGATAGGCGCTATTTCTTAGCAAGTCACAAGTAGACGATCCTAATTCGACTAGTAACAACCAAGCACATAGAAATTGGACTAGACGAGGCTAGCTCATTCCCTTTAGCACCTACCTAAAAATTTGGAGTAAAACTATAAAAGACTACAGCCAAGCCGTCGACAACTAGCATCTCGGAATAGAACCTTAGAATAATCATCCCTAAGGACAACTATAGGTGAACAGTGGAGGGAAAAAATAGCAGAGGAAAGTGCGACTTCTCACAAGACCTCTGATTCAATAGCTATGAATCCAAGCTTATTCAATTTGATAAACCCTAGGCGATATATTCAGTGGATAACAGCTTGGCCTTTTAATATCGCGGTTTCGATAAATTTGATCAGAGTCTCAAGCCTTGTTATGAATGGCTTTCATGGTTTGTGAATCATATTATGAAAAAGCCCTGGTACAATCTGTAGCTAAACTTATTCATACATTATAATCATTGCCAGTCCTACAGGAACCCAACTATTTCTCCACTTTCGCATCTTTGATTATTGGATCATGGCATCCTTTCTCCTTTTGAAGCTCCTCAGCTTCTCCTGATCTTCCTGTTTCTTCTCACCTCTGTATCATGTTGAACTACAGGAATAGTCACGTGATCGTCATCCTACTACAAGTAGGCCCATTCCCACACATTAGTTCCACACAGAATACAACACCACATTGCCCACATTTTGCTTCCAAATAACCTTGCCATTCAAAATATTACAATTTCCACCTCTCGCTGCGAGATTTCTTAGTGTTTGGACTCGAGTGTTGGTACCTCGCCCGTCCGTTGAGTTTTCCACGCTAACTTATACCATAGACCCTCCTTTGCAAATTGCAAGGCTATGTGGGGTGTACTTAACTCTAAGTAGGGGTTTATGTTGAGAATTTACCGTGTCCGCATTACCTTCACCAGGCCGGTAGGGCTAGCAATATTAAGTTCTTCTTATTATAATGTTTCTGTAGCTGTATATATTTTTTAGCCGCCCTGTAATAATTGCTTTATTAAGACTTGACTATGCAGCAGCAGCGTAGCGCTCTTGGCAATTAAATTATTCCAGGATCCGTATACAGTAACCCCGCTCGCTTATTAGGCACCAGTTTTCAAGTAGCAGTAAGCAACACTTTTCAAGTTATTCGAATGAAAAGTGGACTTTACGCTGGATATCTATCTCCTCTTTTGCGCAAGTCCTTAGGTAAGGAAAGAATAAAACTTATTTCACTTTAAGGCTTTATTTTTTGCAGACTAGACTTTCTAGCTAAATAGCAGTTTGTTGATGTGCCTGCTAGGGCCTTAAGTTTAATTTTACGGTTAAAAAAAGAATACCTTGCAACGGTCAATTATCCGGAGCTAGGCAACTTCAAGCTTCGATCCGGACAGGGAGCTCGTCTGCCTCGAGGGACTTTATCCTTGGCAGAAGTCTTGGTTCCGACGCCACAATTTGGACTTCCTCCAAACACACTACCTTCTCCTTTGGCCTTTAGCCGGCAAAAGATATATTGCCTTATTCCCACCTTGCTTTTTTTTTTGTGTGTGTGTTTCTTTTTCTTTGATTATTGTACGATATAAGAATGCGGTTAACAATCCCAACATCAACATCTTCATTGCTCCCATTATTTTGCACATTAATAACATGGGCATCAGCTGTTAATGTAGTCTCTTTAAACATTGAACGCTCTTCTACACTCGCTACTAGATTAAGACGAAGGGATATTGCTAAACGCGATCCTATTTTAGCCACAATCAACAATGAAGGCCCTCTTCATGGATACTCAGCAAATATCACAGTCGGAAACCCGCCACAAAGTCTCTTAGTAGGAGTTGATACCGGGAGTAGCGATGTTTGGATTACGTCCAGCACAGCAGATCTATGCACGAATACTATCCTACAGATGCAACTAGGTAAACAATGCACTGGAGGAACATTTGACCAATCAAAGTCATCAACAGTTGAAGTCGTCGGTACTGGAGACTTCAATATCACGTATTATGATGGTGGAGGCGCTACGGGAGATTTTATTAAAGATGATTTCGTCATCGGGAATGTTAAAATTGAGGGATTGCAGATGGGACTGGGCCTTACTACTACTTACAATTACGGTATCATGGGCTTAGGTTACAGTACGATCAATATTTCCTCGCTTTAGAAGTAGCTGACTAACCTCTTTGCCAACAGGTAACCACGAAACAGCAGCAACGCAATATCCTAACCTGATAGATCAACTCGTCCTCCAAAAGAAGATCAACACGAAAGCCTACTCTCTCTATCTCGACTCCCTCTCTGAGTCTTCAGGAATATTGCTCTTTGGCGGAATCGACACTAAAAAGTATATTGGTTCTCTCTCAACCTTAGATATCCTCCCAGTCACCCAAAACCCAGACACATACACCCAATTCTTCGTGGCTCTACAGTCAATGTCTTTGAACTTTTCCTCATCTAACACAACGACAATTCCTGTCACATCTATAGCTAGCGATGGATCCACGGTAAACGTAGCAGGGGCACTCCTTGATTCAGGTGCCTCTTTCGCACTCTTCCCATCTTCAATCGCAACAGTGATATTCACAGGCTTCGGCGCTGTTGAATCGTCCATTACTTCAGGAGTCATGTTCGTGGACTGCGACATTCTCACCTCATCCCCTGACATTACCCTAAACTTCGAATTTGGCCACCCCCAAAGTGGTTCTGGGCCAGTCATCAGCGTTGGCATCCAGGAACTCATATACAATCTCACAACTGTTTATGGCGCAGAGAATGCAGCCGCGCTGTCAAAGATGGATCTTCCTTTTAAAGACACTTGTGTTTTGGGAATCGAGGATAGTGGAGATAACGGCGCGCTGCTTCTGGGTGATCCGTTTTTGAGAAGCGCGTACGTGGTGTATGACCTCACGAATAATCAGATCCACATTGCCCAGACGAATTTTGATAGCACGGAATCCGAAATTGTTGAGATTAATGCGAGTGCATCCACTGTCACAATATCTTCTGTGGCGTCGACTTCTACTCCACATACTAGCTCTTCATCAAGTAGAGCAACGGTGGTGATAACAGCAACAGAAACTAGAGGTACCGCTACGAGCACTGGAAGTGCTAGTTCTAGTACGACTTCAAGCACAGCAGCGGCTTCTGTACAGCCATTGGGTATGGGTTTTCTGGCATTTTTGTTAATATCTGGAATGTGGGGCACATTGGGAGGTATATGGTTTCTGACTTAGTTGAGAACAGTGTGATTGTTTAAGGAAGTTATAATGCCTAATTTTAATTGATCTATGATGAAGGTGGATAGGAAATTTTCTCGGGATCTATTTATATCAAACGACAATTAGATCTCTCGAGTTTACACTACGTTACCTACAGCAAAATTTAATCGTCTACCACTTTGATATTCTACCGCTTAGTGTGAATCAAAGTCTGCCCCCTTGTACTAACGCTAGCGAATAAGCGAGAACCAACCTCTAGTCTCTTAATACTCCTAAAATTCAAAACAAAACTCTTTGACAAAGATAAGTAACTTCTTTTCTAAGGAGAGAAATAAAAATAAAAATAAAATAGATCAAAAACAGCAAAACTTCAAAGTGGTCAGAGTATGCATCTGCCACCTTGAAGAAACTCTCTTACCGAAGTAAGGGTTTTTTAAACAGTGATAACACTTCTAAGCATGGGACACTGAAGTTGTTAGCTCCAAGTGTTGGGTTGAACTCGAGTGTGCTTACCACTCGACCATACTGGCGTTATAACTGTTTGATGGCTAGAAGGGTGATATTTAGATGTTTAACAGGATAGTGTGGATTTAGCGAAGAGCAAGATGACGGTGTATTAGCGGTCTTCCTAGATAGTAAAATACGCTAGACGGATTAGGCTTTAGCTTGCTACGTTCTTAACAATAAATGAATGATATTATGACAGTATCAAAACGAGGAGCATGGAACCAAGTGTTAGCACACTTTATATCTAAATTTAGTAGGAGCATGGACACGACTCAGTTTGTGAATTGATGAAGGGATGCTTGAGCGCATCCCTCGCGGACGGCCTCTTTGTATGATCTAGAACTAGCAAATATTCAATGAAATCAATACACTTTTTTGAGATTGAACCAGGAGGCAGTCGCTCAAGTTCCTGCCTTATTGTCCCAACTACGATGAATTCCCTTGGCTTAGACATCTCGGCGGTTTGAAAGGTTTCCTTTTCCAACTCATCGGCGGCTTCAAATTCATCTGTGTACTCGGGATTCACAGGAGGTTCGATTGGGCCCACCAATCTCTTAATCTTTGCAATACACCAAGATTCAGTCAATCCTTCAACGACCTTGTCCGAGGCTCCAAAAATGGGTTTCTTTGCAAGCCAGTGAGCCATCTGGAAATAGTTAGCAATTGTAAGTGGAATTAGATTAGAAGTCGCACTGTCACACCCAAAGACCACACATCACTTGCAGGCCATACACCAAGGCCTCTCCATACTTCAGGAGCCCGTATAGCAAGTCCTTGAAGGCGAACCCAGTCAATGCCTTCACCGCATAAGTTTCCGAGATCGCCTACTTTCACAACTGGTTTAGCGGTCTCAATGCCGGAAATGAGGATATTGTTAGGATTAATATCAGTATGTACTCCTTGGATATCGGCGAAAAGTGCTAAGGCTTCTAATACAGACCGAGCGACCGTCTTCTGCAGCTCTATATCATGGCTTCTGGGATTCATTCGCGCTTTCCATAGGTCTGTGTCCATCCACTCGAGGGCCAAACATCGTTGTCCTACAACCCCTCCTTCATGGCCAATGCAATCCTCAAGTGTTCGAATATATGCCGACGATTTGATCATCGAGTTTTCATGGTTTTCAAATTCGCGATCGTAGATGACCTTTCTTCTTTCCTCGACAGGCTCGGTTTTTATGGTCACACTTTGATATCCTTT
Source organism: Pezicula radicicola (assembly GCA_003008705.1). Lineage (NCBI taxonomy): Eukaryota > Fungi > Ascomycota > Leotiomycetes > Helotiales > Dermateaceae > Pezicula > Pezicula radicicola. Next base: position 238,866 of record PDUO01000008.1, on the reverse strand, counting down.
AATAGTGCTCTCGTCAAGTTGTCTTGGCTCTTACAGTCTCTGAGTGCTTGTGCCAGATGGATAGCTTGGCATAGTAATAGCCTTGAAAACGGATGCATTCTTCAGGGGCTCCAGGACTTGGTATGTTGACCTTCGGCCCTTTAGAATGCTACCGACGCTAAGTGTCATGGTCGTCGGCCGAATGGCGAGAGAAGGTTGAATTGAAGAGTCTAGATGCATCTAACTTGTAGTCGGCTTCATAGTGCTTGCGATAGCCTAAAGTAGAAGAGATGGGCTAGGAAGTAATTTTGTAGCTGCGTAGGCCAACATGGGAAACCTGGGCAAAATGTGTTGTATATTCTGTAAGGAGCTAGAGTGTCAAAATAGGCTTTAAGGGTGCTGATCACATGACCATTCCCGTGACCAACTTCACTGTTTGGATAATACTTTTACGCCCAGCCAATACGTCATACCCGTTGAGGAGGTTTCGAATAATTATAAATCCAGACTGTAGAAATACTAATAGGGAAGGTTGTCCGTTATCTTTCAGAATCTTATGACAAGACAATGATGGGAAAAGCTCGGACCCCTGTTGATGCTTCCTACTGATCTGCCGAAATTCCCCGTTCGCATCCCGTTTACACCAGACCATCAAAACACACCGCTCCCAACCGCTCAGAATCTCCATGTTGTGGAGGACCATATTCCCCACAACCCCTTCTACAAGAATGGTGGGATTTTGGTCACCCCACTCTTGCGCACATTCCCCATTCCCCGTGAATGTGTGATAGGATGGGTGTTTGTCCGCAGAAGTGCCGCTTTCTTTCTCCGTCTTCGCTCGCGCTCGCTTAAGATGGATACATCGTAATTGTACGGAAGTACGAACAATATATCAACGTCAAAACTCGGGATTGATTTAGAAAGATGCATGCAGAGTTCTATACATTAGAGGTCCTAAACGATAGTGCCTTTAGGTACTGACAAATTGGTCACAAGCGTCGCCCAACAGAACCACTTTTATATGTCTTCATTGTGCAGGAATGCCGGCTTCTGTAGGTATTTGACGGGGTGCCCCCCAGACCCCAACTTCAATCACATAATTGTGGAGTGAATGTGCAAAGCTGCTGCCCAACATATATATCAGACTGGCCACTCTCGCCCTTTTGCCTCCATCTGCATCCCACATTACTTTTCTTCCAATATGGCGGCCATGGATATCGACTCTGGAAAAGCCACTCGAACAGAGCATATCGATCAGGACATTCCTATTCCTTTGAATACCATGGACTCTCCGATTGAACCTCTCGGGAGGCAGGTGAGCAAAACATTCCAGCCTCCAGAGCTTGTCGCGCGCATGACCGCAGAAGATCGTGCGAGTCGCGAGAAAGCACTGGTCAGGAAGATCGACCTGCGATTGTTACCTATGATTATTCTCATGTATATCATGAACTACTTGGATCGAAACAATATCGCGGCTGCAAAATTGGCTGGCTTGGAAACCGACTTGAACCTTACTAGTGTGCAATATAGCGTGAGTTCTTGTTTCACGCCATATATTTTGGGAACGATATTTTAGTGACAGCTTTTATAGACTAGTGTGTCAATTCTGTTTGTTGGTTATATTTTGATGCAAATTCCATCCAACCTGTACCTCAACAAGGTTGGAAGACCAGCGATATACTTGCCATGCTGTATGATAGCGTGGGGTACCATTTCAACTGCTACAGCAGCATGCCAATCATATGGAGGGCTAGTCGCGGTCCGTTTCATGCTTGGATTTGTTGAAGCAGTCTACTTCGTGAGTGTTTCCCCATTAAAATCGCCTCCCATACACAATAAGCTGATGTGAACTCTCTTAAGCCTGGCTGTCTCTATTACCTCTCTTGCTGGTACACCAGAAAGGAACTTGGTCTCCGATACGCTATGCTATACTCCGGATCTTTGATATCTGGAGCCTTCTCTGGGCTCATCACTGCTGGAATTACCGGTAACATGGACGGTCTTCATGGGTTGCGAGCCTGGCGTTGGCTCTTCATTGTTGAGGGGTCAATTACGATCGGTATCGCCGCCGCTGCCTTCTTCATTATTCCCAATTTTCCACGAACCACAAAGTGGTTGACCGAAGAGGAGGTTCAATTGTCTACATGGCGCCTTGCAGAAGATATCGGAGAGGACGATTGGGTTGACAGCAGCCAGCAGACCTTTTTCCATGGCATGAAGCTCGCATTTTCCGATATAAAGACTTACGTGCTAATGGTCATTTTGTTCTGTGTGGTTGCCTCCGCTTCAGTAACCAACTTCTTCCCAACTGTTGTAGAAACTCTCGGTTACAACAAGATCATCACTCTCCTGCTTACAGCACCTCCATATGTCATCTGTGTCTTCACAGCTATGGCAAACGCCTGGCACGCTGATCGCACTGGGGAGCGTTACTACCACGTTACTCTGCCTCTCTGGCTCACGATGGTGTCTTTCATCATTGCGGTCGCAACCACGAATACAGGAGCTCGCTACTTTGCCATGATAATTATGGTCCCGTCATTCTACGCATCGTTTGTCGTGATTCTGGCATGGATCTCCAACACTCTCCCTCGTCCACCAGCGAAGCGAGCTGCTGCTCTTGCTGCTATCAATGCTGTGAGCAACACCGCGAACATCTTTGCGAGCTATATGTACTATACAGGAGCAGCGCCACGTTACGTGCTTGCAATGACAGTCAATACGGCAACTGCATTTATTGCTATCGTCTTCGCAACTATTCTACGAATCATATTAGTAAGATTGAATAAGGAATTAGATCAGGGTATGGAGGTCGAGGGAGTTAGTGGCGGAGAGGTTGATAGGAATGGACTTCCTGTAGAGGGAGCGAGACATGGATTTAGATACAGAGTCTAAGATGCATTTATTTCTTGTCAGGGACTGGCAAAGAACTGCGCTACTTCGACGGAAAACGGGAGTTCCCAAGATTCTTCACATACAACTGATGTTTTGTCTAGGATACCCCGGGAGAGTTGATTAGGACTACAACATCCTTTTCACTCTTTTTCACTTTATGTTCAGTTTTGTTTTAATGCATATAACGATTATATAACGGCCATAGAAGAAGGTAACTCGCAGAAGAATATACCAGGCACAAGTGAAGAGGGAAAATCACTCATTGTAAATTTAGAGTAGTAAAATAACTTTGCTAGACTAAATAAGAATCTTTGACGATCAATTACAAAATCCAATGCTGTTACTACTGGAAAGTGAGAAGTATTGACATTCCTCCCAGCGGTAAACTCAGCCTGTTTATTGCCAGAAACCGGCATAACATTCACCTCTTGAGCTAACAAAAAGTCCTTCAATGTGCAAACCTAAAATCCAGTCGTTTACTACCTGTGTCTTTGGTCGAAATCGAGTAATCGTGACGTTCCTACAAGTGTTAGCATACTTCAAGCATTGTGTAAACAGTACAAGTTTTTAAAAAAATTACGGCTTACCTGTGGACTCATACGAGCCCAAATACGATCATGGTGCCGGTTTCTTAGAACATAGTATAGTTTCGTTAATAAGAACATCAGTATACATATAAAGTTGATGATAATTAGGTTCCTATTTCCGGTATGGTACAAAGGTTTGTCTGATTCCTCATAGATGTTATTCGAATACATCATGCCGGCTTGCGCGAACACTATGGCATGGTAAGTCAAAGATACTACGTTAAAATATGAATAAAAGTTCTGTATAATGCGAGTCGATGTGGATTTCAGGGTATTTGACATACTGTTGTAAAATGCAGCTGATACGCTTCTAGTGCTAACACCGTTGGAATTTTTCGAGACCCAGTCAACTATAATAGCGCGAGTGTAAGGGTAGCTGAGAATGACGGTAACGAGAGCATATGTTCCCCAAGCATCTGTCAATGAATCTGACCAAAATCTGAGAACAAAGAGGCAAAGAAGTGTCCAAATACTCCGCGCTCCGGCCTCAAGTGTACCAGACCGTGGCAAAAGTTTGATGGCACCTAGCCTAGAATATTGCTAACGTTGTGGAGTACACTAGAAGTTCAAGGTGGATTCCTTATCCTAGCCCCCAACATCGTTCAATCTGCACGTCGGGATAAGCTTGTGTGACCCCTGTTCTAAAGGATCTGACATCCCTGTTAGGAACCCGGGTCGTGCCTAGAGTTCGATTTACAGTGAAAGACGGGGTAAACAAACTGCCCCGCTTGTTTCAACGACCATCGTTCATCACACTGCTGACCAAGTCACTAAAGGCAACAACCACTAGAGCTAGAACATAGGGACATACCACAATTCAGGGACTTTAAGCATGCATTGTTTAGTGTTCAATGTTAAGGGGAAAAAATCAATTTCATTCATGAATCTCTCCCACAACCACTTCGATAATCTACCAAAACCCAGTAACGACTGTGTTAGACACATGCCCAAAACCAAGAGCTAAGAAGTAGTTGGCAAACAAAACATATTTCCATTCCGTCTCCATCACATTCCCCTAGACGCTCAATCCTCCGTAGTAGTAATCCCCCAATTTACTTCATTTCATCATAGCCATAGCTAGCCCATACTCCATCGAGAGAAGATACCAGCATCTACCTCCTCAGCAGCTGCGCCTGCGGCCTTACATATATCTTCCTGAGAATTCGTTGCAAAGTGTTGGGTTAGATCAAAAGCTTCCTGTCAACACTTCTGGTTTTTTGAGAGTCGAAAGGATCCTCAGAAGGCACCGTTAACTTTGTATTATAAGTTTTCTTCTATCTTGTGGTTCAGGAACTGGGAAAGTTACTAACACCCACTGTGGTGAATGGCGGACCTGTTGTGAGTAAATAACCTCCACATACTCCAGAACCAATACAAAAAAGACAAAGAATATTATAGGCTCCAAGTAGTATGACCCCCAACGTATCTTTGAAAGAAATAAAATAATTGTTTGGCTTGTACCTAGTTCAATATTTCAAGAAAATGGACCTTGCAAGGTGAACGCCGATAGCAGAACCACTCATCCCAACCCTTGGTCATGGAATACAGAATCAAATAAAATCTTCATAGACCAACCCATGTGATGAGATTATTAATAGTGAATTTAGCGTTTTGAAAGGATGGGCTTGGTTTGATTTGGGAAGTGTTTTTGGAGAGAATAGTTTGAGTTTTGGGGTTTGGACTTTTTTGGCTTTTGGGTTGGTGGGGGTTTCGGCGTGACTTTGGTGGATTGGGAGGAGGTAGAGTCGTGTGTTGTAATATTTGAGTAAATAAGGTCATAATGAAGGGGTCCAAGACACTTACTATGAAGTGAAGTATTACAATCAGAAAGGTGAAATCCAGATACGTTTACTTGATCATTCCTTACACAGATGTCAAGATAAAGCAAGTGCCATTGCTTAGCTACTAGTTCTTGCAAGACAGGTGGTACTCCTTGAAGTAAAAGTAAAAACATATAATAAAGGCGTCAAATTTTCAAACCAGAATCTACCAAGTTCCATATCTCCCCCTTCCAACCCTCCTCCCTCAACCACCCCATCATAGTTCAAGCACCCCTATACAACTCAGCAAAAGCACTCCCCTCTCTCCCCAACAAAACCTGCGGCTCATCAAACTCAACCAGCCGTCCATCCCCTAACACAGCAACCTTCTCAAAATCAACAATAGTATTCAAGCGATGCGCAATACTTAAAATAGTAGCTCCCTCAAACTCCCTTCTCACAACAGCCTGAACAAGTTTATCGGTCTCGAAATCAATACTACTAGAAACCTCATCCAAAACAACAATTTTACCCTTTCTCAAGATAGCACGAGCTAATGAGAAAAGTTGTCGTTGGCCATGTGAAAAGAATTCTGTTTCTAGTTTGGCATCTAATCCACCTTTTGATTTGACAAGGGTCCATAATTCTACTTTTTGTAAAGCTGAGATGATTTCTACGTCTGTGTTTTGCTGGGTTTCGGGTGATAAGTTGAGTCGGATTGTACCGGGTATGAAGAATGTATCTTGTGGAATTGCATTGAATCGAGAGCGAACGACTTGCCTTGGGATTTTCGTGATGTCTATATCATCTACTATAATAGAACTTTCTGGTGAGATTTCTAGAAGTCGGAAGAGTGTTGAGATTAGAGAACTTTTTCCGCTGCCGGTACGGCCACATATTCCTATTTTTTCGCCCGCTTTGATTTTCATGTTGATGTTTTTGAGTACAGGGTTTCCGCCTGATGTATAGGAGGCTGTGAGGTTTTTGATGGTGATTGCTCCGTGTTCTGGCCAGGTGTCCGGAACAGTGTGGTTTTCATCTGGAAGGTTCTCGTTGGGTGTTGTAGATGTGAATTTCTTCAATCGCGACACTGCTCCGATCGAGGTCTCTAATGAAGTCCACTGCCTAATAATCCAACTCAAGGATGCACTGAAGCTAATAACATTTAGTATTGCCAAACCAACATAACCTGCACCCACAGAGTCACGAAGCTCAACAACGAGTACCATCAAGATGACTGCCAAAATAGTAACCATTAGATCCAGGACAACGGAGAGCCAGCGTTGAATGCAGAAAAGAAGATAATATGGCTTTTGGGAATTGTCTAGGAAGACAAGATTTTGCTGAACAAATTCTTCAGACCATCCAAATGCCCGTATTGTTGCTAATCCAGAAAGTGACTCGATGAAATGTGTATACAAAGGTGATTTGGCTTCCAAGTCGAGGAGACGGACTTGGCGAGAGGTTCTTAAGTAGAACTTCTGTATAACTATAGTTTTCGCATACATATTTTAGCTTTCCACAACTGAAGTTATGCGTCAGAAGAAATACTTACCCCAGACAACGAAAATAATTGGTGGTAATGTGAGGGCGAAGTAGCCAGTCACCAGACACATCAATATTGCTCCTACGAAGGCTTGAACCGCCGCGACGACAAGATCTATTAAGGCAAATGGGAGTTCCTTATCAACCACTGACATATCTTGGCTAAATCTATTGTCAAGGTAAGCGACGGTTCTCAGGTGAACTGTTTTCCGATTGTGACTAACCTGTTCGTGGTGATCCCTGTATCGGTACTTGTAAAGAAATGCAGTGGTGCATTCATGACTGAGCGTAATAGTCTTGCATGAAGCTGCTCAGCACTACCCGGTACCACATAAAGAAAGAAATGATATGTAGCGACACTCCAGAAAATTGTTCCAACACCTGCTAGCATTCCGTACAGCCCTAGGTAAAGTGGATTGACTGAGTTACCACGTTCCGAAACAGCTTCTGTCCAGTATGTGAGAAGTAGTTCTGTTAACTTTGTTGTTGCCCCAGAAAGTACGAGGTAGAAGAGCGAGAGAAGGCTTCTTGTCCATCCGATCGAAGCAAAGTAGTATTTGTATGTAGACCATTCGCCAATCGATCTGTTAAGATCTTCTTCTTTTGCGTTGGCCTTCGCAAAGACAACCCTTACAGGTACAGTGGATGAACTTTCCACTGAGCCTTCGACGGCATCTGAATTTAATTCTGATTCATACTTGTGTTTAGTGGCAAGACTCTCCACATAGCCACCAGTGCTCCTCAATTGGTCAAAAGCACCTTGCTCGCTAATACGTCCTGTAGCATCTAAAGATATGACATGGTCGGCATAGGACAGTCGATTAACAGCATTAGTGACGATAATGGCTGTTGTCCCTAACTGTTTGAGAAGTCCTTGGTTGCTAAAGAGCTTAATGAAGACACTTTCTTCCGTCTCAGCATCGAGACCAGAGAATCCGTCATCGATTATCATCAATTCTTTCTTGGCATACAACGCTCGCGCAAGCGCCACCCGTTGCTTTTGGCCACCACTCAAGGAGATCCCACGACTACCAACGATAGTGTCTATTATTCAAATTTAGTATATATAAGGGTTTGAGATTTGGATAGCGGTTGGGATAACACACCGTGCGAGTCAGGTAAAGCTGCAATGTCGTAATCCAAAGCGCATGCTCGAACCACCTCGTCATACCAGGCCGAGTCTAGAATTGAAGGTCCTATAATATTTTTCCTGATGGTGGTGTTCTGAATCCACGGGGTTTGATCAACAAACGCACTTCCTGCAGCGTTGCTGTGCAAAAATCCTTGAGAAGACGGGGTTTCGCTCATTAGACCTTTAAGCAAGGTACTCTTGCCACATCCTACAGGTCCAATGATAAAGACGAAATTGTTCCGTAAGACGGTGAAGCTCACGTTGTTAACTATCGAAGGGCCATCTACGGTCCATGAGAAGCTGGCATTTTGAACATCTATGATCGTTGGACCAGAATATTGTCTGCTTTGTGGATCGACCTTTCCTAGCTCAATATTTTCATCAGCCACGAGATCTGACGATACAGCTTTGATATCCGGTTCTTTGCTTGATTTGCTGGTGTCAAAGTTTGGTGAACCATTCAGTGGCAAGACATGAAGCTGTCGAGAAGGTGATTCCAGAAATTTCTGAATCCGATCGAAGCAGGCCAATGCTGATTTGAGTTGGGGTATGGTCCTCAACAGAGTATTAACAGGAGAAGACAACATTCCAATTAGTAAAAGCGCTGTAAAAGCCGTGGCCGCGGTCAATTCGAATTTGCTGTAATTTTCTATAAGAACAAAGACGAGGAAGGTTACGAAACCAGCGAGTGTTCTCATGCTGTTTGAAAAGAAAGCAGTACAACAGAGAAGGCGTCTAAAGAGTGATGATAATTTTAACTCTTTAACACGAAGTCCTTGTAAAATCTCGGCCACTTTTGGAGTGAAACCAAGTATCTTCGCTGCCTATATTGCTCTGTTAATAGGTGAGACTAGAGATCTGCTGCAGACTCCAACTTACCTTCATCGAGCCAAGCATTGTTGTTGTTACATCAACGCGGGTTTGAATTCCTTCGTTCCATATTTTCTGAGATTTTCCAATCGATCCCGAAATCAATGTGACTGCCCATGTTGATATAATGGCGATAACAGCAGGGGCCAGAAAAGAAAGCCGTAGCTCTCGGTATAGCAACCACATGGCTATCCCTAATTCAAGTGGTACAGCCCAAATTTCATGAATATTTTGAAAGCCTCCGCAGATGGTTTCTATGTGAGTTAGATCTCACCTTTCGTCCCAGTATTTAAGGAGAGAAAGACTAACCGGTGTCATTGGACATTAGCGTAACAGCCGCAGACTCATCCAGAGACGTGATGCTCAAGTCAATAGTCTTTACGCAAATCATACTCACCAGAGTTCCACGAATGGCCGTAGCGAAGCGAAAGGTCATGTGGGAGTAGAGAGCATTTGCAATAGCCGTGCCTATAAAGACGATGCCAAATGCTCCGGTCAAACCCCAGCCTACATTCTTGGAGTCCGTGGTCGATTTGACAAAGTCAGTTGTCCGTGAAAGTAGAAAAGGTTGAGTATATCGAAACCCAATTAGACAGAGGCGAGGAAATACGCATAGTGCCAATTGGCGGCGGGTTGAATTCAAGGTTGACCAGAACAAGGCATGCGAGCGTACCTGATCGACCTTGGACCATAGCTTCTGAGCCCGCTTTCCCAGCACCTTGGAACTCATCTCCTCCTCGATTGGAAATAAGTCTTCCTCCCGAATAATTCGCCGGAAACCGATCGTCATCAAGGTGTTTAACCACCAAAAGAAAGCTCGGCTGTAGATGCCACTTGTAGCTTCAGGGTTCGAATCCTGATATTGAGCAAGAAGAATCTTACGCTTCTCAGTCGCCTCTATGATCGCGATTACGAATTTGACTGCGACTGTGATAGTGAAGACTATAGCAATCGCCCTGGGGGCATGTTCAATCCATAGGGTTCTTGTGTGGGCAATATCAAAAATGAGAGTAAGTAGGAGATAGGTGTTGATAATGGTTGAGGGTCGTAAAGAATGTACATGTTCTGCATGAGATAGTAAACACAAACCCAGCGCATCAGCAAGAACAAGTACAGCAGCAGCCAATGAGGTTGGTGTTCTAACACTGGAATTAGCTGCATAGAGAATCAAAACAGCAGCCTGGAAAGCGGTGAAAATAGCCAAGACGACCTAATCACAGGTATATCAGCAAATGGGATTTTAAGCGACTATAAATGAGAAACGAGATTTAAATACTAGCTTGTTAGTATGAAGTAGACTCTGGGTCACTTTTTTGGATTGCTTGTACAGGGACCGTAAGCGGAATGGCAGAACGAGAAGCAGTAAAGCCGAAGGCAAAATGGAAAGAATAGAGAACTCAAAAAGGGGGCTGAAGTCGAAATGGTCCGGACCAGGCATTTGAGGTCCGAAATAATTGAGGCCATCTTCAAATGGCGTCGAATTGGAATTGGATGCCATCGTGACTGAAATGACTTGAATATTCCAAGGGTGTCACGACTACATAGGTACTAATATACTATGGCTAGGAGATATGTTTTGGATATTTTGTCAGACATAAGTGACTCACAGACTCACCGCGGATCTGAGCCGCCCGTCATGCATATATCTCTGGGGTTACTTTCTACTTAAGGTGCAGCCGCATCTTTGCAGTTGGCAGGCATCTATGGTGTCATCTCTAGGCGAGCATTCAAGGGGTACAGTACAAGACCACGTGACCGAGCATGGGGGGGTTTTGTCCTTGTGGAGTTGATACACGTCATACTGTACAATATAGGGGACTAAATTCAGCTCTATTAACAGAGTTCTATCCATCACCATGAGCCTGGAACTTCAGAATACCTAGTGAATAGAGATCATTCACGTGACGACTAATCCAACCTCATCAATTTTTTTTTACCGAACATCACTAATTCAACGTCGTTGGATACCTAGATCTTAGTATTACTATACACTTCATACAAACTAGACTTAGAACTTTCATTGCATAGCATGCTTGAATCTTGTCTAGCACGGCTTACGATATACGTTAAGTATGCCGGTACTCTACACTTGTTCTATAGAGAACTGCATCTTGTCATCTCCCCAGATTCTGAGCTTAAGGGTAGAAGGTCGCGTGGTCAACTTCATCAATCTTGGTTTTGAGTCTCACTATCGATATGTGACTAGTCTCTCATGTTATTGAAGCATGGCAGCATTCAAGTACCGGCCTCTTCAACGGCGCGACTCCATCCGCCTTCTACAATTGCAAAGTGCCCCCCGGCACGAGGAAGATCTCGTAGGATCGCTACGACATGTGGCCCTCAGTGACTGCAATTATGACTTAGTGGAGCCGTACACGGCTTTGTCCTACGTCTGGGGCGACCGTAAGAACCAGGGCATGATTCATTTGGACGGTTGCGACATAACTATCACGACAACCTTGGACGCAGTGCTTAGGGATATGCGCGAGAAAGCCCGAGTCCGTTCAATTTGGGTAGACGCATTATCCTTATATTTCGATCGATACCAAACGGAGTGCCGCAGAAACTCGAGGTTTAAACCTCTGTTTTTTGAAGGGTTTCGTTTTGTAAGTCGGATCAATATCCCTTTTTATCCGCCTTAGCGTCGCCTTGCCTAACGTATCTTTGCTTTAAGGTGCACGAATTTCAATTTCGCTAGCCTTCCCCCCGATCGAATGTTGAATCTAAATTAAAGCTATTCCCAACTGACTCTATTATATTAACTAATCTCAGCCCCTATTGACTATATCTCTCTACATTGCAATTGTAGCCCGCGTAGTAAAGTCTGTAATAGAACCTATTTGATATACGGAGTATCAATGCCCATTTGCACGCCTTAATACAGGCTATCTCACATCGAAATATCAACATGAGCGATTTCCATTTCCGTCTTTGGACCTGAGCCGTTGCTACTGTAACCTTAGCTGTATCCTAAGCCCCTGAGCATGCTGCTGAGTTAGCCGGAGTCTGCACAAGACATCCTAACACGTTCACGCCATAGCTTTGGTTTAAAGTTAACTAAGCCTAGTTTTAGTGCACTACTAGAATGTGCGCGTGATATGTTTGCATCTAGCTACACAGTAACAATATCGCGAAGAAAAAAAAAAGGTAAAATCAAGCCCCAGTCAAAGCCAGAAACAAGTTATTCAAATCTAACAAATTCCCGAGACCCTGCAGTAATAACCCCAAAATACCCCCAACATCACTTAACAGCCCCCCAAGCGGAATTTCGCCATTGCAAAACAAGATATTGCAACTCGGACTATCCACGATAGCGGTCAACAAGACACTGATATCCACCGCACCAAGTATACCTAGTAGATTGAGAGGCTCCGTCTCATAAGTGCCCGGTCCGGGAACCGTGAAGTTTGGGTCTAGGATTCCGGTCATGAGGGTCTTGAAGAATTGGTAGTAAGCATCGCTTGTTGGGCCGGAATTGGGCAGGACTTCCATCCACGATATGGTCATGTTGAGGGAGGGGATGATGTAGTTTTTCTGCTGGGGCGCACCAGCCATAGCGAATAGATCTCTTGGAGCAGACGGAAACCAGCTGCGATTGAAGAGGTAGCCCGATGGGCTTATACAAGTATCGTGATGCGGTGAAGTCGGCGAGATTTGGTTCGTCCAGAAGAGGAGGCCGTAGCATCCGTTTGTGGGAGAAGGAATGGAGACTTGGCTTACGTAGGACTCAGACAGGATACGGATGCTATTGTACACGCCCCCGTTTTGCATGAATAGACCGAGACGTGCGAAGTCATCAGCCGAGAGGTAGAGCCAGGCGTAGCCGTAAGTGTTGTAAGAGCGGTCGCGAAACCAGACGTAACGGTCTGCTGGGATACCTATTGGGGTGAAAAGATTTTCTTGCGCGAATGCTTGGAGTTCTTGGCCTACTGCTCTGGAAACGACGTAGGCTAGGAGATCTGGTGTGCGTTGGGAGTACCTGAAATATGTGCCCGGGGTGTGGACAATAGGTAAAGCAAGCGCTTGTTGGGGAATGGAAACGTCTAGTAGAACAGTCAAGGCTTCGCTAGCTACTCCAGTTGCAAAACCAGACGTTTCAGTCAGAAGCTGACGTATTGTGATGGCTCTGTGTGCTGCATCGCCCCAATTGTTGAATATGCTCTTAGGCAAGTATTTGCCGATGGCATCATCGAGGTCAAGAAGACCTCTATCGCAAGCTATGCCAGTAAGAATAGAAATAACAGATTTTGTGGCGCTGAAGAGATTTGTGCGGATACCATCCGTGTTGATGCTAGGATATAGGGCTTGGCTTGATGCGAAGAGACAGTTGTTGCGAAAGATCTTGATGGACACACCACCGTTATAACTAGCAGCCTCGATAGCCTTGCTTGCAATAGCCTGGTCAACGTTGACCTGAGCCGCATTTACAGTCTCGAACGCGCCTGTTGCGCTCGGTAAACTGCAATGTGCTGGTACAAAGGTAGAAACAGTTGGCACTGCCTGTACATTTTTAGATATCCACAACGCAGAAAGAATAATAATGAAGACTTCATCATGAAATGATACCTGGGTGCCTATTCGATCAAGCATACGGTAGATGAAGATTTCGAAATACAAGGCCAACGCAGACGACTAACTGAAAAATAAAAAGAGATGATAGATTGAATAACAGGCAGTATTATATCTCCGTGCTGGCTGTTTCGATCAAACCGCAACTTTCAGCCTTTTATGTCGATCCATATCAGAACATCTTAAGGGCCTGTTTGGTACAACTTTTCAGACATCAGACGTCAATTCTTAGACCATATGAGGGCTGAAACCAACTGATCAGAGGCTTTCAGACTAGTTGGAATTTAAATTCGAATGATATGAAATAGATCAAATTTCATATGAAATTACGAATAAGTGTTTAGAACTGTAGATCTTTTAATTGATATGCTAAGTAGTGGCCTAAGCTTATTTAGTACTAAGGCGCCCCTAGAAATTAGACTAATTAGTATAGCCTATAAGGCCTATATTTATAGGGAGTAAAGCTTATACTTATGAGTAAACCCTATAAAATAGAAGGCATATAACCTATCTAAGGTATATAGAGCTTATCTTTTTTCTCTTTTACTTTTTAATCTTTTAGGGTATATAGCCTACAGTTATAAAAATAAAAGACGTCTGATAGTTATGTGAGTTCAACTAGTGGCTATAGGGTGTAGATAGGTTTAGATGCTTTTGGGCACAAATTACTGTTATTCTGTTAGACCGTCTGAAAGCATCTGAAAACATTTGTCGAGTCTTTTTCGTCCGAACAGTGGGCAATTTAATTTCCTACGACTCTGTATCGTTGATGAAAGACGTGTGCAGAAGCTTAACTCTAAACTTTTGGCCAATCGTACCTACGTATTTCCCTTTTTTACCGAAACTAAACAATAATTTCTCGTCAGCATGAGGAGTAGCGATACGGGATCTTCGCTATAATCTCTGAATCCGAACTTCTAATTAGTTCCCGAATCCCGATGACGGGTCCCCTTAATCCTGCTGTTTCGAGCCGAACATCTAGGAGCGAAACCAGCAGGTCGCCATGATAGGGGGGATATACTCCACTGCACATCACACCATCATCCATCTGGGGAACTCCACGCCGGGAATTATACAACTGTTCTAGAGAATGAGGTGGCGACCCGCAGAGCTAAAGAAGGACGAGGCTGTAGCATCTGGTAAGGCCACAGGATGCGTCACAGGCAATGTCTCTGAGGGTTTGGTCGAGTTTAAAGCTATCCGATCTGATTTACTTGGTCGGCCTTAGTTCCGACGAGTCTGGGTGTTCCAGGAGTTGGTGCTTTCGACCGATGCCTTGGCCCAGTGCGGTTTGCCCCGGATAAGATAGAGTCAGTTCTGTGATTTATTCGGCATCAACCATGTCACAAAAGATATGCTACTAAGCATCCCATCACGGCAGGACTCTCCAAGCCCAGAGCGTCAGCCTGGCCCGCTAGAAATTATGAACAGGACGCGGCATGGTGCCTTTAAGGCGTACCTGTCTTTGCTTCTCTCGTCGCGGCGAGGCATTGGCGTTACGGACCCCCGTGACATGGTCTTTGGCCATCTCGGGATTGTCTCAGAACGAGAGGAGTGCGATTCCTTTATCAAAGTGGATTATAACAGAGACCTGAGAGAGGTGTACATTGATGCTGCTCAATGTGTACTACTCTTTCAAGTGAACTCACCATATCCTCAATCCTGGGTTGGCCGTCTTGAGCGTGAGTGGGTTTCACAACATGATAGTCAGCAAGACAAGCGCAGTTTTCCCGACATCATTGGAGGTAAACGTTAAAGCAATGGCGAAGGAGATACTTCAGGACATTTTTTCTAAGCAAGTTATTCCTCCTTGGCTTCACCTACCCGTCTCGTTGAACTGACAAACTTAGGACTCTCGTACGGGACGAGTGGGTCCAGTTTCTCCTTGGCCTGTTAGTCCATACTAAGACAGATATAAAAGCCCACCAAGCGTTCATAGAGTTGTTTGCTTCCTGGGCTCGGAGGGTCTTCGAAGAAAAGATTTCTAGAAAGAAATTCAACGGAGATATTCTCTACGCCATATCCGACTATGTCGGGGAGCCAGAGACCAGCTCTCTCCCTGGAAGAAATCTCGCAATGACCCTAGACAATTCTTGCGTCATTGTTCCACGCGAGGCATAGGAAGGCGATCTCATTGTGTTCCTTGCAAACTGTCCTCAGTATGTGGTTGTGCGTCCCATAGAGGCCGACAACGTCCAGCATCTTGATCGCTTGATCACGACCGCGTTTGAGAACGCCAATAAAGAGAGCTGTGGTAATGGGCCGATCCGCGTGTCTCAACGGCGCTCTAGCGAGGATGATTATAGCTATAGTGAGTGGATGTTAGCGTGGGAGCAAGGCAGCCGTTCTTTCAAGTTACTGCATTGCTTTATTGTCGGGCAGTGCTTTGTCGATTGGAGCGATCCTTGGACTGGGAAGGGTCGGGGTCCGCGATTCAGGGTTTTTGCTTTCCACTAGTAAATGTATAGGTATCAGCTTTTATAACACATTGCAAGTATTGTAAAAGAATACCATGAGTCATAAACGGGACTAGAAACATAAATGTTCGAAGACTCTGTGATAAATAAACAAATTCTTACTGGATAAGTCTTCACCATTGTATGGGGCTTTAAACGAGGTTGCTTAACAAACACCAATAAGTCGAAATTCGTAAAGGGCCTGTTTGTTTACAAATTACTGAATAGTGAAGCATGTTCCAAAATAGACCTGCAGCTCCTCTCACTTTATATCGGTGGAATAGTAATCTCTTTATAATAGAGGTCTATAAGTCAAGCCCCTACAGAGCTCTTGACTCTCCATAAAATACAGAAAACAGAGCTGCTACCCTCAAATACGACCTTCCACCAAAACTTTTACAGTTTACAAAGCCTAGAACCTAGAATGATCTTAAGATCGTCACGATGTGGATTTAATTATCGATTTAAAATCCATATAGCTGCTACTTTATAAGAATTAGAACAGATTAGAGAGCTTAGAAATCACTACTTATCCATGACTAACTCATCCTTCTACTTCCACATAAGCCCCTTCAATGTCAAAAACAACCCATCTTCACCTCGAAATTCTACCACGACTCCAGCGCAATTTTCCTTACTTGCACAGCCCGGTCAAAGGTAGAAGTCGGATCCAATACTAGAGTAACACTGCTTCAGTTTAAAGTAAGGTAAGCGAATTCTAGTTAGTATACTACAACTTAGAGGATATTAACTTCAAGTAACAAGGATGTCATATGTGACTATACTATACAATATCATAATTTCACAATGCGGCATCATAGTAATAGTAATTAATAGCAGCTTCGGCAACCTTAACCCTAACTCCAAATCACATTTAAAAAAAATTCAAATAATTATTCCATTAAGCAATGTTAACTACGAAGATATAATAGAAAAACTCCTACTTTATTAAAAACAAGTTTAAGCGACCTAGCTAGTAGTAGCAACCATCAATATATATTTACTAATACTACTAATTACGAGACCAATAAAAATTATAAAACAACTGCAAAAGTAAATCCGATATTCGCTGTCATAGAGAAGAGAAGGATGAGAGTACTACCAGTATCTTGATTATATGCCGGTAAGAAGGCAGTTAGTTGAAAGAGGCTCAAAGGAGAATATTTTCTACCTCAACTTTTTGACGAAGTGAGGGAGGCCAGGCCTAGGTCCAAATATCCTCATCGTGAAGTATGATTAAATGTAAAACTTCAATGGAAGTTCACCAATTTACTCTTAAGAGCTTATTCACCAAGTGAGGAATAAAGTGTAGTGTTGTGTTCTATGATGCTCGGATTGAGCTAAGCGAGGCGTGGGTGAGGCCTGACTGACTATGCAAGGTAGGTTCGTCACAGCCTCTCGAGATGTATTCCCCTCTATGAAAAAAAACATAGAACTTTTATGCGTTGAGTTCTTTCAGAGACTTTATTTGCTAAGCATAGAGGTCTTTAAAGTTTTGGGAGGATGGAAATTTCAGTCAGCCATTGACTTTCGATGATTTTGGGCTTGGAATTCTTGTGTAGGTAATGAGTTAAGTTCCGTCTGGGACTACCTACCTAGGTAGTAAGTAGCCTTCTCATAAACCAGCATACGCAAAGATACATACATCCTAGTGAAACCTCCCTCATATTTTTTTTTTCATTCCCATTCATTTCGAGGTCCACGCTATGCATTACATAAAGACAAACAAACCCAAACCCCACAACCAACCCCAAAATCCATCAGAGTATTAAACACATCCTAAGCCCTCAACCTTACAGAAGACCAACCAAACCAGCAATTACCAAACCACCCAAAGACAACGATCCAACAGCATTAGCCACAGCCGCCGAACTTGATGTGCTAGCTGATCCGGAAGATGTGGTTGATGAAGTAGTACCGTTTGGCTGTGCAGTAGTAGTTGCCGTGATAGCTGTTACGCCAGTTCCGTTCTTGCATGTTCCGTCTGTGGGGGAGGTGGCTGTTGAGGAGAAGGTTATATCTGCGCACTAGAACGGCGGAAAAGGTATTAGCAATGTATGTTCTCTCCTTCCTTTTGGGAGATTTTGTAGTGGAAATTTGGGATTTCGGAGTTGGCGGTTTCATGAGAAAGAAGATTCTTACATTGTAGAGTCCTCCATCTGGATCACCGTTTGTGACGACTTGAATCGTGGCATTCGTTCCATCAGTCACGTTGACACCATCAGGGAGCGAGAAGCCGGTCATGCAAAAAGCGCCGAGACCCTGCTCGGTGAAGACGGGACGAAGGACGGTGTTGAAAGCTGAGCCGACATCGTTTCCGAAACCTATTTTCAATTCCCATAGTCAGACTTTTTGTCCTTACTCTTTTTGCTGGTGGGCAGGGAATGTCAGGAGAAAACATACCGATAAAGACTTCAACATTGGCATCAATATGACCCATTGTCAAAGCAATCTCTCCTCCAGAGATTGGCCATACGGTTCTATTGTCACTGGGCGTATCGAACGTGCCACATGGGAAGGTACCCAGAAGGTCTTCGTCAAAACCACGCGCTGCGGGGTAATCAAGATTGAAATGGGCAGTTGCGGTGCTTACGGCCAGCGCAGCGACAAGGAGTTGGGAGATCATGTTGAAAGATACCTTTTGAATTGCCTGACGATTTCCCTGTTTCAAGTAGGTATTATGTACGGGACGTATAGAGGTGATTCAATTGGACTTTGATCGATTAGTGGCTGAGAGTGGAAGCGACGCTGTTGATAGTGAATCTGATCCGAGAGAAAAACAAGTCAACAAGCTACGGGCTACCAGCAAGCTTTATGAGAAACAGCATAGCTTCAAATCAATTCACTACTCCGGTTCCAAATACGAGCCAAGGCCGAAGTTCAAAGCCTATGCACGATAATCCAGGAGATTGGAACCATACAGAAAGAAGGTGTCTACCATTCACTCGGAGAATATCCCATACTTGCTCACGACTCAGGAACGCCTCAAGACCTAATCCAAGAGACTAGACCATGTCGGCGGCCAGTCGTCTTGCGGCAGGATGATAGAATGGCTGGGAAAACAATAATGTGCTCACAACTTTCACGCCTCCAACTCCACTAAGACTCAACATCGTACCCGTACCTCCGCATGGCGCTTGCCATAGCGAGGGGAGCGCCTTCTTGGCACCTGCAAGTGATAGAAGCTATGGCGATAACAGATAACTCGCTATGCCACCTGGCCGTGTTAGCCAATAGATGCTAAGATGCCAACATGGGGATAACCATGAAACTCCATATCAAAAAGTGCGGACTAAGAACCGTCAAAGCTTAATTTAAGCGCGAGGAATTGAGCTTGATCTTCTGACGAAAGGGAGGCCATTGATATGCAACAATTGCAAGCCCAACCAAAGAAGAAAAAGTGTAACCCAGCCAAAGTGTAAACTCCATAAAAAGATAAGCCCAAGCTTACTCATAATTGCTCTGAGGGGCTAAGGGGGTGAAAGACTGATGCTTATGGGGTTTCGTGAGTGATAAGAAGGGAGATTCATGCCTAACTTTGTTCAGATTGCTCCCTTGATTTCATCTGAGGTCCTACTCGAGTATTGTTTTCTTCAGATCGATCCACCACAGAAACAATCGCCTCTATCAACCTCACCACTTCATTCCCCGTTCCGGCCATCTAGTTCTGCGAAACTTCAAGGGCATTTAGCTCTCATTCTCAATCTCAGATGGTCTTTTCTTGTCAGACCGACCATAGAATAAAAATATAACAATGCCGTGTGCACCGATCAGTCATTATAATCATTAACTCTTAGGTCTCGATACAAATAATATCGTATTGGTCGTCGGTCTTCAGTAGTGACGGAAATGGCTTTCAATTATGTTGCCAAGAGCCAGTCTTATTGGAGTGAGGTTAGTGTAGTTAAGTGACTTGAGAAAGAATGAGCACATTTCTGCAAGGCTACCATTAGGAGACCCTAGTCTATTATCGGAGATATGCTTACTAGTTTAGTTTACAGTAGTGGAGCCGAGTGGCGAAAGAAGGGTTCAATTGATTGCTGCTTTAAAGACAGCATTTTGGAGAGAGTGAGGACAAGGTGTGGCTGAGATGATCACGTGTTGGCGGTTTGAGTACGTGATGAACATTGTTGAATGAATGAATTAACAGAGTTGTTGATTCTATTTGAAGAGGGAGGTGGAATTGGCGTAAGTTAGGTAACATAACAAAGTGTTGAAACTACGATCTAAGTTCTTTTTATGTATGTTAGGGGAAGTTTTTCTTCTGTCATTACAGTTTCTTGTGAGATATAGTAGTAGAAACAAAGTGAGAAGTACAGTACAGTTTACTTCTATAATTTATATTCATCTTAGAAGCACAATGATATTAAAATAGAGTTAATAGAGCCTCTACTTTACTCTAAAGCTTGTTAAAGGGGTGGACACAAAGCTACTGTAGCGTAGCAATAAATAACACTCGCACGACTCGCTACCGAAGAAATACAAAGAGAGAGCTTCAGAGCCTCAGATCCATCCGAACAATTCGCATACCGGTACTGTAACTCAAAACTCGAGCCATCATTCGTACGACACGCCATGGCATGGTATCCCCTCACGTCACTAAAGCAAAGAAGCCATAGCCAATCAAAGACCAAGAGACCCCAAGACCTAGAATCTAGATCTGAGATCCGAAACCCGAGCGTTGATACAATACTCAAGACTTCCAAGAATCAACACTCAAATTAAGCCTCAAGATCTCGTCAGTGCAACGTACACTTGCGTAAATGCGGAGTAATAACAATCAGAATCCCTAAAGGTATATCATAGTCCTACAAATAATAAGAAACACCATTATTATCCAAAAGAAAAAAACAAACCTTCGCAAGACCCCCAAAATCCTTCAGACGTGATTTTTCTTTCTTTCGGATGGGATTCTTTCTATGGCATAATACCTTAACTACTATACAACCTATACCTTTATACCCTACCTATTTAAAGATATAAACAAAGGTACAAAAGCTAAAATACAGATATACACACAAACCTAGAACTCTCTAAACTACCGTACAGAAGATACACCAATCGCCAAATCAAACGATAGAATTCAATGACCTCAGAGACCTTACAATAGAAACCCTAGAATGTTATCCCGATGCGGAGGTATAGATATAGTAAAAAAAGCATAAATCCACCACTTTTATTGCGACGAGTCAACAACGACCCTCAAAAGGGAAGGAAACAGTAGACTTTGACAGTATGATACTCCATAGTTGAAAGTAAACTCAATCATTTTCATCTCAATTACCCGTACATCAATCAACCAAAATCAAAACCAAAAACCAAAAACCAAAAACCAAAAACTAAAGGCATTCGATTCGATGACTGACGACATACCAAGATACGAAAAGTAAGAGAGATCCTGAAAAAAAAAACCTCGGCAACCCCATGATAGAAACTAGAAATCTGCCGATGCGGAAGTATAAAAATATTTTATCATAGTAGATACCCAATATAAACGAAACGAAAAACATCACCTCGTTGCGACTAGTCAACGCCTCTTTCAAAGCAAAATTGGATTTTTGACGATGATAGAATGGGAAAAGAACAAGAAGAAGAAAAGGCTTGCTTCGATTCGTATTCGCATGGCTTCCTAATTTAGAAAAAATCGAGACGCCCTCGCGCCCGAGGCTTATGAAAAAGTCTTGGAAGTTTGGAAACCGTGGCACCTTCCCCGGATTCGAGTTTTGCCAAGAAATGAATGAACCCAGAACTTCGAACTTCGCATCGTAAGGTAAGTTAGAGAACACGGGAACCTGAGAATAGCATGCGGTTTTTTTAAGTCTAAATTTCTTGTTTATTTTGTTTTTTGTTTCATTTTGTCATTACTTTCATAGAGTATTACAACATGCCAATAATGCTGCATGTATGAGCGGCTGAATCTAGACGATAGTGACTTTTAACATTATTCGACATAGACCTCATGCTGCAACTGTTCCTGCAATGCGCAATGATCTTTCCAACTCCCATCCAACCGCCCAAAGAATATGTCAACAGTACTGTAGTACCTATCGTTGTAGAAAAAAATATATATATACCCCCCAAAAACTCCTGCCCCACCCAAAAAGAAGTTGATCTAGTGATTTTCAGCCATGGCGTATCGACCCAATGCTAAACTACCCAAGAATGTTCCACCGAGGACAGACAAAAAGTAGCCGACGTTCATAGTCATGATTGACAACATGCTGGTGATATTGTCAGCGTAGTCCGGTGATTAAAAATGGGGGGATGAGACTTACAGCAGCCATCCAACACCAGCAATAACAGTATCTAGAGCAGCGCGGACAGGGTCGGTCGTAATTCTCCAAGGTCGTACACCCATGCTCCTCTTCTTGACAACCATAACATCCTCCTCAACACCATTCTCCGTCAAAACCATTCGTTTGGCGCCTGAATCATTGCTGATGCGCTCCGACTTTGGTTGCTTGCCATTCACGACCACATAGCGACGGTTCATCTCAGCATCCATCCAAGCAGTCTCCTTCCAAGCCTTCACAGCCAAAAGTCCACGGAAGCATACAGCGAGCAGGATCAGGAAGATACAAGTTGCAGCGTAGGTACCCGGGGAGTTGGGGGTCCACGCGGAGGAGTAGAGCGAGGTAGTGCTGGAGGTGAAGAAGGTCATGGACATCGTTGACATTTCCATGGTGTCGGTTGTCATGTCGGCCGAGGAGGTGGAGGTTGCCATGGAGGCCATGGAAGTTGTAGTCATTGACATATCCATTTTGGCAGTTGCGGCTTGGAGCGTCGGCTCAACAAGTGTTTAGATTTCTTTGCTGGAGAGGAGGAGTCAAAGTCAAAATCGAAGTCTGAGGCTCTGCTCTCGAACTCGAGGTCTTCTTCTTCTTGTATTAGGCGGCTGACTGACTATTGGGGAGCGGATGTGTTCTTGGCAAGCAGGATGGTGTGCAGGAGGCGCGACGGGAAGGATATAAGAAAGGAGGAAATGTACTTAAGCAACAGTACTACGGTAATATGGAGCAGGCATGAGGCTGTATGAGAGGATCAGAGAAGTTTCTTGCGACGCACAGAACCACAGAAGGTGGGAAAGCAGACGATTGAGACGCGCATGTTTCTGACCAGGGTATTTATTGGCATTATTGGCATTATTCCAAGGGCTTTCGGCCTAAGCTTTGGGCCAAGAGGCTTTGCCAGGAAGTGGGGTTTTGGAGGTTGTTTGAGCATGTTAAGCCCAACAAGGAAAATCTAGTGAACTGTGAGCAGGGCTCGCTCTCCACAGTCCAGTCACGTGCACTATTAGATTGCCTTTTACTCGATTATCCTCAAAGCGGAACAAACGACGCATTTGGTTCTTTTTTTTTTTCTTCAATAGTACAGTAGAATAGCAACGACCGTGATACTACTACAGTATGGATGGTGCACGTGTGTCAAAGTTGTGCTTGAATGATCAGCGAGTGAGGTGATGCTTCAATTGGATGTCTCAAGCTCAGAAAATGCAAAGACGCGTTATGCCTCACTCACGCTTCAGCCTCAGCCTCATGGCCAGAGCCACTGAAAAGGACGTACTCCTACCTTGATAAAAGCAGCCAACTCCAGCCTTGTGTGCCCTTGCACCGTCGCTTCGGACTTGACTTTCTAACTCCCCTGTCTAGCGCACCCGCTCGGGATGCCATCACCACCGTGCTGGGACCCATGCACTCCCATCAGCTTTCATCACTTTTCCCGTCTCGTCTACAATCTTTCGACCTTAGAACGTCCCGTGCTCCTGTCAAAAACCATCGTCGTCGCCAAGAGCCGCCAAGGTAGTAGACAGCAAATGAATGCTCACTGATTTCCATCCTCATACTTGACTTCCTTAGTCGCCGTGATCCGTGAACTACCTTCCTACTGCTGCGCATATGCGTCTATTTGCGCCACTTGTCTCCTCTCCCCAACCAAGTGTAGGGAAAGAGCACTTGGCTACTTGGCAGAGATAGTCTAAGATAGTCTAAGATAGCCAGTAAAAGCTTGACTTTGTACAATTCACCTACTCTAGTTCACCCGTCCCCATCCATCTTTCGTAATATTGAAAAAGTCTCTCTCTCCAGAACCAAGCCACTGGATATTGCGTGCATGTTGAAGAAGTCCATCACGATATACATGCAATTTCCAACATCCTCATGAACGCATCCCTCTTCTTTTGATCATTTCCTTCTACAGTCCACCCCGCCATTCGCATCATCTCTTCTCTCAACACAGGTAGTTGGTCTCTGACCTCTTCGCAATGGACAAAAGACACACTCACTCCATGGAGCCGATGTCTATGGGCGCTGGCGTCCCAGGTCTCTTCTATATGCAACGCATCTTCTGGGTTTTTGTCGGCACTGCCATCGCGGTAGCAGCATTAGCAAATGGTATCAACAAGGTCCTCTACTACCAAAGGCTGAAGGCAGTCTCGCATCGCAAGTCACAACCAGCGAAGCCAAGCTCCTTCTTCTTTCAATCGCATGCCACGCTTTCGTCCATCATCCGCGAATTTGGATACTACTCCACGCCCGTATCAGTGCGAAATGTTCGCTTCTACCTCCCACCCATGGGACCAGTGATCATGATGGTAGGATACATAGTGTTGATCGTTGTGTGCTCTCTGTATGGTTTCAACACAGCCGACTTCCTTCAGTGGGAGGATATAGGCTATCGAACTGGGTTCATCGCCGTTGCACAGCTCCCTCTCATTGTCTTGCTTGCTGGAAAGCGCAATCTCATCGGCTTCTTCACTGGTCTTGGTTACGAACGGTTGAACTGGCTTCATCGATGGGTTGCTCGCTCCTTGCTCTTCACTATACTCATACACATGGGTTTCTGGATGACCGAATGGGGCAAGTATGATTATATTATGGTCAAACTCAAGACCGACTACCTTACTCAGATTGGAATGGCAGCCTTTGCCATCTTAGCTTGGCTGGTTTTGTCATCTGTAGCACCAATTCGGGGTCTCTCCTATGAGTTCTTTGTTATTCAGCACATTATATCGTATCTCGGATTCTTGGTTGCAGTCTACTTCCATGTCCCTGACGAGAACCACATCTGGGTCTGGCTCCCCCTCGGCTTCTGGGCATTTGACCGGGTCGTTCGCGCCGCATTCCTCGTGTACAACAATTGTTCCCTTTTTCACAAAACCAGCAGCGGGATTCTAGCCTGCAGAGCAACTTTTGAGCCCCTCGACGGATCCCATACCCGAGTTACAATTGCCAACCCATCAATGGCATGGCAAGCAGGTCAACATCTCTTCCTCGCCTGTCACGCTGTCGCACCTCTGACTTCTCACCCCTTCACCATCGCTTCACTTCCTTCAGACGGCAAAATCGAGTTCATTGTCCGAGCAAAGAAAGGCTCTACGAAGAAATTCTTCAAGCATGCCGAAAAGGCACATCCAACTCTCCCGACTACAGCTGCCAAGAATGCAGATCGATCTGTTCTCATCGACGGGCCATATGGTCGTGTTCGCCCACTTAGACAATTCGACAGCCTCCTCTTTATAGCCGGCTCCACGGGTGCAACTTTCACCATGCCCTTAATGCGCGACATCGTTGAGCAATGGACAAACCCCAGAGCCTCCCGCTTCAACCTTGTACCCGCTGGTGCAGTAACACGACATATCCGTTTCATCTGGGTCGTCAAACATTCTTCCGCAATTAACTGGTTCAAGTCTCGACTGCGAAAGGTCACTCAAGATGTTGAGGCTCTCCGCAACGACGGCCACGATGTTGCAGTGGAAATCAGCATCTACGTTACTTGTGACGATACCATTACTTCGGGTCAATCATCAATCAACGGCGATAACGTTAATCGTCTTAGCAACAGTAATTCCTTCGCAAGTGCCACCGATGAAAAGAACACGGAGGCTAATATCCTATCACGCACCTCCTCTATAACCTCTCTACCCCCTCAAAATCCAAAATGCTGCTGCACCAAAACGATCTCCGAAGACGGCATCAACGAAACCCCACAAGCACCATGTTATTGCTCCCACATCCCCACCCTCTCTAAAACCATCTCCACAGCCACATCCAATCCATCACCTCCTTCATACAACCTCCTAACCGGCCGTCCCAACATCGAGAACCTAATCCGTAAAACCGCAGAAATAGCTTTAGGAGAAATGGCAGTAATAGTTTGTGGACCTCCGGGTCTGATACAGGGAACTAGGAATTTTGTTGTCAAGATTAGTGATGAGAGGGCTGTTCATAAGGGGACTGGTGCACAGGGGATTTATGTACATGCTGAAACTTTTGGGTATGCCTGATTTCCTTGGCTGCTGGCTTTGTAGGTAGGTTTTTGTTCATGATTAAGAGGTTGGGTTCAAAGATGATTATGTATGCATTGTTTTGAGGAATAAGAAGGGAGAAGGAAATAATTTGGAAAGCGAAGGAGGCATTGCGAAGGCGTATGGCGTTTACTCAAGATGGGGTTCCTAAGCTCGAGCTAACTTTGGCGTACAAAGGTATTGTGTATTGGGATAGAATTAGGTTGGTAGGTAGGTAGGTAGGTGGGTATATATTGTACGATACATATAAATTAATTCAAAAACGCCTGTTTTTGTGGTTTTATGAATGATCTGTCTGTTTACTTTGTTTGGGTCCGGAAAAATGGGATAATATTAGTGTATAGTTTGAAGGATGAGCTTTTTTTCTTATTCGATGTGAAGGTAGTCTATCTATCACTTTATGTAGGTAAGCTTTAATTACAAACTGTTGTATATCTTAGGATTTACATATGGGTTACCATCAAAAGTCTCACTATTAGTTATTCAGTTGACTTCAGTTGCCAGTTGACTTCAGTCACTCAGTTGTTTTCATTTACTCGAAGGAAGAACTAGGATTTGGCAGAATTTATTACACTCCATTAAGATATGGAGAACGCTTCACAAAGCACAAGGGTTGTATTCAAAACTGATACAATTTGCTAAAAACTATATAACAATTTCATTTTCCTCCACTGAATTACAGGCAAAAAATCATAGCTTAGAAGCAGGCCAAGAACTTCCCACAGACGTAATTTCGTTGTACAAAAGTCTGGCAGTCTGTTAGTGGAAAATTCACATCAAGTTAGAATAAAAAGGGGACTACTCACGAAGTCAAGAAATCTGCATAATCTTCACCCGTAACTTGTCCACTGAAATACTGTGCGGCTAAGTGGAACTTGTTTCCCTTTGGACCCTTTGATGCCAAAGTATCGGCTTGCTCCTTCAACAACTTCAGAGCATAGGCCTTGTCGACTTTCTTTCCTGAGTCAAGTGCGACTCCGTGCTTGACCCACTGCCATAGCTGACTGCGGGAAACTTCGGCTGTGGCAGCGTCTTCCATCAAGTAGTTAATGGGCACACATCCTACTCCTCGGAGCCATCCCTCCATATATCCAAGTCCAATGTTCAAGTTTTTGCGGATGCCATCCTCAGTTACGGAACCTGGAATGTTCATGTTCAACAGATCATTTTGACCGATCTTGACATCTTCTCGGCGGACAAACATTTGGTTGGGTGTTGGCATGTGCTTGTTGAACACTTCAGAGGCAATTGAGGCGAGTGCAGGATGGGCAACCCAAGTTCCGTCGTGGCCTGCCTTGACCTCACGAAGTTTGTCAGCATAAACACCCTCCATTGCCTTGTCGTTGGCAGCTTTGTCATCTTTGATGGGGATTTGAGCGGCCATGCCTCCCATGGCGTGGACTTGGCGCCTGTGGCAGGTTTGAATGAGTAGCTTAACATATGCATCCCTGAATTTATTAGCAACAATCTTGGTACACGCAATTGGACATTTTCGGATGAAGAGAAGATTCATACATGAAGGGGACTGTCATGGTAACACATGATCTATCTGGGAGAACGAAGTTGCTGTTTTGACGGAATTTCTTGATCTAGAGATTGTGTCAGCTTATATTAAAGACAACCAACCAAGTGTCGAAAACAATATTCCTGAGACTTGCGTAGCTGTCGTAAGAAGTGTGGCATATCACGTGATGGCAACCAGTTCAAACCCCGTAAGGTGCTGTAAATTTTTGGAAATTGCTGAGATTCTACATACCACTGAAAAGATATAATCCTGTAGAAAAATTCAGTTAAAAATTTTGTTCAAAACTCCAGGGAGTACTAACCCATCTTCCGCAGTTTAGACCAGAGCTGTGATCTCTCAGCTCATAGATGATCTCGTCCATCTCGAAGGCGGCTAGAATAGTCTCAATAAGTACCGTTCCTCGGATGGTACCTCTTGGAATCGCAATAAAATCCTGTGCAAGGTTGAAGACATCATTCCAAAGTCGAGCCTCAAGATGCGACTCCATCTTTGGAAGATAGAAGTATGGTCCAGTTCCCCGCTTAATGAGTTCCTTTGCATTGTGGAAGAAGTATAGACCAAAATCGAACAGAGACCCTGAAATGGGTTCTCCATCAACAGTGAAATGCTTCTCGTCCAAGTGCCAGCCTCGTGGTCGGACAATGAGTGTTGGCAGAGTTTGGTCGGTACGCAGCTTGTATTCCTTCTCGCCAATCTTGAAGTCGACTTGCTTCCGAATAGCATCGTAAAGGTTGACTTGTCCGTTAATCATGTTGTCCCATGTTGGAGCACTCGAATCTGTTTGACCGTGCGATTAGCAGATGTTCGTTACAAAGAGACAACTCGTTTCTTGGGAACTTTGAGAGATTCCCGAGGTGGAAGCCTGCAAGAACCGCTCTTGCCCTCTTGATACGCCCATTGCACATTGATTTGCCCGGGGAATTCAGTCCATACCTTCAAAATCTGCCATATATGTCCACACATTAGAGTTTAAAGCATTGACAACCATCTTCCTGTCTGTTGGACCCGTAATCTCGACCCGACGATCAATCAACCCCGGAGCGGGCTTTGCACCCTTCCACGCATCATTCTCTCGAATGTGTCTTGTCTCGGGTAAGAAATCGGGGAGGACGCCTTTGTCAAGTTCAGCTTGTCGGATCACTCGGCGTTGGAGGAGGGATTTGCGTGTGGTGTTGAAAGATCGGTGGAGGAGAGCGAGGAATGCAACGGCGTCTTTGCTGAGGATCTTCTTGTTGAAGTCTGTGACGGTGCCAGAGACATTGACGCCGGTGAGGATTGACTCGGTGGTCGCCATCTTGTGATTGTGCTTGTGCTTGTGCTTGTGTTTGTGTTTGTGCTTTTGGGGTAGTGCTGGTACAGTCTTGAGGAAATTGCAGACGCTCTAGGATGGGGGATTTGTTTTGATTGCGCGCGGGCGAGAAGATGATGCAGAAAGAGACGACGTCAGAAGAGGGACAAAATATATGGTATGATGTTCAAGAGGGAGGAGGAGGGTATGACTACATGACACAACGGCAATGGCAACGGTCTTGGGACGGTCTTGGGAACTATTCGGCAACAAGGTAAGCAGGGGTGAAGCAGTACAGTGCGGAAGTACCAAACTCTAGCTCGGGTGGAGGGGAAGATGGAAGCTCGTGAATGTGGGGAAGACCCCAGAAACTTTGGCCTTTCTTTCTTGCCCGGACAATCAATCCCCTCTCAATGCTGCAATGGATCTTCTTCTGTCTGCTTGAGCTTGACATCACAGGTGAAATAATAATTACTATCTATGAATTTTACTTGGGTCATTCTTCACTCAGTCTAATTGCTACTGCAGTCCTGGATTGCTCTGTTCTGCTATCGCTTTGCATGTGCCTCAACGCCCTCGTTACGGCGCCCAATCTCGCCAATCCAGCGATGACCTCAATGCGGCGGCTGAAACTTGACCTCGGCTGTACGATAGTCCCAGATCCAATCAAAAGGCGCCTTTTCATTCTTGACCCGTACAGATCCGCCATGGGCGACTTCTCCCGATGCAGAATTGCAAGAAGGGCCAGACCGGTCTCGTGACACGGTGAGATGGGAAAGATTCGACGGCCGACGCGTACTTTTTCGAAAACAGAGAAGGTACAGAAGGTACAGTAAGTACTAAGCCGTAGATTGCCGATTTTACACCCAAACTTACTTATAAATCAAGTATATTTCTCTGCTAAATTATATGACAACTATATCTAATTTTAAGGTATGTTATTATTTCAAATAAAATACCTAGGCTTTACTAAGATCAATTAATTGTTTTTATTGAATTAAAGGCTAGAGATAATTTTAAAAATTAAGGGGCCTAAAAAAAAAGGCGATTTTAAGCGATTTTAGATGTAAAATTTCGATGTCCTCTACTTATATTGCTTTAAGTTAAATAAAAATATAACCTCAAGGAATACAATATTTTTGAAGAATACAAATAAAAGATGGCTGAAAAAAGTATAGATATATGAAATTTTTATATTAATTATATACATTTAATTCTAAAAACTTTTGAAGTGTTTAGGGTGAATTTTGGTGTAAAATCGGCAATCGGCGGATAATTGTAGACGGTCATGTATAAACTTGCAGGGCGGACTGCGCTTGGGGAAATCTCCTATATTTGACGACGCAGTAGTGACCATGACGTCCCTTGCGGCGGGCCACAACGAACTGAATAACGCGTAGTGTCATTGCGAGCTTCCAAGTCTTACAGCGTCTACAATTAGTCTTGTTAGCAGAAGAACATAAGCCGAAAGAAATAGTGGAAGTATTAGAGGCAGCCGCTAAATTTAGGAAAATCAAGCCAGCAGAGTTGCTCCAATATCTGTAGTTCAGAAAAGTCGGCCATCATTGAAGCAACTTACAATTCCACAGGTAGGTCCATAAACCGCTCAAACTTGTCAAGGTCTGCATTCGTCTTCAACCCCTCCTTTGGTGTAAGCTCATTCATT
The DNA here is from genome assembly GCA_003008705.1 of Pezicula radicicola. Taxonomy (NCBI): domain Eukaryota; kingdom Fungi; phylum Ascomycota; class Leotiomycetes; order Helotiales; family Dermateaceae; genus Pezicula; species Pezicula radicicola. Next base: position 208,291 of record PDUO01000008.1, on the reverse strand, counting down.
ATCACGTTGTCTTGCTCTTTGTCGATGGTTGAGGGAGGAGCTTGTGACATAGGTTGAGAGGAAACGCTAACAAAGTCAGGCTTTTTGGAAACTTGCTCCATCTCGGTATTTGCCTCTTTTGAGTTGTTGTCTGGGTGGTTGTCCATTTTTGCTCTGGTCGTCGCTGTGATTTTACATTGATCGCAGAGTTAAATTGGTACTGGAATTGAAGACGAGGAGGCGAGACGCGCAGCTAAGTTGACCTTTAGCTAAGAGGCGTTAGCGCGATTTTCAATTTTACCACCAGGCAAGGCAACGCAAGGCGGCGCAAGACAAAATGGTGAATAATATATGCATCACGAGATCACGGTACATATGTTATTCCCTATAAAAATCGCCAACATCTCGTTCCTTGGCTCTTTTCAGAACATCCAAAACAAAATCAACCTTTGCACCTCTACTTAGATACTTCAAAAGTCCTACAACAACAACATTGTTGAATCAACCGCAGCAATGTCGCAAGACATAATTACCAATGCCTCGAAAGCTCCGAGAGAGATTAAGACCCAGATATCCGAAGGCGCGTTCAAGTTCCACCTATTCCCAGACCTACCAAAGGAGTTGTAAGTCCATCCTTCTGCAACACATCCTCCACCTAGACAAATCTAATCGCACTATAGGCGTCTGAAGATCTGGAAGTTAGCGATGGCTCCACGAGTCATCACGCTTTCTTTAAAGCTGCCTACCATGAGGTACTCCCCAAGATATGATACTGTACTTCCACGACGCCTAATTCCTTCACCATGGAAGAGACACCACAGTTTGATTCCACTACTCTCAACATGTAGCGAATCACGAGACGAGGTCAAGAAATTCTACGTTGAATACTGCGCTCGCGACAGTGCACAGTATCACCCAAGACGAGTTCCAGGATTGGCAAACTTCATGATCAACTATGCAACTGATGCCGTTTACCTCGACGCAAACACTTGCGCCAGCATCCTGTTTTTGCTTGCGGCTCGCCGTTTTACAAACTGGGGATACTCACTCACCGACATGTTCAACCTCTTCTATTCCACTACAAACTTGGCCAGCATTCAACATCTGGTCGTTGACTGCAGACACTGGCGCCCATTACTTGATAAAAACGTCACTACAGAGAATTACGCAAGCATTCTTTATTTCAAGGCACTTAAGAAGTTGTCACTGTTGCTTGTTCCTTGTCCTCCATACCCAGAATATCCACAGATTTTAAAGATCGATAGATGGGACATGCGACCAATGGGGGCAAAGCTTGTAGAGCTGGACGATATGGGAGAGAGTATGGATAAGATAATGCATCCTGTTTGGGTCGATATGCTGGACAGGGCGAAAAACGAAATTGCATCACTCAAGTTGCAAAATCCGGACTGGTCGGCTCCTGAAGTCAATTTCGTGAAGTGGTCTTAAGAGGGCGATGGAGAGATAGATTGTGATGGATTTGGGACTTAGGACTTGGGATTTAGCTCGCTCTATCACGTACCCAGTCTGCTGCAACGAAATTACTGGTTGAGTTGAGGACTTCCATCTCCTGTCGCCTCTGCGAACGCGAAGATAGAGACCGCAAGCGTTGCAGATTCTCAACTTCATGGCACAGCCGAATCCTTGGGCGGCTCAACTTGGGACATGGGACTAGGAATTGTAGAGGATAGAGGACATAGCCACTCACTTCTGTACACTAATTAGTGTTCTATCATCGTTTGTCTGACAAATATCCATTGTGAGGAGTCCAACTGTGGGTGCTTGGGTAGATAACTCCCAGGAAAACCAGGCATGAATGGTCATGGATTAGTAGACAACTACGTCCAAAGCCAATTGATTTTAAAGGTACGACGAGTTACTTGTTTTTCAATGAATCATTTCGAATAACTATCTATTAAGCTAATAGACTTAAGTAATTTGGTAACTCTTGATTTGAGAAAATTATCATTTATATGTTAATTTAGTTGCAATCGAAAAGAGCTCCTACAAAGCAATTGGCATGGAATTAGTAGAGCAAACAAGAAAATGACTTCACTTCAGTCACTCTAGTAGTCTAGCAGCATGCTACCTACTTAATACTAGAGTCTTGGTTCTCCAATTCACTCCTGTGCTCGCTAGCGCGAATAACCACTATAAATTGATTTTGCATCTCCTTCGCGTTTAACTTTCTCTCTATCCTACTCCGAAACCACACAGCAGAATCACCAAGAGAAAGCTTAACGAAATCATGAACGCACTTGCAACACCAAAGAATATGGCTACCGTCCTAAGCAGCAAGAAGCCATCAAGCGCAGCAGACTAACGCGATTCGAGTTATTTACAAAGCTTCCAGTCAAACTGTAAGTCGACCTCATCTTTAAAACGCGAACTGTTCAACCACCATACGAAGATAAAAACTAATCCCAATCTCTTCTTATTGAATTGCGACTTAGTGGAAATTGTATATACATATAACGACTAAATTATGAGTACTTGCCCTCTGAATGCATCGAATTCATCCCGAATACCATACAAAATTGATTTGTAATGTATGAGGCTTGCGTGGCCTTAGTTACAGAATAGGGCGAATTGATTCAGATCTTACAAATCAGGAAGGATCGAATATAAACCTAATATGAGGATATACCTCATGCTATAGTTCTGACACGTGATTTGTGGGCAACACTTCTAGACGTCACAAAATCTGGCAACTTGCATTAGCACCAAGAATCCTAAACTGTGTTCTTCACGACAATGCATTCCCGAACAACACCCTACTATCCATCTGCCGTGACTAGACACCGGAATGGGGTTCCTGTCCCACGCCCCAACCCGGCCCAGCCCGCCGTACGGGTGGGTTAACCGTAGGTCACGGGGTCTTGGCGCCCCCAAAATGGGGCCCATTTCACGCGCCGCACTGCTCGGATCATATCCGCCAAGATTCGCGGTTCAAAATGCTTGGGTTTTTCAAACACCCATAATACCTCACACCTTCTTACGATTCAACTTCAAGAAGGATTTTGCTGAGATGGGTGGTGATATTCAGTTTTGCTTTGAGTCTTGGTATCACCAGGGTGGCCCAGTGCAACATCGAATTTGGAAGAGAAGAAATGGTTGTATCATGAGTACTGTTATCAACAAATCGACTCGCGAAATGCTTGAGAATATTACCGTTAATTTCTTCGAGTTTCGTATTGTCTTTGTGGAGCATAGGCACCTTTCGCTTTCAAGTCTCTTTGTCGCATAGTATTGGTGTTCCAATGGATACTTGGGATAGGAGTCAGAGTACTTTGAAGCCGATGGAATAGATGCTTTAAAGGGCAGTCAATGATTATTGTGATATTTCTGCTGCCTACATATAGAAATCTAGCTACTTTACTACATACATGCAAGTTCGTGAAAATTTGGACTTTCAAATCAGCTATGCCTGGCCTCGGTGAACAGTTAACAATACCGTCGCTTAGCCTCTACCTCGACTCAACGCGAATTCCACCATCTGAGGCCTAAGGTATGCGCAGAAAACATTTGGGTTGACCTTCTTAAGTGAATCAAAAAATAGCCGAAAGCTATCTTAAAATCCCTAGCTCATCGTAGAAGCAAAACCTTCTCTCTAAAACTAAATTTCACATGAGTTGACTACTTTATTGTTATTGCAACGTCGGGGTAATACTTAAATTAAAGGTCTTTCAAGTTAGGGTATCCACAAAGATGAGAACCCTTTGCAGGTCCCTCAAACGACGCTAAGCCAGTTCTTTCAGAACAACACCCGATTCTTGAAAATTTCAAAGCTTGGCGCCCTCCAATCCGGATGCCGCTTCCCATAATCTGCTACTTGCTATTTGTCTTCCCGCCCCTGTTATAAATAAATAAATTTTATTGTCCAAAATCTTAGTACACAACAGCCTCGACATGGTCTCGGGATCCAATTTCTTAAGTTTTCCCCAAATTTCTAGATATTCCTTTGCAGGTGTATGAACTATAGCAAGCTGGCGTAGCGACTTGAGTTTTCCAAAAGAGTTACCACAGCCTGTCGGTAATATGATATAAGTCGTACAAATCGATCGCTATGTTTTGAATGTACTTGGCATCGGTGTCATTTGGGAGATGATCTATATGTGGTCGAATTCGAGAATTAGGCAATGTCGATTGTATAATTGAATCTACAAGGCGGTATATCTCCCTTTGCGCTACGAAATCATTGCGGATACTTCTTAATAATTTCCGAACGCGATTCGTAGCAAACATATAATAGCGGGACACCTTGTCGTCTTGCACCAGATGAAGGTATCATTCGGTTGTCGCGAATAATCATACAAACTATCTTTGGGGTGATGGCAAGATTCCAGATCATTAGACGTCTGATTTGGTGGGGTCAGTGGTATTCTATTCGTGTAGGTGGTATTGAACTTACATTTCTGGAGGTAGCAAGACTCTAATCCTTCAATTTTTGTTCCATTTTCGGTTAGTGAGTATAGCCTCTTCTACTCAGGCGCTCATCACCCTCGGCTCACCCTCGGCTCAGCCAGCTCACCTGAGCTGTCTAAGCAACCTGAGCAGTCCCTGAGCAGTCCCTAAGCAGCCCCTGAGCAGTACCTACTTAACTAGTAAGGCTAGATGTTTACTTAGGGAGCGTATCATATTATTTTTGTCAAGTTTTGGCGATTATTCCTAGGAGCCCAAAGAGGCTCCCAAGGATCCTGAACAGGACCTCTATAAAATAGATTACATTATACTATAGGCTACTGCCTACGGTAAACCAGAATTTCAGTCAAAGAGAGAAATTTACTGCTGTTCGCTATAAATCTTATCTCTGCCACTGTTCATGACCTGAATTTCCCTTCTCGAACACGACTACTAAGCTATTTCCAATCTCCCTTTTCGGGTACTGTATATCTGTTGTCTAGATATTTTCCATCGCAGTAAAGTGCCAACCCTTGGAATCGCCAAGATTGCCGTAATTGAGAGCTCTAAGAGCCTTGTAAAGAGCTTCGAGACACTCGGCCCTAATAGTAGGGGTCATCGCTTCGTATGCACGCTGTGGAACTACTGCTGATGGACTAGTATGAGATTAAGGTACTCGAGAAGAGCTGGCCCCAGCAGTAGCGGGATTTGGTAGTCTGTTTGAAGGCCGATTTGTATGTTGATTGTTCCTTTGCTGTCGAGCTGGTTTAGATGGGCCACAACCCATGGTGCTGGAAATGGCTGGTACAACTGATTCTTTAAGTCGAATAGAAACTGAAAGATTTTTAGAGGTCGAAAATTCAGAGAGTGCTGTCTTTCTTGGTCTATTGCCGCGTCCGAACTCAGCTGTATATATGTCCGCAGTATTATACTGAGAGCCTGGTGAATGGGTCGACTGTCCATAGCTGCTTAGTCCTAAGGCGATACTCGTGGAACTGTTGGATATGTTAGTGTTTGAAACATTGAAATTCAAGAAGGCTTTTGAGCAACGTGAGGAAAGAACTGGGAGATTTTCAGCGATCGTTGCGCCATGAACGTTTGAGAATATCAGAAAAGCCAGAAATCCACTGTATTGATACGTTGATAGCTAGCCGCCATATGCTAGAAAGAACCATGACCGCCCCTGACATTATATTAAGCGCCGAGACATGACTCGCCCAATGATTGGCAAATAGAAGAACAGAAATTTGAAGGGAACAAAAAGTTGATATTATTTCGAACTCTAAGATTCTTCGTGAAGAGCCGCTAGCTCCGGCTTATAGACGCCTTTTTCGTAGGGTTGAGGGTCAAATTCGCCATTTTTAATTTCCGTATATCGTCTGACGTGGTACCGGTGTCTTTCTGTTTGCGCGAAGTACTTTTGCGGATCTGCGACAACTATGTCATAGTGTAGCTCGCGGTGCTCTTTTCGGAGGTTCGATGCGTACTCAGTCGAGCTTACTGGGCCATGATTCGGATCGGTAAGATAGTAACAATATCTTAGCAAACTGGCAATGTGCAATGCAAATCGGACACGTTCAACATAGTCTCCGAGAGAAATATTCAACCACATTTCCATTAGGGCATCGATGAATTCGTTCAGAAGCGGCATTGTCAATTGCATGGTAGGCTCTAGCTCGAAGTACCAGTCTTTGGCAGAGTAGAGCACAACATTCGTGTCGCGTGAAGAGTGGGAGAGTCGCAAGCCTTTTCTGCAGAATTCAGGGTCGTCGCTGAATCTGTCGCATGGAGTGCAAAGGCCATATCCGGAATTCTGGAGGACTTCGGCTGCAGATGGAGGATTTTGAACCAAAAGGTTCAGATCCCAGACTTGGGTGTCACTGCCGTAGTAGACGAGGGCATCTTCTAACCATATCACGTTGGCGATTCCGTTTGTTTTGAGAAAGGTAGAAGCCGCGTATCGATCCTCGGACCCTTCGAAGCCAGCGAGCTGCTTGGAAGAGCCGCGAAGTGATCCCCCCCCTTTTAAGAGCCTTCTTAAATTATTCAGAGGAACCAAAGAACGCGCACCCATGGTTGTTGATCAAAGCCTCGACACTGCAGGCGAGAGTTGAAAACGAGATGGGAAGAGAGGTAATAAAAACCCAGGTAGGAATTTTGGTGGTTGCGTATGGAGTTGATGAAAGGGTTCTCGGTTGGCTGGTCGGCATGTCGGCCTTGGAATAATAATTCGCAGTCGGTCAGTCATTGGTTTCGGTGGACCATGGCTTTCTATGGAACTTGCTTATATTAGCGTAATTAAAGATGCCACATTACCAACAACTAGCAGCAATATATCATATCTACCTTCCATGTTTATGTATAGTAAATAAAGCGCGTTGTAAGACTGTTTACTTACCAAGTCGCTTATATAGTCACGTGGCGATGTCGAGTGCTACTGAAGATATTCTGAATTCTAGAGAAGGATATTTGAGCTCAAGCTGGAACCTTGTTAGATTTACATACTTGAATTAAAAACTTGAGGGATATTAGACATATTTCAGTACGTTGGCCAAGGCTTGTGATGGCCATAGCCGCTAACACGACAGAATAGAGCGGGCTGTGGCTATGCAAAGAGCTACATCAACCTACGATTCATTTAATAACGTCATGAATATATTCACGTTTGCCTGGGAGATATGTTATTATGCTATGGATAATGTTGGAAGTCATCTTATGATCAACAAAAGAGGTTTAGCGCTTACGGGGTCTTAATTGGGTTAATCTGGAAATTCAGCGTTATTCCTCACATCTCTTCTGTCTTCGTCATACAACTCTGAACAACCTGAACCATCTGCAATAAATTCGTCTGCGAGAAGCCTCGTAACAGGAACACTCCTTTTGCAAGCCTTCCGGGTCTTTGAGGTATGCGAGCCGACAGGCCTACTCTATTTGTACGTCAAGTATAAAGATGTTGTCAAATGGCACGGTTAGGCTGCTTAAGCGCCTTGTTGATGATGGAGCACCGCAGGGTAAGGCTGCGCTGAAACGGATCTTGCAAGGCTGAGTTGTTGACAGCGTGACGCTCTAACGAGCAGCATATATGAGAGCCTTTGCCCAGGTCTGATGAACAGCTCAATATAGACTAAGAAAAAACTGCATCAGCACTGTCCAGACTGACGATGGATCCAAAATCGCCATTACCCCCATTGAATCAAGACGAGCGAGAAATCAGAATACTTCACATCGCTCCGTCTGAAAGCTTCTTAGAACCTGTCAAATGTGCGTTCAAGAAGATTCATTTGGATGATCCTACGGCTCCAAGCTACCAAGCACTCTCCTATTGTTGGGGAGATGCGGTGATAACTCTGCCTATTCTCATCGACGAAGATCAGCTGCAGGTGACGACTAACCTACATTCTGCTCTTCAACATATACGAAAGAAAAATGAAACAGTTTTCATCTGGGTAGACGCGATCTGTATCGACCAAAACGATACTGCGGAGAAAGCGTCCCAACTGCCAATGATGGGTGATATCTATCGAAAAGCAGAATCTGTGCTTGTGTGGTTGGGCGATGAAGCTGATGACAGTGATCTTGCAATGGAAAAGATCACCGAATGGGGTAGCGCTCATGCGACGGCTGATAGCAGATACTTGGTTGAAATCCTTCATCGTGAATCATTTGAGGAGAAAAGTTGGAGGGCAGTGGGGAAAATATTCCAAAGACCATACTGGCGGCGACGTTGGATATTACAGGAAATCCTGCTGGGACAGAAAGTACATGTTCAATGCGGAAACTCGACCTCACCATGGGTAAACTTCAGAGGAATGGACGAAGCTTGGTACCAAGTCCTGCGAAAGATTGACTATTTGCCACGAACACGTGAGCAAGTGGATATCGTCAAGAGCTCCAAAATCGACAGTCTCAAGTTGTTCACAGATTTCGAAGAAGGAAATCCCTTTAAAAAGAGCGACCGCTCACTTTACTCACTTCTGGTGGCAAGTACCATGCTACAGTGTACAGATTCGCGGGATCATATTTATTCTCTAATGGGTCTTGCTGTGGACGCGCATCTGTACCCGCATGTTGATTATAACAAATCGGTTGAGAGCGTTTATACTTCTTTTGCGGCAGCTCATATCAAGTTGGCCCAAGACCTTGATATACTCGGCGAGGCTGCGAGTCGCCTTCACTTAAAACAGGAGCCTGATTCCGGGATCTTACCGTCATGGGTTCCTGACTGGAGATTGAGTTGGGATGCGACTTTCCTTCCTCATTCTGCGTACAACGCTTCTGGGGAGCTCGGGTATTTTAATGCTCTTAGTGCGAAAACAGATTCTACAACCATCAATCCGCGAGGTCTTCTGTGCGACACTGTTGAAGAAGTATATTGGGGATCTTTGGATGATGGATGGCCGAATATCCTATTTTATCTCATTAGTGGTAAGTTTCTTCCACCACTTTGACTTCAGAAATCTCTTCAGACTCACACCTCTTCAAGGTATTACCATGGGTAATGATCCAGACCACCCTTCAGGATTTCATCTGCTCAATGTGTTATTTAAAACCTCGATGCTAGATATCGACGTTCGCCTTCGGGGCTCAAAGTCTAGTCGACTGTCACACGAAGAGGAGCATTACCCAGACATCTACTTTCAACTAGCAGAAGGATTTTTGCTTCTGGTATGCTTGCAATGGGGTTATCTCCGTGACATTGCTTTCCCAAACGAAGGACCGACTCCTGGGGCAATAGGCGAAGCTTGCGAGCTTAATCTCCGTTTCCTAAAGGAGGGCAGTGAAGCAACGCAAAACTACCCTCAATTCGAGACTATGAAGTCATTTCGGGAATACATTCAAGCGAAAGGAAATGTACAGTGGGAAATGGGTTTACTGCGGATGGCCCAACAAAATTGCCTTGATATGACAAAGGGCAAAATAGTCTTTCAAACCGAAAAGGGTTATATCGGTCTAGCAACACCTGGCATCCAAAATGGAGATTTGGTTACGGTTCTACTTGGTTGTAAGACGCCTGTCATATTGAGAAAAGAAAAGGAGGAATATACACTTGTTGGAGATTCCTTTGTGTACGGTTTGATGGATGGTGAGGCTGTTGCCGACAAGGCGGAAGATGATTTTCAGCACTTCTGTATCCACTAAAATCAGCCAGACATTGGCCGAGTCACTTATTTGAGACCACGATACCTATGTATTTTCCTTAGGTCGCTAAGCATCTTTGCAGCATTTAGTTTAGGCCTAAAATATCAATACCCTCAAAAGTAGTCCATTGTACTTTCCATTGATGGTAGAGCATCATGGACCTCAGGCCACACTGAAACTCAATCCTTCTTCTTTAATGAATATCCGGGGCGGCGAACTAACCGACGAGTTGGTTGTCATGTTTTCACTCAAGAATATAACTATTGGTGAATAGCTGAGATGTGTGAGACAAAGAGCAAGGATAGGTATTGAAGAGAAGAAACAGTTCAAAATAAATTGAGAAGGGAGATATGCAGAGGATGATACTCTTGTTGGAGTCAACGCTTACCTTGAGTATCTTTGTCAGTTGCACGAAGCTAAACGAGCAGCCTAATTTCCCAGAGTGACAAAACTTGTCTCCATACTTCACCTCTGCTGTACTTTAATAAAGATTCCCTATATTGTTGTATTAGGTACCTTAGATACGTAGAAATCTCCGATTAAGTCGTAATTAGCTTCTGTAGTGTTCATTTAGGCAAGCAGCTAAGGAAGCTAATGACGACGGTGCGAGATGCATGACACATCAAAAATATCATCATCCGCTTCCTTCTAGATTCTAACAACATCAACGCGATGTACGCAACATGAAGGAAGAAGTAATAATGCCTAGAAGGAAACAAAACGCAAAGAGGTCGGATTCACCGCCGCCTGAAGACAATGGACGATGCCGCTCGCAAGGATCGCAACGCAGTACCACGACGGAGAATAAAGGAGATGATGTGAGCAGCGTGGCTGGTCCTCGACGATGGAGAGCTTTCACTTTCGAACTCTTTCCAGACCTACCAGCCGAATTGTAAGGACCATCAAAAGTCGATCCAAACTTCTGTCTATCAAATGCTTACTTTTGTACAGGCGAGTAAAAATATGGACGTTCGCTATTACACCACAAGTCATCACCTTTCTACAAGACCTCAATACGCACAGATTCAAGCCTTCCCCCCTATGTTCCAGGAATACCTGTCTTCCACTTCTATCCGCTTGCCAAGAATCCCGCTACGAGGTTTTAAGAGTGTCCCCAGTATCATCAATATGGACCGGTAAAATAGCTAGATCAGGCTCCAACTCTCTCAAGTTCGATTATGAGCTTGACACTATCTATCTCAGGATGAAAAGTGGAGCACAACTTTGGACAGCAAGAAACAAACGCTTCATCTTCAAAAGTTTCACGAAAGAAGCTTTCCAGAAACTGCGTAACCTTAGCGTTGATATAGACTATTACTACAGTGTCTTCAGGAGAACAGATATTGTCGAATTCAAATCGTTGGAGCGGTTGATTCTACATTGTATGATCCCCGAGCCCTCGGGAATCATCCCCGACCGGTATACATTGTTTATGCGGATTGAGAAGGACGTTGAATGGGCTAAAGAGAGCAATCCCGAATGGGCGGCACCTGCTATCACGTTCTTTTTCGAGACTCCGTATTCGCAGTGAGGATTTGATATTAGTCTGGATCTTACCTCGGGTTTAAGTGGATAGTTAGGGGGTGAAGGTGGAACGGGTGAAGGGAGTGTTAAACAATAAAGAATGCCGTGACCATTCCGGCCCAGCGGAGAAAAAAAAAGCACAATTTCTATCTATGATTTAGAGATGCTTTTTGGGGAGGACGATTATGTGACATCTTTTTTTGTACCGAAGAATCCTACTAAACTAGGTGGTGATCTTAAGGAGGCTAAGGAAGCCTCTATAGTCTCAAAGTCATGATCTCCATGCTGCATCTAACTCCGCTGCTCGCCTATTTGACTGATAGATATATATTCGAGAGTGACGAGGAGGGGCGCACCTTGCAATTAATCTGGCCACCGTCAATGGTGTGCTCATTTTTGGCACTCTCGTGTATTCTTTGTCAAGGATTTTCTTCCTCTCGAAATCGACTTGCTCTCTACGATCGACCCACCCATCCCATCCTCAAATCTCCACAACCTTCCCCTCATCAAACCCCGCCGCCATCCGAAAATAATACCCCCTCTGATTAGCAACAACCCTCATAAGGGTGTTTCTCTCAGTTCCAACAACCTCATCCCCAATCCCAACTCCATTACCACTACTATCACCACCAACAAAAAAATCACAATTAAAATGTGTATGCCCAAACCCCCAAATCTTCACCTTCTCACAACTGCAACAAACCTCCCTCCCTAAATCCGACGCAAAGCCCGAAGAAATCCTACTCTTCGCATGCACAGAATCCACCGCTTCAGAACAAACAGTCGGACAATAATGAGTCAAAATAATAATGTCACGATCCGGTTCCTTTTCTTCAATTTCCTTAACTTGTGAATTTAACCAATCAAGATCAGAAACATGTGCCTCATTATGTAATTCAACATTCCAATCTTCAATATAATAAAAATCATTAATCCCAAAGCTCACACTCTCTTTTTGCTCGGGTATGATGTTTGAAAATAATGTACAGCCGAGGATCGTGATATTAGGAGATATATCATAACGGGTTTGATTTAATAGAACGAAGGAACCCATTTGAGGATCATTGGCGTATTTTTGATTTGTGAGGGTTTGGAATTCTTGAAGTATTTCTTTGGTTTTTATCCAGGTGCTGTGGTAGGGTTCGTAGTTTCCGAGAACGAGGAAGACGATGCAGAATTGCGATAATTAGGTTTAGAGGAAGGAGAGGTATTCTACGTCTTTTATGCAGCCGATGTCGCCGAGGAGGGCTAAGTAGGGTGCTGTGGGGTTGATTTTGAAGATGTCGTAGGCTTTGGGTGATTCGAGATGGAGGTCGGATAGTAGCTGTAGCCGTATTGAAGACATGGGATTCGTCGTTATAGAAATGAGGTTGAATCTCGTGGAATCTTTTAAAGTACTTTCGTATATGAGGCGAGTGCGGTGTGGTAAGTAGATAAATAGGTAAATTAAATTAGTGTGGCTGCTTTTAGCGCCAACAGGTGTTTCGGATATTCGAAAGGATGCAAGGGTACCCGCGATAACTGTTTGGTTGGACTTCTGTGGTAGAAAAAAAAACCTAACCTGTCATTGCAAGGCGTTATAGATCTGGATGAGCTTGCCATTAGCAGCTCTAGGCATCAATAACTGTACCTTGCTTACTTACTCCATACGCTAATTTAGACAATTGTCCCTAAAAGCTCGTTCTCCACGAACTTCACCAAAAGATTAGCCGCGATAATGATATTGGATATTGATAATCTGACAGAAAGTTAGCATTTGAAGATCATCCACAGTATTGTGTTGAAGCCAGTATGGGACCCCATGCTTTTAATACAATCTCTTGACACATGCTTCATGAAGCTGCATCACCAACGTAATCTTACAATAGAGAAGTCAGGTATGGCCTTTAATAATTGTCCTGATTGAACCTTTCTAATTTTGCGCTAGCACTGCAAGCCCAAGAACGCAGGTTACAAATATTGTGTAGCCCGTTATTGCTCATTAGTTACGCAGGGAATGGGAAAACAGCAGGACTGCCGTAGCCATTTGCACCCACGCTCCTAATCCCGAATTCGACGTTGTCTTTACTTAAAGGAATAGTTGCCGTTTCCACATCTCCCACACTGATCACATGAGTCCAGAAAGGCTCATTCGTTGGCCTCCAGACAACCTCGTACCCAATAGCAGCATCCACCTTGTTCCAATAGAAAGTGCTATCATTCGTCAATTCGGTTGTATCTACTGTCACATTGGTTGGAGCGGCCGGAGCATTTGCTAGGCTCCATGCCGCGGCTCCAGTTACCTTACCAACGCGAGAAATGTAATACCAGTCACAGAACTGTGGGAGATCACCATATTGAGTGCCGTTGCTGACACGCACATCTTGGTGCTGGTGGTCGAAATTCTCACGGGGCTCTGTGAAACGGTTTGCAGCGTAACCTGCACTCAAAAATGGGAGGTGGTCGCCACCACGGAGGTAGCGATCTGCACGATAGATGGTCTCTACGCTCATACCAGTCACTCCATTACTCCCTACATCCCTTGTGAAACGACCAAGTTGTCTTGCTGGGGAATCATTTTCTCCACCTATAGAGAGTCGCCTCGCTGCACGAGCTGTGGATTCATTGGTCGGAATGCCTTGAGAAAAGACGCGGATCACGTTAGAGGAGTTGTTCCCATCATCACCAATAGGTGAGCCCACAATATCATTTGTCCACATTCCCACAACATTTGCAGAAGCATTTGCGAGGGTCTGGGCAAGATAGGTGGAGCCTAAAAGGCCTTGCTCTTCGCCAGCTACAGCAACAAACATTATTGTGGCTGCTGGTCGATGCGTGGCCATTATTCGAGCCAGCTCCATGGATATTGCAACACCAGAAGCGCTAAGAAGAATATTAGTAATAGCCAAAACTTTGAACAAAACAAATGCAAGGTCTCACATACTCGTCGTCGGCTCCTGGTGCATCATCGACCGAATTCATAACATCTGTATTGCGAGAGTCATAATGGCCGCTAACCACAACAATCCTTGCGGGATCGCTTGTGCCTCTTAATGTTGCAACAATATTGCTAATATTGGTGGGGGCAGTTATCCTGCTTGTAACCGGCTGTATGTAGCTCTGCAGCTCCACTACCATTTGACCATTGCTTGCCTCTGCGAATTCTTGATATTGTTCCAACAACCAATCCCTCGCAGCCCCAATTCCTCGCTCCGGGTCGGTTTGAGTACTTTGTGTGTGCCTCGTCCCAAATGATACTAGTTTCTCGATAATAGCTTGTATACGGTTTGGGTCGATTTCGTTGAGCATAGTTGTGAGTTCGGAATCAGGCAGCTGGGCTGTGTATGGAACGCCCGGAGAAGTAGTCCCTGCCCATGCACTGATTGCACATGTATCAGTGGGAAAGGGAAATGTGGCAGAGGTTACATCGAAGGCCAATTGGGCAGCGACACTCAACGGCACAAGGCTCGACAAAAGTATTCCGGATAGAGAGAATAGAAGCATGGTTGACGTTACTCGGTGGGAACGAACCGTAGTAGAACAATTCGAGACTTAACTTCCTGCGAAAAGAGGGATACTTACATGTTTATGCCTCAAGATCACGAAAATAGTAACCAGCACTACCCCGCAGACTGTTGCGCTCAATAGCTAAGGATGCCTTGCAAAGTGGGATGCAAAAGAAAGCTCAAGAGCCCGTCTCGGGTACGTACGTACAGTATGATGGATCTATCCATGGTAGGTTATCTTTATTAGGGAGGTCGGAAACGATGGCCCGTATTGGCAGTATCGCCAATCCCTCGGCATTGTTGACAGCTGTAAGCGACAAGCGGTAGTTGGAGAAAGTCGTTGCAATTCGCGGTTATCTTTGGTGTTGAAACTGGAAAACAACAGGAGGTCAGAACACCAAGAAACCGGTAAAAGTTACTTGTTAATTATATAACAGAGCTGTCATCAATGTGTGGTACCGCTTAAGGTACAGTATTTTAAAGTTATTTAATCTCCGAGTCGAGACTTAGTGGGCAAAAGCAATCACACACCGCCCTTTCATTCCGTGATTCTGCCTTATCTATTACTTTCCCTCTACTACAGTACGATAGATGCAACAAAACACAAGCTTTCACTTTTATTTGAAAATCTGAAAGACAACCCAAAAGAAAGTGTTGCAAACCTCACAATCCAGCATGCTTCCCGGTCTCCTTGGCGGTAGCTATCAACGCTACAAGAATGATACCAATGTTTTTACTACTTGGCTCTCGAAGACAGCTATGGTGTGCGGATACAAAGTTCCCAAGACAACATATCAATAACCTCCCGTAAAGAGTATTGGCAAACCACCACCTGCTAGTATTGCAAGCACGGAGAAGACGTTAACACTGGCTGAGAAATTGAGAGCACAGGCGGAGAAAAAGGCAAAGAAGAGAGAGGAAAGAAAAACCCATCTTTAGTATCAGAACCTGAGCCTACGCAGATTCTAAAGCACACTGTTGGAACCCAAGAACTTCTTCGTCAAGCTCAAGCCATAGCTCGAAGCACAAAAGTCAACATACCTGATGCAATTCTGAAAGTTGTAGAACGGGCGATTCAGGCTCGTAGACGCTGTGCTGCACGGTTTGAGAAAACCGGGATCGAAAATGGCCATTCTACAGGTCATCTTCATTTCATCGGGATTCTTGAAGAGACTTTGCAAATTCTTAAACCGGACTTTACAACGACAAAGGAAAGTCCAGGAATTGGGACTGTGAAGAAAGAGAACTTGAGTTCAAAAGCTAGTGTTCAGACCATCCATGACCTGAGCGGAGACAGCAATCGATTCAGTAGACTTGAGGTTGAAGATCTTGAGGATGTCGCAGGTACCACAGCGACAATGGAAGCACTATCTTCTAGTGTTACTGTGTCGAAGTCTACTCCCAAAGGATCTGCCAGCAAGAAAGAAACGTCTATCGATATTTACGAACCAAAATATGATGATTCTTATGATCGAATTTTCGACGTTTTCTGTTTCTTTAAGGATTTGCACTCGATTCAAGATCTATTGAACGATACTTGGAAAAAGTACAAGGCTGGAAGCATTGATTTAATTTCTGCTTCTCTCACAACAAATGCGGCAATTGATATCATCAGAAGAGAAGAGGAGCAGGCAATTGCTTATGCTACCGACAGCACGAGGCTATTATATGAAGCCCTAGCCGCTGTTATCTTCTATGCCGGATCATTCGCCAAAGGCAAAGGCAAAGGCAAAACACCTTCTATTCAGTCTGGGGGTGGGTTAACAATAACACCACTTGGCAATTTCATCTATCTGTCTACCGCGCGATCCGTAATGAAATTCGAGCAATTCCTCGCTATGAAGATCCGGGTAAGGAAGCATTGACCTGAAACTGCGGGTCCCCTGTAGCGTAGAACTGACTATTCTCAGTATCCTCAACCCGTACCACCGGCCCGTTTACACTACATGTTTGCTCAGGAATATCTTCAGCGCCCCGAGGTCAAGAAATTAGAAACGAAGATGAATTTATCACCCAATATCTCATGGATATACATTTCAGGTGGAAGTTTGAGGAGACTAAAACAATGGGAGGCCTTGGTCTCTCAGCACCCGAGAGGGAGAACTTCAAGCTGCGTGAACCCGAAATACAGGATGAACTTAGCCGTGGATTTCATAGACTGGAGATCGATGGAGAGATCAGTATCTGGTTCATCTTTGCTTGCCGAATACTTATTGATATACAGGAGATTCTAAGTGATAAGGTCTCACAATGTTGGAAGCAACTCAGCAGGGGAGCGAGGGCTTTCAAAGAAGACATCCATGGAAAAGTGCAGAATGGAGTATTAATCACTGAAGGGGAAAGTTGGAGACATGGACGAGGAGACCAAGAAGTCTTGAGACTTTACAGGTATTGCAGTCTTGAAGAGACCGATATGTATCAAATTATGAAAGAGCAATGGATGGAGGAAATGGTTCAGCCCGAAAAACAACGATATTATCATTCCGCCGAAGAGGCATATGCTGCCATTCCAGAATTGGCTAAGTACGCCACTGCTAGCGATATGGCACGATATGAAGCCGAAGAAAATATTCTAGCCGAGCTCAAACAACAAGTAAAGGACTTCAACCTTCAACCTATTGGACCAAACCTGGAATATATGTTCTTATATGCCCGCAATCCATTACTCTCTGGATTTAAGTTCTTCCAGCTCGCACTTGACAACGAATACGCGGGCACTCATTTCGAAAATCATCATCAATCCATCTTCCTCGTGGCCCATCTCTATAATGCAGCACGTCAAACGTCTCTTTTAAAGACAGACTGACCAGAGCTAGATTACATTATCCAGACGCATATGGGTGTTTTGTTTGCTGGAAAACATCCAGAAACAGAGAGAGAATGCGTAACGAGGTTCAAACTCCAAATTGGCTTTGCCGCTAAGACTTTCGCAAAAGATTCGAGGTCTAAAGACAAGTATGTTTGGAGGACAGGCATGCAACGTCGTCCTCAGTTTCCAAATACTAAGGCCACCGATATCTTACGCCAGTACTTCATTGAGACATATACCAGGAAGAAGACCTTCGAGCAGTGTTTGTACGAACTAGAAACTCTGATCATGGAATCAAATTCGCAATCCTTGACGACAGCAGAGTCGAAACTGCGCCAAAAACAAAGAGTTCACCGTCAACTCATGCCAATTCAAGTCCTCTCGCACATGCAGTCTTACCTGCCAAACGCTATTCGGGAGATGAGTATTAGTTATATCCCGATGGTGCGAACTTGCAATAAGTTGCTGAACACCATCCGAAAGGACATAGATGAAACATGGGGTGTGCAATACGACTTCGGCCAATACCCCGAAGATACAAATGAGCCAGGAAATGTGCAAATGGTAATGGGTATCTTGCAAAGTTCCTTTGACTCCCGAGAGGTGGGTGAGGAAATGTTCAGTGGGAGGGAACAGAGAGAAATGGGTGGCCTAGCTCAAGGTGACCCACAACTTGAGTGTGTTGGAAAAGTGATGAAAAGGTTCGTTGAAAAGCATCTGAAGTATGAAAATATTAAGAAGCGAGTAGACGAGAGGAAGAGAGAAGATGAGAAACCGTTGTCATTTGAGGAGAGACTGGTGAACGCCGCAGGGAATCTCAATGGCCAGTCGAGTGCGTGGTTCGAGAAAAAAAGCAAAAAAGCCGGCGTGGGAGGAGGAAGATATAAGGTACAAACTTGAGCAAAGCATTTTAGCTGGACCTCCTGGAAGGAAGGCTGGTAGTGCCAGTGCTGGAGGTTCTATTGACGCTAGTTCTTCCTTTGCTTTCAGGAAAGGATTTCTTCTATAAAAAGAAAACCTAATAGAACTACTGATATGAAGCAAAAAGAAAATTATTTACAGATATTAGATCGAAGGATTGCGAGCGAGACCAAAACTGCCTACCATCATCCAGAATATACAAGAGCAGCAAGTCGGCTTCAACAGGTTTGCAATTACGACGAGAAGCATTATAAAGAGTCCGTGAATGGGTTTTGAATTTGTGTTGCTGCGTAAAGTTATGACAATGCTTTCAGACGGTTGTGGGGTTCAGAAAGGGGTCTCTAATATGACTCTCATGATATCACAAGTCCAAGTGGAATTTTTGACGAAGAACCGCAGTAAAGGACTGGCAACACTAGGCTGCAGCGCTTTTGATAAGATTTTATGGTCGTTTCTAGTCATTTATATGACGATGAGAGGTCACTCGAATTGATTGGATCCTTCTAGGCATTGGAATGTGTTTGTGTAACAGCGGGTTGTGATTACCGACCTTTGGAGACGAATATAACGACCGAAGTGCACAATACCTGAACTAATCTATAATCGTTCTTAGAAGTCATCCTGTTGTCCATACAACCAACGATAGCAAAAAAGCTGGGCGTATTACTTTGTGGTAGTGGCGGAATTCATCGACGACTCGAGGAATGACCCACGAAGAATGCATATGCAACTCTAAGTCAGTTCTTATCTTGCCCAAAAATCAAGTGGATAAGCAAGAATGAGTTGCTCTACGGCGATTTGAGTAGAAGAAGCGTTTTAGTAATTTTTATCTTCCATTCTGATTATAATTTCCCTTGTCCTCTTTTTTTCCCCACGATCCAGTTTCTTGGTACTCTACAACATGAGAATGCGTCGTTCTCACGATCCCCAACTTCCTTCCATCTTTGAAACCAGCCAAGACGACGATAAATTCTCCCCATTCTAAGATCTGAAAAGTCGTCTTTGTAGGCAAAAGCGCAATGGAATCCATACTCTTCACTCTGCTGGTGAGCATCGCCAGCGAAGCAAGAGTTCGCTTGTCAAGTTAGACAATACAGTCAGAAAATGGGTAATATCTGATACATCCATAAAAGCCACGCATTTTGCTGCAGTTTTTTCAATAGCAGTATATTCGGTATACTTCTTTAGTCATATCAGGTATACCCAAGATGCTTCACCGTCATCCAAAGACACGGGATCACAAGGATTCCCATACTTGCCATATTCTATTTAGTTCGACCTTTCATAGACAGATTATTGCACTGTTTCCCCAAGAACCCCGTCGAATTCCAACAGCTCCGAGCACAAGGCGATGATGTACCTCAGATCGACGTCTTCATTACTTGTTGTGGGGAAGACTTAGATATTCTTACAGACACTATCAAAGCTGCCTGCCATCAAGACTAACCAAAATTACAGTACCAAATCTTCGTACTGGATGATGGTACTTCTAATCCACTTCGAGAGCGTGTACAGTCTCTGAAACATGAGTGCCAAAATCTATATTACACAACCAGAGGAAAACCAACGATTCCGGATTATAAAGCTGGGAATCTTAATAATGGAGTTCGTTATAGTGAATAAATTGGGAATGCAGCTAGTTTCGTTGCTAGTATAGATGCGGATGTTATTGTAGAGCCTTGTTGGCTCGGAGCAATGATTCCACATTTATTGCAAGATCCGAATCAGGCAATGATTGGTTCTCCCCAGGTCGGCTGAAAGCCTAATCCTTCTCTGTAACTAATATCACATAACAAAGCACAGGCATATTATAACGTCCCAAAACAAGATTTTTTTATGTCAAAAAAAAACTTTTCCATACACGATTTTGAAAATGAGAGGAGCTACTGGTGTATCCTGGTGTCAAGGAAGTGGATATGTAACCCGTCGAGAAGCGATTCTGAGTATCAGAGGTTGACCAACTTCTTCTCTTTCAGAAGACGTGCTTGCGTCTACGAAGTTACTAGGTTCAGGATGGAGAACAGCATATGCTTATGAACCATTACAGCACGGACTTGTACCTGATACATTTATCGGGCATGTCAAGCAACGACAACGACGGGTAAGTATTATTTATAAGTTTATTATGAAAAGACAATTGAAAGCTAATCTTCCCCTTCAGAATATTGGAGACATTCAAAATGGACTAACAATGCGATTTTGCCTTTTCGGTCCCCTAAGTTCCAAAATAACACTACTAAAACGACTAGCAGGTTGCGTCATCCCAATCTGGGCAATCAACACAATTTCTCCCACCAATCTTTATTTTTAGTCTTGCAGTCCTTATTCTCTTAGGTTAGCTAATGATACGATATTAAGCATCAGAACAATTTCAGCAACTTTTAAACTTGGCTTGTTTAAGAGTATTAAGCGAGTTTATTCATAATCTAATGATTTCTGGTATTTAGGTTTATAGAGCTTATGTTCGTTGGCAAGAAGGTCCTATTTGGATGAGTCCTTGTATATATTCCATTCCCTCTAAAAAATCTACTACTTCATCATTCAACCTCCACAACATTCAGCACCCAAATGGCCATCTCGAAAACACACACAACCTTCCAACCCACATCTTCTGGCCACCACTCCTCTGGTATGCGTGCTTAACAGTAATGCTCCAACCACTCCGCTACATGATAAACCCAAAACGTCCCGTCCGAGAAACACTGCTAGATAGAGATGAGAAACCGGAGTTGCTTATCCAAAGACTACAACAAGGATAGTGGGGATTCCGATGCAGAATTTTGGTACTGAGTGGCATAGAGTTATTGGGTTGATTTTCATGGGGTTTGTTTTGGGTGTTGGGGGAGGGGGGGAAGGATTGTTGGGTTTATTTTTCATTTTGGGCAGGTTTTTGTTTCGTGGTTAATTTACCTGATAGGGTTTGAAGAGTTACAGAAGCTGAGTTTTAAAAGTGAAGGGTTACTATGTTAAGTGAACTTATAATTATCGGGGTTTTCATTAATTTCTTTTGCCTTATAACAGGGCAGAAAAAAATGTTGAGGTTTAAATCGTAGAACGCAGTAGTTCATACTTCGCGCTTTAATAGTTGATTAGGTAAATTAGATTATAAACTTAATTTTACTTATGCCATTTACTTTCTTGCAGGACTTTGCATTGTGGCTACTTACCTATATAGATGAAGTCTGAGAAAAGTGACAAGAAGATAAACTCGGCGGCGTGTTGCTTTAGAAAATCACTACGTATAGAGATGGAAATCTACACTGGAAGGTGATTGAAGAACTACAACCAGATGTCAAACCTGATAAATATTGAGGTCATAGAACATATTATCATAATAGTATGGAATAGACCATAGATTGCAACGAAATATCTCCATCTGTAAAGCCTCTGATATATAGAGGAACGCCTAAAACAGAAACAC
The DNA here is from genome assembly GCA_003008705.1 of Pezicula radicicola. NCBI lineage: Eukaryota > Fungi > Ascomycota > Leotiomycetes > Helotiales > Dermateaceae > Pezicula > Pezicula radicicola. The sequence continues at coordinate 186,612 of PDUO01000008.1, read as the reverse complement.
TTTCTATAGAATGACTAGCCCATCACTAAGCATGCTGAGTCGGTATCTTTTGATACTCCTTCGATGCAAACTCCATCTCCTCATCGCTCGGCATATTAACAATCATGAGGTACAAAACATTCTGTACTTCAGTCAGCTTTCAAAATCCTTTCAATCATCAAAGATTAGTGGAGTGTACTCACGAAACCTAGAATTTTCTTGATTCCATGCCCTACGGGAACAAGCGCACCTAGACCACCAAGACCAGCTGAAGAGCCAAGTCCAAAGCCAGCTTGTTGCATTTGCTGTCCTTGCCCTTGATTCATATTCCTTGCTTCTGGCATAACCATCCCAAGCTCCTCAGCACGAGCGATAGCCTCTCTGTCACTTTGTGACATGGCACCAACGCTCGCACTTCTGCTTTGGTTCTGACCCGCACTAAGACGTCCGTCTAATCCAGATCTACTGTCGTTCTGTCGTGCACCGAGACGACCACCAAGTCCACCAAGACCACCCAATCCACCCAGTCCACTTCCACTTACGTTCCGTCCTCCACCTAGTCCACCACCAAGACCGCCAAGGCCACCGAAACCTCTATTTGAACCTCCAATCCCACCACGACCCAAGGGAGGTGGGTTGAAATGACCACCGGTAACAAGCGAGAAGATGTTCCCACTGCTAGCAGGATGGTTCGGGTCGGAGTAACGGGAAAGGAATTTCTCTTCGGGTTGACCTTGTGCTAGGAAGGAGTCTGGGGTTTGGGCTCTCTATATTTAAATTCAGTCAGCACTCCATCAATTGCAAAGGAATGAGAAGATGAAGAATAGAGGTTTTCAACGACTTACATATTTCGCCCTCGCTCTCTTATCCATATATTCGCTTGTGAAGTTCTTTGCCGCCTTCAGCTTCTCCTTCGTAGTAACAGCTTCTTCGCTATTCTGCTCTGCAAGACTGTCGAGCTCAGGGAAAACAAGTGGAGCTGTCTCGGGAAAGGTGAAATTGCCATATGTGTCACCGCTCGAGGTCTTGAATTTTTGCGCGAGTGAGGTTTTGGTGGCACTTGTGTTCTGGTCAACCTTCGATGCTATTTTACTGTTGATATCGATCATCTCATGTGTAGCTGAAGATTCAGGATTCCATGTTAAGACCATAGCGTAGAGGCCTCTTGGTCGATAAAACTGGTCATTCATTTTGTCGAGGAAGGAATTGGTCCTGCTTGAGATCAGCAAAACTATCAAGAAAAAGGCGACACGGCATCACAAACCTCTTTCTGCTGTCCATCTCGCGTGCAGCCATCATTGATACCTGGATTGCGATAGTTATGAGAATACCACCAAGATGTGATGTGAAAAATCCAGCTATGCCTGCCAAGTTTATTGCATTGATCCATGGTGATGCTTCATTGGCTTGGTCGAAGGTTTTCAGAAAGTCGAGGAACATCGGTTGAGTGATTCCACACTCTGCAAGGGCTGGTGCATAGGCTCTGATGAAGCCGCGTGATCTATTCTTGGGTCGACGTTGTGGGAGAATGACTGGGAATGCTAGCCTTCCTAGTTGAATTCTGGGATCGACGGGTTGAGGTAGGGGATACTTGAGGACGAATTGCTCGACGATTATTACGAGATCTCGAGTGCGCTTTTGCTTGTCGGAATTTTGGGATTCGTCGGTAGTTTGGCGAACCAACTCATTATTTGAGTTGGATGTATCGGAGGTTTGGTGGAAAAGTTGATTTTGGAGATAGGAAGGTGGTGGACCTGGTGGTGGTGCAATAACATCCTGCGCTTCGTCGAGTTCCCATTCCTCTTCGTCGTTTCTCTGTAGTGTAGTATCTCCATCCTCGCCTGAAATGCCCTTGGCACTAGCATCAACATCATCGTCAGCACCAGTGCCACTCCCTGAACCATTCTTCTTCGCTCGATTTTTGGCTTTGCGAGCTTGAATGCTCTCTGAAGCTAGACCTATGCCAGCAGCAACTCCCTTGACGACGGTCCCGATTATAATGTCTGCCATTTTCTGAAAATGTATTGAGAGGCTTTTTGCAAAATAAGAAAGAGTCAAATGAATAATGGAAGAGCTATTGCTTGAACTTGTGTTTTACTGGAACGGCAAATCAAGGCAGTTATATATTAAATGTTTCCCCTCATAATCACGGGCACTGAGTCTTGCGATCGGCGCAACGCGGCGCATGTAAGGTAGCTTTGTCGGGGGCTGAGCTGTGCCGTAGAGGTGGAGATTTGGAAGGCCATCTAGCCCTCTCAATGTAAGCGCTAAAACATATCATTTTGGGGTCTCAAGTTGCAGACTTAGCCAACCAGAAGCAAAATAAATTGAACTAGGAGAGGAGGACGGGCGTAAGCAATGCCACGAAGCTTATCTTAACGTCCGTAGCTACGGTAAAAGCCCCCTGTTTAAACCTCATCTGTGACGACGCACTCGCTAATAATTGAATTAGCTAATAACGTTAGAAGTTAATATTTCTAACCTATATAAGTAGATAATTCTCAACTTACATTAAAATATCTAAGAACCCTCTTAACACAGTCTAATAGATAATCCCCTTCCTTACAGGGTAGCTCTAACTAAGAGTAGGTACTAGATTAGGTATTTCAATTGCTTTCGTATAATAAGAAGCTTTACTTTATAACGGGTTTTATAATTTAGCCTATATATAAAACATTCTTAAAAGTCCATTAAAATGTATTAACCAATGCTACGCTTTATTGGCTAGTACGACATCGAATTAGCTCGTACAAATATCGGCAAATGCGTTGTTGCACATCGTCCTAAAATAAGGCTGAAAAATACTTTTCAACCTCTCACAATCCCGCCGCTAACTTGCATGAAACTAATACCGGCACAGTAATGCGGTAAAGAGGATTCAGCCCAGTCTAAATATGGTAAGTTATTTGTAGTTTGGCGTCGGAGTTGAGGAAGGATTGTCCGAAAGGTTATTGGGAAAGATCATTCGCTAAAAAATCAGAATCGCACAGGTGGCCTCGATATGGCTTAGCATGCGCCCCCTTTTTTCAGTGGTAGGCGATCCTCGCTTAAAATAGTTAGACGTATACGAAAGAGCCAATGAGAAGTCTTGAGCAACCAAGTAAATATAGGGGCTTTAAGCGAGCATAAAAAACGGTTATTTACCAACTACAGTCGTCAACAGTGCAAATAAGTCGTGGTGTCTCGTTTTTCCATTCTAGGGAATAAGAGAGTTCATATTGTTGCTAGAATAGTAGTAAGAACTTACTTAACTTTAAAACACCCACTTTTTATGTAACTCACTTAATCCAATAATTCATTAACTTACATAAAACATCACATCTTTGTACAGGCAGTATTCGTAAATCCAATCGATCTATGCGCTTGCTTATATAGAGTCCACATGCGAAGTAGTCCGTCTTAAAAGACCTGTACCCCTATAATAAAATAGAAAAACCCAACCTCACTTCCCACAAGAACACCAACCCCTATAAAAAGCTAAAGGATTTCCCTCCAAACACCCACTATCTCACCCTCAGCCAAAATCGCCGAGTTCTCAATCCCAGCTACATCACTCACATAAGTAAAAGACGGGAACGATGGTGGGGAATAGGTTGGGCTTTCTTCGAAACAGGTAGCTATACATCTAATATTAATCTGAATCTGGTTCTCGGGGAAGATCCAGTGGATACAGTAGTTGGCTGGAATCTGGAAGATACCCAAAGGCCGGGATTTATCTCCTGCCTGCTGGGTTGTAGTTGTGTGTCTATACAAGAAAGAAAAGAGGAGTATTTATAGTACAGCACAACAAGGACCGTGTGTGTAAATTTTAGCACCTAAAGATTCTGCTAGTAGAGACTACAGAACAAAACACATACTTTCTTTAGAGGTGTTACACGCACAATGTACTTGCAACGACATATTCACCACATACCCACCACCGTTGGAGAGATCTCTGGCATAACTAACCGTGCAACTTACTCAGTCTATAAAATCCAACTCAAATCAATCAATAATCAATAGCCAAATACTACCTATATATTTGTGAAATAAATAGGAAAGAAAATGATTATCAACTATTCACTGTCTATCTTCGTCTCGCCATGATTCCGTGCCAGACTCAAACACTATGACTTGTGTTGCTCCGACTAACTCTCAATGATTGTTTGATGCTCTGATACGCAACACTTTGCTCAAATAGCTGTTCTCATCGGAAGAATCATTTCATACGAAAAAATTATGACCAATATGCTTGGTATATTGCAGCCATAACAATTTCGCTGTACTGGAGCAGCATTACTGAAAGTGACTCTGCGCGAATGATGTTTCCCTGTAGTGTTGAGTCAGCGAAGACTTTGCGTAAATAAGTGAGCACAACGGCTATAAATGACAATCTGATGATGCACCAGCACGAAGAAGCGTTACTCGACTACCAAATACAGCGACGTAAGAATAGATCAAGTCACTGAAGTCAGACAAGTTAGAAAAACGTGAGAGATGGAACGACCAACTTCACAGGATGAGAGTCATTGCATGGGATATGGAAAGATCACAATCAGAATGGATCAAAGAACTATGAATGAATCTTCATTATCCCGTAGGATCACAAAGCATATTCCCATCCGTCACGTATCGTATCATCATGCCATCCTTGGTATCCATCGCAAAGTTAACGCAAAAGAATCAAAGAGAAATGTGTCCCAACACCCCCCGAACCACATCCCATCCATCAAGTCTGCTGCAACAATCGCAAAGGATGAAGGTGAGTTCGTTTACTCCTTCTTGAGAGAATCGGCTGGAAAAGAGAAGTGTTAGAAAAGTCGTGAAGATACATGGGACAAACGGAATGAACATACTAGCATTCTGCAGGGTCTCGGAGGCCGAGTTGATGGCGGATCCTGCGGTGTCCTTGGCAGACTCAACGTATCCCTTGCCCTCAGACTGAGCCGAGTCAGCACTGCTGCGGGTGCTGTCTGCAGCCTTTTGGGTGGTGCTCTTCTCAGAGTCTGTGGTAGAGTCAGCAAGTAATGACATGCGAAGGGATGGGAAGGGGAAGGGGTAAGAGTCACGTACCTGGCATAACAGTGCTGGCAACCTTGTCAACTGCTCCGGTGATGTTCTCGGAAACCTTCTCGGTAGTGGACTTGGAGCTGTCGGGAGTGACCTTCTCCTTGACCTGCTCGGTGAGATCTTTGCGTCTGGGGACTGTCAGCTTTGGGTGGTAGGGGTGGGGAAGAAGCTCTAGAGCTGCGAGGAGAGGAGAAGGCGAAGCTTACGGTGCGTCAGACATGTTGAAGATTTGTTGTTTGAAGGAGTTTGAGTGTGTGATTGTGTTTTGAAAGTGGCTTTGAAGTGTTTGGAGCGAAGTTGATGAGGTTTGAAGAAGTTGTTTATGGATGTAGAAGAGATGGAGGAGTTGGAGGAGAAGAAGTTCTTTTAAGGAAACCCAGGAGCACTAAAATTCCCTAGCGCGCTGGAGCTATGGTCTGGCAGCCTGCTGCTGTTTCCTCTTTTGGTAGGAACAGGAAGGCGAAGGAAGACACTGGTGGTAGCTGCGTCCCGTTCGTTTGGTGGGAGGCAGCAGTCCGGTCTGGCAATTCCACTTTCGTTGAGAGCAGCTTCAGAGCATGTAGGGCCCCTCAGAATACAGAACACAGAACGCAGAACGTCATTTGGTAATCTTGTTACATGAGCCTTAAGTTTTGCAATCAGACAGTGATGCGATGTGGCGGAAGATGAACCCATTCTATTCGTCCTCTCAATATCACAAGTACAAAAATTTACAATTGCGTCATCAACAACCCCTCCATATTTCGTGCTGTAGAATTCCTATCTATCTGGGTTTGCAAATGCCATGTAATTTGAAATGCCATAGCATGGGAGAAGGAACGACACATACATACTCTGCTACGTACATCAGAATTTTGGCCACTGCAAACGGACGAAAAGCTCCGTCACAGTTCATGTGAAGAAGATAGACCTCCCTCTTTTCCAGTGATGAATCATAAATTCTCCTGATACAGGTACCCATGATGTCATCCACACAAAGAATTTTGTTTGCAGAAACTTTGCTACTCTTCGTAGCTGGCTTTCCATAAAGAGCATACGCCAATGACGTTCCGAATTGGAAATGGGTAGCTTACAAGGTTAGCTACCTACGGAAGTACTGTACTCCGTAGGTACAAAGTCGTCTCAACGAATCGATAGGTTTGTCCTGAGCCACAGATGGGATTGAGCCACCCGACCCGACTTCGCTTCATTGCAGGCACGTGATGAGCAAACAGGAGAACACAACTTTGAGCTCTCAACACGCTGTTCCAAAGAACTACAGCCCATGCATGGCATTGCAAAATCAAGGGCTCACGAATTCGTATCATGTTAACTACAATGCGAACGAATAGAATAAATAGGCGTGACGGAATCTTCTTCTGGCGCTTGGGATGCAGATTTACAGGCGCGGCATCGTCTACACACTCTTGGGTGAGGGATGCTAAGAAGCCAAGGGTTGATCAATCGACTACTGATCAAATCCGCGGAAGGCGAGAAAGGGCATGGGCCATGCATGCTCGACAATCTCATCTGGAGCATCGGAGATGATGAAGATGAAGATGAAGATAGAGAAGGGGAAAAAAGGTGAATTGGGAGAAAAGCGGTGTCGTCTCTGGCGATTGACTTCCGCTAATCGCGTCTAAAATTAGTAGGAACGCGGTTGCGATAGCAACTCGCGGTATCTCTGTGTTTATCATGCATTGCCCTGGCGGGGTATCCAAAACATCCTTGCCAACAACGTCAAAAAGGACTTGGGCGGCCCACCTCCTGCAGACCACCCTACATGCATCAGCGGGTGTGAATCTGATCTGGGCTCTTCAACTTGATCTTGATCTCAATTGCGGCCCTGTGTATCGTCGTCCTTTCTTTCACCGCGCAGAGTCCTCGCTTTACGCCCCTCACCGACTTTCGCACATACTCCACAGTCAGAGTAGCAACCACGGATTCCGAGCACCGCTCGACACACTTCCTCAGCATGTCGAGCTTTCTCACTAATCTTTTCCCGCAGTCTCAGGGTGGAAAACATGATGGTATTCTCCCTGTGCCACCTCCTCCCCTTCACACTCGCTCAAGCCAGAATGAATCCTTCAACGAAAGACCAAGCACGCCCGCGAATCGCAACAGCTTCATCAATCCGGCATCCACTCCTGAAGGCAGCCCGAGCAAGAAGAGAAACCCTCCGGGTGCCCATGAACTGCCATCTGCCTTTGATGCCATGAAGCTCACTCCTACCACATTGGGCAACCCTACAAGAAGTATCCGTGGCACTCCGTTATCACCCGCAAAAAGCAATGCGCTGGAAGCGAACGATTCATACTTTGGCAATGCATCTACTGATGATAGTATCATATATAAGTCGGCCGTGATGCCTGGTAGTCCTCTGCGAAAACAAGGCAATGAGAACACGCCGCCCGCCTCGAGACAAGGAATGGAGGCTGCACCCCAAAATCAAGCAGCACTTCAACGCCAGGAGCTCTATCAGCCCAGAGAACAGCAGCCACCCCCAACAGTCAGGAAATACAATACACAGCGTGGATTGACGGCTGAGGAGTTGGAGATCCTGAACAAGCCAAATGTCAAACGACTTGCAAACGTTACCCAACTTTGTCAGTATACGTCTTATGGCTATTGGTATTAATGCTGATAAAATCTAGACTTCCTAGATTACTACTTTGATCTTCTTACATATGTGGGCCAACGCCAAACCCGACTTCATCACTTCCAAGCCGAGTACCCAGCACCGCCTGAGACGCCCGAAGAAACATACAACCCCCTGTGGCACAAATATGCTGGACGAGAGCGAGCGAACCTCAGGAAGCGTCGTGTTCGTCTCCGCCAGGGCGATTTCCAGATTCTTACACAAGTTGGACAAGGTGGATATGGACAGGTTTTCCTGGCCCAGAAGAAAGACACACGGGAAGTTTGCGCTTTGAAGGTTATGAGCAAGAAGTTGCTATTCAAGCTGGACGAAGTTCGCCATGTGCTTACAGAGCGTGATATCTTGACAAATGCAAAGAGCGAATGGCTCGTGCGTCTGCTTTACTCATTCCAGGATGAAAAGAGCATTTATCTTGCTATGGTAGGCTTTTCCTCAAATTGCTGGAAAACAGAGCTGATAAGAGAAACAGGAGTATGTTCCGGGTGGGGACTTTCGCACACTTCTGAACAACACTGGAGTACTTGCTAATCGACATGCACGATTCTACATCGCGGAGATGTTCTGCTCTGTAGACGCCCTTCATCAACTAGGATACATCCATAGAGATCTGAAGCCCGAGAATTTCCTCATTGACTCCATTGGCCATGTCAAGCTTACTGATTTTGGGCTTGCAGCTGGCATGTTAGCCCCAGGCAAGATTGAGTCCATGCGCGTCAAGCTTGAGAAGGTTGGCGAGACGTATGTACCATTCGGAAAGCCCATGGAACAACGGACTGTTGCAGAACGCCGAGAAGGGTATCAGTCAATGAGGAGAAACGATATTAATTACGCCAAGTCCATTGTGGGTTCTCCTGATTACATGGCGCCTGAAGTTCTCAAGGGTGAAGAGTATGACTTCACTGTTGACTATTGGAGCCTGGGTTGCATGCTTTTTGAGGCTTTGACTGGGTTTCCCCCTTTTGCTGGCGCTACAGTTGATGAGACGTGGAAGAACCTCAAGCATTGGAGAGATGTGCTCAAGAGGCCAACCTGGGAGGATCCTAACTACTTCATCAGTAATCGCACTTGGAACTTCATCACAAGGTTAGTTATTGGTTTTCACTCTTTATCAGCCACATGCTAATTATGGCAGCTGCATCTCGTCTAAGTCAAGACGCTTTTCGTCAATTAAGGAGGTATACGGCCACCAATACTTCGCCGAGGTCGATTGGGACACCCTTCGGGAACAGCGTGCTCCTTTCGTCCCCGAGTTAGATTCGGAGACGGATGCTGGCTACTTTGATGATTTCAGCAACGAAGCTGATATGGCCAAGTACAAGGAGGTTCACGATAAGCAGACTGCCTTGGAAAATATGGCGGATAGAGAAGATCCTATGAATAAGAGTTTGTTCGTTGGATTTACCTTCCGACACCGCAAACCTACCACTGAGGATGGCAAGGCAACGCCAAGAAAAGCCATTCCCACGGATGGAACCTTCGGCACCATGCTTTAAACTCGGTTGACAGATTTGATCCAGCTTGCTGATCAGTCTCCATCTTCGCTTCTATATTGGGAATAGGGTGATATCCTGGCCTGAGGACCCGGCGTGTGTAGATGGGTATTAGAATGAGCCAACATGGGGTGCTAAGGGCATCCTGATAATGGTTGCAAGGATTCTTTTGATATGTTATGAGGATGCACTTTCGATTGATATCGTTCTGTTGGAGTTTTGAGTTGAGGGTATGCGGAGCATGCAGGCTGTAATAGTAACATGAATACAAATGGTGATTCAAGACAACTTCGACTTCGATGCCGTTTTGTCACGCCAAATTGAATTATGAAGTGCGCATAATTACATGGGTTAAGGGGTTTTAGAACTCGCAGCATGAGCCTCCGCGGCCGTCGCCAATCGCTCTTCCATAACCGCAGTAACCCACTTCCCAACAGGCCAACTACTTCTCTTCTTGAAACTCTCAACAATCCACTCCAAAAAGCAAACCTCACTTCTCATGATCTCTCTACCAGGACGCATACCACCACCACCATGATCATCGCCATCATCACAATTACTATCATACACACAAGCCATAATAGCGTCCAACACAAACTTACAAGGATTAGAAGTTGATTTCCGTTTTGGTCTTGAATTTCCTGCAGCGGCAGCAGCTTGTTGTGCTTGGAGTTCAGCGTCGGCAGCTTCTCCCATTGTTAATCGAACTAACCGCCAGCCTACGAGGCAGATTTTAAAACCGAGCAGGGTTGTGAAGGGTGTTTCGTGGATGTGTGGGGATGATTGTGTGGTGGTGGTCGGTGGTGATTGTGTTTGTGGTGTTGGTTGTGGTGTTAGTTGGGGGGAGAGGAGGGAGAGGGCCGATTCTAGGGGGGATAGCTGGGTTGGGTTGTTAGTTGGGAGGGTTTGGGTTGGATTTGGGAGGGAGAGGGATGACTGCGTACTATACGGAAGACGTCTCGGTCTTCGTAGAAATCTCGTTTATCTTTGCTACGTGGTGTTGCTAAGTGACCGGCAGCTTGATACTTTGTTAATAATTGTATGTATATTTGAGGGTAAGTAGGATTGGAAAATGCGCAACTTACTTGCAATAGCCAACGGTAAATTAACTTCCACAATACCACTAACCAATAAAGAATCCGGATGCGATAAAGTAATAGAAGTATAATACCAAAGCATCCAAAAAGTATGCCATAAAGGAGTCTCCTCACTATCACTCTCCTCATTCTCTGGAAACCTCTGTTGTGTATTGTAACCATATCCAAACCCATCATTCCTCAAACTATTATCAAAGAAATTAAAAGATGGAGATGACGAAGAAGAAGATGATGATGATGGGAATGATGTTGCTGCAAATGATTTATTACGAGGTACTAATTCAGCAATTCCTTTTAATGCTTGTGAGATCTGCGCATGTTGTTTATCAGTAAGTACAGAAAGGGTTCTCCGTTGTGATTTAGGTCTTTCCAATAAACAAGACGCGTGTGTTAATTCTCGAGCCATCATCTGAAGTTGGATTACTAGGATTACGGCTGCGAAGGGTGATGCCCATAATAATCTCAACTTTCTTGGTTGTCTTGGATATTTCGTTTCGTTTCCATTTCCGTTTCCTTCTTGGTTATGGGTGGAATTAGAGGAATGTAAGAGGGATTGAGATGCTTCGTAGAAAAATCCTTGTGAGGGTGGTGTTTCTTGTGTATAACTTTGATCGTCGTGATCGTCGAAGGATCGGAATTGTTGTTTTTGTAGTGTGGACCATTGGGTGGAGGTTTTTGCTAACCAGATGTCTTCGCAGGAGGGGAGTCCGTATTTTATTTCTAGGCTTGATAACATGGGCCGGAGGTTGCAGAGGATGGAGAGTTGGGAGTCGAGGAGGTAGAGGGTGTAAATACATCTAGATTAATTTTGGGAACATTAGAGAGGTTGAGATTTTATATGTTTTTGTACTCTTTGAGGAGGGGATTTTTATGTGTACTATACGAACATACCTCTTCTTAGATTCATTCTTCACAAATTCTTGCCATCTAGAATCCAAAGATTCCATCCCTTCAAACTGTTCATCATCTTCTTCATGTTCATCATCTTCCATGTCACTGGAATCTTGAAGTGATGATGCTCCTCCATCATGTGACATTTGTAACATTCGTATTGCATCCACGAGATCTCGATGGATTCTTTGTGCTTTCAAGAAACTCGTGTCATTTCCTCCGTAGATTCCTATGTATTCTAATAATAGAAAGGTTTGCAGGACCCAGGTTTCTTGATACCGGGACCGGTTTTGATCGACCTGTAGTAGATGATGTGAGAGATTAGTATTGCGTTGTATTTGGATTACTTGCTTATAGACTGTGTTGGTGAATAGCGTTTCAAGTAAAAAGTCGGCTTACATATGACTGTACTGATGCCAAAGTAGACTCAAACAGATTATTCCTTGACTGCTCGGTATATTCTGACGTGCAATACATACTCCCAATACAAGTTATTGCGTTGAATAATGGAGTTGGTGCTGAAATGACATGAAATGAAGCCTCATGCAAGATTGGAAAGTTGCGATGGAAATGGCTGAAGAAAGCAGTGATACATGGTGATTCGTTAGATACGCTTTATATAAGTTTTTAGCAAAGTTAATAGGATTTGTACAAGGATAATCATACGTACTTCAAGACTTGTGTTTGAAAAGGAGCAGAAATATTAGAAACAGGTGGCTAGTTATTATATTAGTACTATTTAATCTACAGGGTAAGGAGGCCGAATTGAGATAACTTACCGCTGGTGGAGGAGGAAATGGTGTAGGATCCGCCATTAATATTTCCAGCCATGCAGATGTGGGAGATTGTGCAATGGTGGGTAGGGGCAGTTGTGGTTCTGACACGACAGTCTTTGGTGCTGAAAAGGATTGAACATGGCAGTTCTCAACATGTCTCTTTCTCAGATCACTGTCACAGAAGCAGTGTCAGTTATGGGTGGAAGAAATTCCAATCACCGTATAAGAGAGCCCGCCAGCTTCTGAAAATGTCAAATCCGGTAAAAGAAAAGACTCGCAGGACATATAGAAGGTAATTTATAGATCTCCAACCTACCTTCTTGCAAAACGCGCGTTGCACAGCGTACACTGAAAACTTCTAGCATTGAAACCACTGTGATCTTTTCGAATTCAGTCAACACCACCTCTACTGACCAAAGCTAGAAAAGGTAGTATGTACATACGTGTATTCACATGACGCTTCAAGTTTTCCTAAAGCAATATTAACATCTTGAGTCTTGATTGTTGTTTGACGATTGTATCTTGACCCACATGGCGAGTAAACGCTTTAGCACAACTCGGACATTTGAAGGGCCGCGCACTAGTTTGATTTAAAGTAGCCATGATGATAAGGACGAGAATGAGAATAAGGATGATAATGACGATGCTAGTAACAGTCTTCACGGAGGATGGAATTTGCAGGTAGAAGTTGCTTATCTCCAGAGACCACCATATCTGAAAACGAGGGGCAAGTGTCAAGTTCTCGAAGCGAGATCTAGCTCGCTTAATGTGAAAATGGGGGTGCCAAGACTCCACCCACCTGACCTTCACTCCACCCACATGACCTGCCTTACAGCATTGGGATGTTCAAGTCAAGATGATAGGTTCAAAAGAGAAAAACGAATAAGATGTGTGGAAGGGTACTTTGGATGAGAGCTATTCGAAGGGTCTGTCGCGATCGTATTGTGAAATTCGGGTATCGTAAAGTTTGATTGCTACATGCAAAATCTATTGTTGGGTGCAATGACAGCAACCTTTCTTGCCTGACCCGCCAGAATGTCAACCAAAAGAAATCCTATCGTGACCAGAGACAACAATTCATTCTACGGACCTCAGATATAAAACACACTCCAGAAGACACTCACGCGCTGACAATAGGCTTGAAACCTTCCGGATCCGTGTACTTCCCATGAAATGGATCAGCATGATAACCATCGAGTCGTGGTCTATCATGATCGAAATCCAATCGCTTGTAACCATGCTTCCTAGCATTCAAGTAATCTGCCATATTGTAAACCGTCTCATCCAGTGACTTGTCACAACCAAGTCTTTTCAGCAATGGGCTATCAATTGGCTCCAATGGCTGCGCATCAATCGGACGAGCAAAATAAATAACTCCAATTCGCTTCTCTCGCTCCTGATCGACCGGAGGCTTGACAACGCGATGGATCGTAGCTTTGAATAGGCCTCCTGTGAGGAGTTCCAGTGCCTCTCCGACATTGACAACGAGAGACTGAGGCAGATATTGTACCCATTTCCACTCTCCCGAGGATGAGAGAATCTGCAAAGCAGAAATTGGCTGGGAGAACAAAAAGGTGAAAGATCCCCAGTCGGTATGACCCGCGAGATACAAGTCGCGATACTTCTGATTGTCGTCTGTAGTTCTGGGATTGTATATCATGTATCTCAGGTACTCCGTGCTCTCCTTCCCAAAAGCATGCGTCGCCTCCAAAGTCTCCTCTGGGACCTCAAGAATCATAGAAACAAGGACAAGGAGTTTTCGCAGGACATTGGAACGAATCACGCTTATGAGTTCGTGGACTTCGTCCATATGTGGTGTAAGTATAGCGGGATGTTTGTGGTTTTCCGGGTCGTAAGTAAGAATGTTGTAATGGTCAAGTGTCTTGTGGAATCCACCTTTGATACCCAGTTGACCGGCAGGTTTGAATCCAACATATCGACCTTTGGCGTCTTCTTCTGGTGTCGCTTCGAAAGGAGCTTTCTCTTCTGCTGGGAGTGTCATGACAGCATGCGCAAAGCTCACTTGCGACTCGTAGAGCTCTTGAGCGATGCCATGATTCGATATTGTCAGGAAACCGTGCTTTGTAACACCATCAAGCAGTTCCCTGGCAAGCTCCTTTCTGGTCGCTGGGTCGTCAAATTTGGAGAGATCAATGTTGACAAGGTCGACATAGTCCAACTTCTCCTTAGTGGGGGCGCATGGTGTGAATTTTGGAATTGGAATCGTCGTAGCGGAAGGCATATTGGAAGTTTTTCCTTTTCTTTTTGGCTGAAAGTCTTGCTTGTCTTGAGTTCGCAAAGAAGAATACTTGTGGGATTGTTCCAAACGAAGAATTGCGAAGCTACGGACACCTTATCTAGTTGTGAAATTTATCGGACCATGAAATATCTCAGGCCATAGAGCAATTAATCAAATCTAGTTTACACACATCTGCGGCTTCTGAGCAGAGGAACGATGCTCCACGTTGCAGGGAGGCAAGGCCAAATTGCGAGTTTTCCCCACGAAAGCATTTTTATGCCATTGCCCCGCCTTTTCTTATTTATCATAGAGCTCACTACTATTTTCCAGAGATGCTGCCTTTTCGTCGCTATGCAGATGCTGTTTTGGGATTCGAGTGGACAACATCAAGGAAATGGCGCTAAAACGTGGAGCTTATGTGGGGATGGAAAGATGCTCCACGTTTTAGCTCCGGCTGAAATGAAGTGCCAAGATAGCGGATGTGAGATTAGAAAACGAGTACAGCTATTCGCAGGCTCTTGACCAAGGATCGAACTTTGACTGGGGGTGATAAGGGTGGATGCCCTGGGTCTTCCCCAGGTCGCCTATAAGACACTAAAAAGGCAGTTGTGTCTTCTTTCATTCGATAGCTGAAGTTTTCACCTCCTCCCTTGTTGTTTTTGTTTCTTTTTCTTCTCGGGGCTCAGACTCGCAAAACTCACTACGGCCAGTCACTAGCCATAAATTTCAACTTCAAAGGTCTTTTTACAATTCAGAGCTCCAGACGATATGTCTTCGTCTGTGGTCGTTGAACTGGGACCTGGAGAGGAGAAATGGTACGACAAATGGATGTGGTATGAGCGTGGTACCTCAAAGGAGGAAAAGACATTGCTCAGAAAGTTGGACTTCATAATCCTAACTTTCGGTTGCTTGACGTTCTTTACCAAGGTACGAACCCTGTTTGTAGATGAACAGGACCGGAGCTAATTTGACTTTGCTGCAGTTTCTCGATCTCCAGGCCTTCCAGAATGCGTACGTGAGCGGCATGAAAGAGGATGTTGGCATGGCTGGAAATGATCTGCAGTATACTACTGGTGTTTTTCAAGCGGGATACTGTGCCGCTATGATCCCGTCGAATATCATCCTGACCAGAGTTCGGTGCGTCAATTTCTACTAATTCCCCAAGGTCAGGTGGTTGCGCAGTCACTAACAAATTTACCTCGCAGCCCCAATATTCTGATTCCGGCATTTGAGATAATCTGGGGCATTTTGACCTTGCTTACCGCTTATGTCAAGGACGTCAAACATGTATACATCATCCGATTCTTCAGTGGAATTTTCGAATGTGTTGCATATCCCGGTGTCATATACTGTATTGGTTGTTGGTACAAGCGATCGGAAATTTCGAGGCGTCTGAGTCTGTTCTATATTGCTGGTCCACTCGGAACTGTAAGTAGAAGAATATTCCTCCAAAGCTCGTGTCAATACTCACAGGTTATCAGATGTTTGCAGGCTATTTCCAGACCGCTTGTTATACCAACCTTGACGGAATAAATGGCCTGGCAGGTTGGAGATGGCTTTTCATTGTCTGCGGATGCATTACCCTTCCAGTTGCAATTTTCGGAGCCATCGTCTTCCCAGCTCGTCCCGATTCCAACAATCCATCTTGGCTCTTGACCGCAGATCAAATTGTTCTTGCTCGTAAGCGCGTTAACGAAGCTGGGGCAGAAGCGCCCAAGGTCAAGCTCGACAGAGCAGCATTTTCAAAGATTTTCAAGACCTGGCATTGGTTTGCATTTGTTACTCTCTATTATGTCTTCAACCAGTCTATGATCACCAACGGCTCCCCTTTCAATCTCTACTTGAAGGCAAACAAAGACATCTATTCTTTGAGCCAGATTAACAATCTGCCAACTGGCCAGTCTGCGCTTTCTATTGTTGCTGCTCTTGTTGGCTGTTACTGGGCTGATGCAACTGGGAAACGATGGCTTCCATCCCTCTGCATCTGCGTTTGGATGACTTTCGGATCGATTTGCCTCGCCGTCTGGGACATTCCCGTCGGATTGAAGTTTTTTGCCTTCTACGTCGCAGGACTTGGAGGAGCACTCAATCCTCTCTTCATGTCATGGGCCTCAGAAGTAACATTCAAATCTGCCGAGGAACGAGCAGTTACAATCGCTTCAATGAATGCAATTGGTCAGGCTCTTCTAGCTGGACTTAACATCGTCACGTTCCCTACTCCATCGGCGCCGAGATTCCACTTCGGATGGTTCTGGGTCATGGCTAACAACATCTTGCAAGTTGGGCTTGTTGTACTCATTATGATGCTTCATAACCAGGAAAAGCGCCGTGATTTAGACTTGTTGGTAATCGAAGGCAGAGTTTCGGAGGAAGACCTAGACACTGTGAAGGTGCAAGGTATCAAAAAGGATGACCTGGCCTAATCATTTCAACGAAAAGCTAGAGAATCTGCGTTACAGCAGCTGGTTTAGTCAAGATGTGGGCTGGGCAAGATTATGTACTTATTTGTGTTTGAATTGGGTTACGGTTTAGCAAGCGAGGTGTCTGGAGTCTGTCAGTGGAGAGGCTCTTGGTACCCCTTGCTTTTAGTAAATGTTGGGCGAGTCTATGCTCTTTGTAAATATTCACAATTTTTATGTGATTGCTTTGATTATATATATTGATTGGATTGAAATATCGAGTGTCATTGTGAGGGGAATATTCTCTCTGTCATCCACCGAATTTAAGTACTTTACCCGCAGATTGCTACCCTACCGGTCTCGACAAGTTGACTCCTAAGAGCAAAAACACCTCATTTTGAGGTTTTGCTTGCCAGAAGACAAGTTAGTGAGGTGAAACTTTTCTTTCACTTCTTAAAGAATTTGAAAATTAAAATTTGAGATATAGTTTATAGTCCATGTATAATCGGTTCCCATAATTGTTCGCCACTTTTACTAGTCCGAATCGGGTTAGCGGCCCACCCCACTATACTGTATTTCCTCCTACTCTTCGAAAATTGAAGCTATTCAGACCTTTCTTTCTATACAATATAGCTATTACACCTAAAATAAATCGAAAGGAGACTTCTTCTACTATTTGAGCTCAAATCTATAATAGATATAAGCAAGGATATTCTATTCCTAATATTATTAAGTATTTTCGACTACCCCGCTCTACTATATACTCTATTATTAATCGATATAAGAAAGATGGTAAAAGTAGCTTTAATTCAAAGCCTCGCTCTAGTATAAGAAAGAAGACATTAAATCGAGATAATCAAGCCCTTATACAATATATAGTTCGAAATATAAAAGAGACCCTTTATACCCTTACTACGCCCTCTAAATCCTCCTATAAACTTAGTTGAAATACTATATAAAAAATCCTCCGTACTACTAGTAAAGTAAAGTATAAGCCTCG
The DNA here is from genome assembly GCA_003008705.1 of Pezicula radicicola. Taxonomy (NCBI): domain Eukaryota; kingdom Fungi; phylum Ascomycota; class Leotiomycetes; order Helotiales; family Dermateaceae; genus Pezicula; species Pezicula radicicola. Next base: position 169,054 of record PDUO01000008.1, on the reverse strand, counting down.
TAAGAAGCCTTACCTTAAACCCGAATATAAACGTAAGTGTCTAATATAGGTTAAGTAAGAGAAGAGGCTAAAAAGGGACTACAATAAGGTAGTTTAGTTAGACGAGGTTATATTCGAAATTAGAGCTGATAGGAGTATATATTATATAACCTATATACCTAGGGAGGAATATTTAGATCAAAATCTAAAGCCTAGCTTTAAGAGTAGGTATATATCTATTAGTGTCTAGTCTTACTATTATAGTAATGAAATAGGCCCTTTAGTTATTATTAAGAAGGGTGGTAGAATAACTAGAAAACACTACCTATAGATAGTCAAAGATTATTTCTTACCTTTCTATCAAAGGATAGTTAAGAAGTATAGCTCTGATATAGTAATACAAGAAGATAATACTCCTTAGTATACTACGAAGATAGTAAGAAGGTTTTTAGATAGGCAGAAGGTTAAGAGATTAAATTAGCCTCTATAATCGCTAGATCTCTCTCCTATTAAGAATCTTTAGAAGTAAATTAAGATTATAATTAGTAGGAGAAGGTATTAAATCAAGAATATAGCTATAATAGAAAGAGTATTACAAGAAGTATAGCCTACAATAGTAGGGGAAATACTTCTTAAACTAAATACTACTATACTAAAAAGATTAGCTATAGTTATTAAGAATAAGGGAGGCGTAATAAAGTATTAAAATCGCTTTAATTTAGTTCAAAAATAAAGCTATTTAGACTAATATTGATAAAGATATACTAATTTAAAGGAAGTAGTAGTGATTACGTAAGTGGCGAACAATTATAGGAACCGATTGTACAGAGGTCACGGCAAAAAGTCATGAGACTATAGGCCATATATCCTGTATTCGCTAAATATGTACGCTGTGGCTGACCAACGATAGCCTGTAGGGCTTGACAACGCCCTAGAAATAATAGCCTAGCAAAAGGTTTACGGGGCTTTGGTTTATTCCCGGGGCATAGAAGCCTGTAGCACACCCTATATTCGCTAAATAAGCACGCTGTGGCTAGGCAACGAGAGCCTGTATTAATTATTCTGTAGGTACGTGCCCTATAGTCTTCATGACTTTTTGCTGTGACCTCCGTCTACCGTGAGAATGGTTCTCCAGGGTCCCATTCTTTGTGAACAGTCAATTGTACCGATATGTTATCAGGCTTCACGACAGTCTCTCCATGGAAAGCTTGATCAACTCCCCCACTTTGAAGACGTTATGCATAACGCATCAGAATGAGCTCCACCATTTAGTAGGATTTCCCAAAAAACTCCACTGTAGGTCAGCAGTGTGAGTAAGAACACGATGCAACCGCATTTAGAATATGTATATAAAGTTATAACATCAAATACTCCCAACCATACTCTCCATTGTCGTCCCTCAACAACCTCCCCCTTCACATCCATCTACCATCAAAATTTCCCAGAACCCTTTCACCAGATCCTTTTAAACTTCCAAAAGCATATTAAAGCCCGCAAACATGAGTTTCGGAAAATTATACAACTATCCTAAAGCGCCACGCGCGACAATGTGTCTCTACATAGCCGAGCTTAACAAGTAAGCTCTCAACCCCCAAACATCAAAAAGATACTAGAAAACTAACAGATTCTCAAAGACTCGACGTAGAAATAGTAGAGGCATGGCCAATCAAAGTCGATCCTAGCAAAGGTGGCGTAGGAGCAGACTATCTATCGAAATTCCCACCCGGAAAGGTTCCTGCGTTGGAACGGCCAAATGGATTTCTGCTGTATGAATGTATCGCAGTATCTGTCTATCGTAAGTGAAATTCAACTCTACCTCCATTTTATCTATGCATAATCACAGAATTATCAGAAATGCTCATTACATATCAAATACAGTCGCGAAACAAAATCCAAAAACCACACTCCTCGGCTCTACACTAGAAGAAGAAGCCACAATTCTCAAGTACTTATTCACCTCTCCCCTTCCCAAAACCTCCCAAAAATACTAATAAGAAATACAAGATGGGCATCCTTTGCAAACAGCGAACTCCTGCCCCCAATAATGGCATGGATCAATCCCGTAATCGGCAAAGCACCATCCTCGCCAGAAATCCTCGCTTCAGCAGAAAAGAACAGCGAAGGCATGGTCTCAGTCGTAGAAAAAGCTTTAGCGAGTTCGGGTGGAAAGGGGTATTTGGTTGGAGACTCGTTGACTATGGCTGATTTGTTTGTTGTTGCTGCTATTGCGAGAGGATATCAATTTGTAAGATTTCCCTTTTCTTTTACTCATTTTCTCTGTCTATTTCCAAGCGGCCGGGCTTCAAAACTCGATGACTGGATACTTGAAGAGATGGAATTTCTTGTGGAATGAATTGCTAATGTTGAGGGATGATAGGTGTTTGCAAAGAAATGGGCTGCAGCTCATCCAAATATTCATGAGTATTATATGAGGATTAAGGGAGATGAGATCTATAGAAAGATTGATGGGGAACCTTATGTTTTGGAGGAAGTTGGAGGTAAGCCAAATTGAGGGGTGGAAAGCTGGCGAGTTTCCAGGGGCTAGCAAGTTGTGATGAGACACAAGAAATAATGATGTTATACTATAACTATTACCTTTAAATCTCGAATAAACCAGCTTTATAGTCTGGACCCATTGAGTCATCTACTTGAACTGAACTGCCTAGTAATTGCCCAATTTTCATTTCATTTCAGTGGCCGTAGCACCACAGTGAAGGCGCTGAGTGGAGTTTTACCCTTAATGGAGCAAAGAAGCCACCTCGGTATAGAAGGTAACACCCACGCTGCACGCTGTGAGTTTTAAAGAATATAGGACATCTCTCGTACTTATAACACTACTTTACTTACTTTCCAAGTGAGAGAGAGCATCGGTGCAGTGAAGTGTTGACATATAGTTCTCCTTCGCTATTAACCGAGCGAAGCTGACATTGGCAATCCTGCAGCCAAGTCCTAACATCGCGCATGATCCTCGAATAGATTCACAAGCTTCATTCTATATGTTCTTGCGATTCGTTGGAACTTATAGTACACTTTCAATAAACACCACTCATGTCCAGGCATGGAAACAGAGTTAAAATGCCTGTCTGAGTGTTTACTACGTGTAGAACTCAGTAGTGTAGATGGCTCGCTTCTATTTTATAACAGTATCAAGTTATGCGGACTCCCCCATCGACATAATCTCGCTCACAGAACCGTTTGAAACTCCCACAAACCCACCCTTTGCTTTGCCAGCATCCTTTAAAGCAGCACCCTCAACCGCCATACTCTTATCACCCCAACCACCACCACCAGGCGACATAACCACCATCCTATCACCCTTCTCCATCATAGCAGTGTTCTTCCCACCAAGATTAATTACCCTCCCACTCTTCTTAATCCAAAGGTTTTCTCCCCTCCTTCCATCACCACCACCATTTAATCCATAAGGTCTAAAAGCTCTCCTCTCACTCAAAATACTTGCTCGAATGGGAATACTAAATTCAATGTCCCGAATAATCCCATCACCGCCCGGATGAAGTCCTTCTCCACCACTCCCCTCTCTTAAACAAAACCGTCTCAACACAACTGGATATCTTCTCTCTAGAATTTCTGGGTCGGTGATACGCGTGTTGGTCATGTTAGTGTGGACGCCACTAGTTCCATCCCAAGTCGGTCCACCACCAGAACCACCACAGATAGTTTCGTAATAACCAAATCCATTCTCGGCGTCGTCGCTACCGAAAGTAAGGTTATTCATACAACCTTGACTAGCTGCACAGGCGGCAAAAGCTTTGAATATTACGTCGACGATTCTTTGGGATGTTAGGACGTTGCCGGCGCAAACGGCTGCTTCTGCTGAGGGACGGAGAAGGGAGTTCTCGGGGATGAGGACACGGATTGGTCGGATTGCGCCTTGGTTAAGTGGGATGTCCATGTTCACCATGCAGCGGAGTGCGAAAATTATGGCTGAGTTACAGATGGCTATTGGGGCATTCCAGTTTCCTAGTCATTATTAGTATTTCGTCGTTGGATTGTAGAGCAAAAGGTTAAAAGTGATTACCGTATGCTTCTGGGCCAGTTCCCTCGAAGTCGAAGATTGCACCACCAGTGGATTCGTCGATTGTTACTTTAAGCTGGATTGGTGTACCGTCATCCATGTAATCGACTGCTTCAAGAGGTTTTCCATTGGTGGTCTTGAATATGGCCTTCAGCATATCCCTAACAGCAACCTCGGCAGCTCGTTGAATTTCCTCCACTGTATATATATCAGTGCCAAGTCTCAATGACTACGAAACAGCCAAAACTTACTATAAAACTGAACAATATCAAGACCATAATCGACAATCAAGGAATGGATCAACTGGCTACCTCTATGATTTGCAGCAGCCTGAGCCTTGATGTCTGAAATATTATCTCGAAGGCACCGAGTGCCTTGACAGCCGGGCATCTGGGCAGGAGCATTCAAGAGTGCAATTAATTCATCTTCTTTGAACCTGCCACCTTCTAGGACTTTAAAGGCCTTAATTACGGCGCCTTCTTCCCAGAGCTCCTTCGAATTCGAAGGCATTGAACCTGGAAGTGTTCCGCCGATCTAAATTGTTGTTAATAAGGGCTTGCATTTGGGCTTTTATCAGGGACTTACGTCTGCATGATGACCGCGGGAGGCAGTCCAGAATATTATGTTTTTACCTGCCGCATCAAAAACTGGCGTAATGACTGTCAAGTCGGGAAGATGGGTCCCTCCGCAGACTAAATAACTTGTAAGAAACTGAAAATCCGAGTTTGTCGCTTGAGGTAAAGTGGCCTACCTGGCGAATTTGACAATATAACATCCCCCGGACGTAAGTCGTCACCCCAATGTTCTATCTGCCATTTCACCGCAAAGGCCATACTGCCAATCTGAGAGTTTCTATCAGCCAGTGAAATTATTTTTGAGCCTGGAGACTTACCATGGCTGGTACATGTGGAGCGTTAGCGACTAAGCCTCCGTCAGGCGAAAACACTGTGCAGGAGAAGTCGAGCCTCTCCTTAATATTAGTACTGACACTAGTCTTTTGAAGAGCACGACCCATCTGCTCCGCAACACTCATGAATCGATGGCCGAATATCGACAGTTGGATGGGATCAACTGTCGTTGACGATATCGTAGACTTATTGCCAACCTTAACATCAATAATAACGGTATCCGAAAGTATTGTCGCAATTGCATCGGGAATGACAACAATGGTCTGCTTGTCATCCATGATTAATGCGGGACCTTGGACCTTTGAGGCGGGTTCAAGCTCATTAAGAGCATAGACGGGCGTCTGAGACCAGCCTAGCTCTGTGAAATAGACTTCTTTGTGTGTCGAGGGTTTTGGAATTATGGTCTCCTTAAACGACGCAAGCTCAACTGGCCATGGGGAAGGTAGATCTATAGCGCTTGCACCAATAGACCGTACTCGGTAGTCATCAACGATGACATCGCGACCGACTGGAAGAAAGCCAAATTGTTTTTGATGTGCCGCTTGGAAGGAGGACAAAAAGTTTTCAGACTTCGTCTCCTGGATCATCATCGGCGTGTCGCTTCCATGGAACCTCATATTCAAGTAACGTTCTGTCGTGATTCGTGTCTTCGGTATTTGTTGTTCTAGGAGCGTCTCGACGGCTTTCTCTTCCAGAGCATTCAGTTCTCGGGCAAACGTTGACAGGCTTTCATCTAAGTAGATTGAGGCAGATGGTTTCCGTTCCTCGTGAACAACATCGGCTAGCGCCATTCCATATGCTGATAAAACTGATGAATACTTGTGGATAAGAACGCGTGATATTCCCAAAGCTTTCGAAATAGCACAAGCATGTTGACCTCCGGCACCACCAAACGAGGCGAGGTTGTGAACTCCTGCATCATAACCTTTAGCCTCGGTCAGAGTACGTATTGGCCTACACATAGCCTCATTTGCTACGTCCAGGAAACTGTCGAAGGATTAGTATGCTACAACTCTGATTATAAATATCAACTTACCCAGCTGCAACTTGCTCCACAGTAAGCTTAATTTCAATGTCCTCGTTGATTTTCACAGTGAGCTCCTCAAAGAGACTTCGACTTCTCTCAAAGTCCAGAGGAAGGTCCTCGTTAGGGCCGAAGATCTTAGGGAAGAATTCTGGGCGTAGTCTTCCAAGCACAAGATTTGCATCTGTTACTGTCAACGGGCCTCCCTTTCGATAACAGGCAGGGCCAGGATGTGCCGAAGCGCTCTCCGGACCAACTTTGAACATGCCACTCTGCCATGTTAAGATGCTCCCGCCACCAGCAGCCACAGTATTAATGTCAAGCTGTGGGCTCTGAACTGTGACACCGGCAGTTGTAGTCTCAAAGACATGCTCCAGTTCACCAGCGTACCTCGAACAATCAGTGCTAGTTCCACCCATATCAAATCCAATAATAGGAGTCCTATCATTCTCGTCATAAGATGTTCTAGCATAACCCACAACGCCACCAGCAGGCCCCGAGAGAATGGCCCGTAGCCCAGACAGATTCGAGAATTCGACAAGACCACCATCGCTCTGCATGAACTCGCAGCGACATCCACAAGTTCTTAAATCCTCGAAACCGGCTTCAAAGCCGGCAATGTATCTTTTGATCTCTGGTGTGAGATACGCGTCAGCAGTAGAAGAATTGCCTCGAGGTACGATTTTGACCATAGGAGACAGCTCGGCGCTCAATGAAATGTGAGTAAGGCCTATTTCTTCGGCGAGTTTACCGATGATTTGTTCGTGATCCCGGAAAGTGTAACTGTGCATTAGACAGACAGCTATCGATCGGTATCCCTCATCGTAGAGTTCTTGTAACGACTTCCTCGCGTCCTCGACATCTTTTTAGTTAGCCACCGCAAAGCAGTAGATTTCTAATAGGTCAACCATACCTAAAGGTTCCAGAATCCTCACAAGTTCACCCGTGATTCCTCTTACCAAAGCAGAATCCGCTTTATCTTGTACTATTTCAGGGATTTTACTCTCGGTCCAAGCTTCTAACGTTACACGTTCTGCGACTTCTACGACCTTGGAGTAGAGTACATCCGGTTTATTGATAGCTAGATCGAAAAGCTTCGGCCGTGACTGGTTGCCGATGTGCAATAAATCCTAATTTAATTTGAACGACCGTACCCAAAGCATGCTAATAATATACATACCTTGAGGCCCTTGGTCACAATAAAAGCGGTCTTTTCACCCTTGCGTTCTAGCAACGCATTCGTAGCTACCGTTGTCCCCATCTTAATAGATTCTGCGATTGCTATTAGTACATATATCTGATTATTTTCAAAATCTCATACATACCAACTCCCTTCAACGATATCTTCTGTCCTTTGGGGTACGACCTCCCTGTCGCCATCTCCAAAACCCGCCGTATAGCTTCAACAGGTGCATCTCGATAATTGTTGGGATCTGAAGACAAAAGTTTAACTACTATATCATTCTGTCCAGGTACGGACGCAACGCAATCTGTAAAGGTTCCTCCTCTATCTATAGATATTCTGATACCCCGTGTTGGCTCTGCAATTGAGCCCATGTCTACGTCAGATGTGGTTGAACTGAAAATGAATGATAAGTAGACCAAGAAGACTTCGTCAAGAGGAAGACCAGGTAGAAAGTGAGATAACGAAATTATAAATATCCCACTGTAAGGTAGACACTTGCTGGCAAAAAGTGACGACCAGTAACATACAGGCTCTTACATTCAGTCGTGTAAGCGAACTAGCCAACGAGAGCTCAGAGCTCAAAAGGACATTACTACCAATGCTTCTTCCACGGGGAAGTGGTGCTCGAAAATAATGATGCATTCCAAATTGTGGGGGTTTGCTCAAAGATGGCGGAGGTTGATGTCCGATACGCCAGAACTATGTTACTGTAACAGTGGGATGTCAAGGCTTGCGCGGAGCTCCACCACCACAATTGCCAAGCCATCGTCATTTGTAATGCTACAGATGCGTGGAGGTGTCCCTTGCAAGAATTTCATAGTTTATCATTTTGGGTGGATTAAATCGACTATAATGATTTGAAGAATAAAGTCCAGCCCGCGTACGAAGTACACATAATACACATAATCAAGGCAGTCTAGTGATGATCCATTTGGGAAGGACTTTTTGTTACCGCCACGTGACTACGTTTCCAAAGTGACAATAGTAACTTACTTGAGTAACTCACTCGAATTGTTTATCTGAATTTACTCTTAGGTGACCGTACTTTGCGCGCGACTAACGCTTGTGGTAAATTTTGTATGATTGAAAGATGCTGCGTAGCTAAGGCTATATATTTTTTGCCCTGTTGCAGACTCCGAGTTCAATCCTTTTTGAATGACCAGTACATAACTGTTGACTTAAACCTCATTTCCCAAGTGTGTGGGTCAGAGTTATGTTGATAACTAGTTGACCGATCTAACGGTCTGATCCATAGCCTTAGCAAAATACTCTACGTTCCCGTCATTGAGCCCAGCAATTGAAAAGCGGGAGGTAGTGGCCATGTGGATGTGGTGTTCAACTAACAGAACGTCAGCAGACAGTAAATTGCTGAGATATATGGCTGACCAACCTTGAAGATGTTTAATTTGTGCAGGAGTGATTCCAGTGTAGCCAAACATGCCGGATTGCTTGACAATGTGCGACCAATCACCAGGTGTCTCTAGTCTCACTAACTCCTCATAAAGTCTCTTTCGCATTGACTTTATACGACTGGACATTGTAATAAGGTCTTGGGCCCACTGCTTCGCTATCTCCGGTGTACCGAGCACTTTTGCTGCAATCTGCGCACCATACACTGGAGGAGACGAAATCGCCGCTCGTTGGACATTCTCACATATGGAATTAACAATAACCGTAGCGTCGGGGGAACCGGTCACAAATGTCACCAAACCGATTCGCTCTCCTGGAAAACCGTTAGCGTCGAAAAGAAGTACTTAGCTTGATATTTACCGTAAAGTCCCATGCTTTTGGCAAATGAAAGGCAGACGGAAACTTCGAGCTGTAGATCCTCCACAAAGTAGCGGATCGCCCATGCATCTTCATCCACGGATCCAGAGTTGAATCCCAGGTATGCGGAATCAAAAATTGGAAACATATTTTTCTGCTTAATAACAGAGGCAATTTCTTTCCATTGTTCACGAGATGGGTCGCAACCGGTGGGGTTATGAGCGCAAGAATGAAGTATAATAATCGAGCCAGAAGCTGCCGTTTGTAGAACCTCCATATAATGGTCAAAATCGAAAGATCCATCCTTATAGTAGGGCAACTTTTGTACGTCGAATCCAAGCGATTCAAAGAGCAGCTCGTGATTCGACCATGTTGGATCTGTGATAAAGACCGTCCTCAAGCCGGGATTTGCTTTCTTCAGTACTAACCCTGCGAGCTGCAGAGCGCCGGTCCCGGAGAGTGATTGACAAGAAGCAACCTACAAAACGTCACTTTTTACACTCTGGTTAAAAGATGGGCTTGGAGTAGATAACAGGACGCTCTGAGCAGAGACTAGAATAGCAACCACTCACCCTGCCCTCGAGGTAAGGTCTCGTTCCCTTGAACACCAGTTCAACAGCCTTGTCGCGGAAAGCCTGCAGGCCTCGAATAGGGAGATATTCATGTCCACATCCAGCAATTGCTTTCTCTGCCATCCGTACAGATGGAAGAATCCATGGCATGCCATTCTCGTCTCGATATGTTCCAGCTCCAACATTGACCTTATTTGGGTGGGTATCCGCAAGATAATTCTTGGTGACTTCGAAAATCGGATCGGGAGCTATGTACTCTGCAGCTGCAAAGGCAGAAGGTGCTTGCTGAATGGAACCCATGGCGGCAAAGACTAGAACAATCAGCGAAGGTCTGTCGAAGGTCAAGGAGGCGAAAGTGGGAAGTGCTAAAAGAACAGAAAAGCCTGTGAGTCAACTTACAATTTCATGGGCTTCCTCTTTCGCAATGATGGTGTGGAGCACCTCTTTTGCCCGGTGTGAGTCCCGATGAGCACTTATGCGGAGCTCCCGACACAGCTGTACAGGCGAGCATGTCGAAGCAATATGAAGTAAGTCGCAGGGTGGTAGAACATACATATTGTTCTGGAAAGCCAGAACGAATGCGTCCCCTGTGACTTGAAGAAGACAAAGAAGAATAAAAGATAGAATCAACCTGAACTTACTATGTCCTTACTTGCCTGCCCTCCCCGCGGCGTATACGCACCCGTCGTTGCCTTTTTTCACGAAGACGAATCTCTGGACCTGGAAGCATTGAAGACACACGTAACTCGCCTGGCAAAGTCCGGTGTCGCAGGCCTGGTAATCCAAGGATCTAACGGCGAAGCGCCCCATCTCCTCCATGCTGAGCGACAGGAAGTCATTGTCACAGCTTCAAGCATATTGAAAGAACACGGCTCTGCCGACGCAGTTATCATTGCGGGTTGTGGTGCGCAGAGCACCCGTGAGACGACGCAGTTGTGCAAAGAAGCAAAGGATGCAGGCGCGCATTTTGCCCTTGTGCTGAGTCCCAGCTATTGGAGTAAGTCAAACTTGATTATTTATTCTTCATAGCGTCGTTGTTGTTGTTGTCGTTCGGATGGAAATGGATTTGGCTGACTACGGTGACCCAAAACAGCCGGCGCAATGCAGAAGCCTGCAATTTTTAAGTTCTTCCAAGATATCGGGGAGGCATCGCCCATACCCATTTTGATCTACAACTTCCCAGCCGTCACGTCCGGCATAGACATCGACTCAGATGCTATCGCCACCCTCGCTATCTCAAACTCAAATATCGTAGGCTGCAAGCTCACCTGCGGAAACGTGGGAAAGCTGCACAGAATTGCGCATGATGCAAGAATAACAACCCCCTTCGCTGCATTCGCCGGAAAGTCCGATTTCTTCCTCCATGGTCTTGTAGCCGGCTCGCATGGAGTCATTGCTGCCGCTGCCAACTTGGTGCCGAAGGTACACGTTGAATTATTAAAACACTACGACAATGGGGATCTGAAGAAAGCACAAGAGCTACAGACGATGCTAAGCCGAGCAGATTGGACGTTGGTACAGCTGGGGGTAGCTGGCTTGAAGGCAGCCTTGGACAGATACTATGGCTATGGAGCGGGCAGGAGTAGAAGACCTTTAGGGATTGTGGAGTCTGCCAAGTTTGAGGGCCCTGCTGACTTGATATTACGGGACCTGGTGGACCTGGAAAACAGTCTCTGAGCTTGCTAGAAGCATAAATGCTATTCAGCCGCCAAAGGCAAAGTCTAAGCATAGCATGATTTGGCCTACAAAAAGATAAAAAGATGGAGATTTTAGAAGAACTGTCTTTGTGATCCACTTGCATTGACCATGCAAAAGGCCCTTATAGGATGGGAAGTCATTTTCCTTTCTCAAGTCCCTTGTCATCTCACAACGTGCAGTTTGTGTTGTTTAAACCTCCAACTGAGATTGTTATTACCCAGAGTTGTCTTTACCATAGGGCTCTATTAGCCTAGCTGTCGAGGGGAGGAAACCAAGATATGCGGTTTTCACATGTCACACTCGACGAAAGATTTCTCAAGTGTTCTTACATGACATCACTGGCATCCAGATGTCAAAGTTGAACGTACGGAAGGGGTCTCAAGAAATAAGCGTCACCGTCCCTGGCTCGCGTGACAAATTATACGCACTTTCAGGGCCGTAGAATTGCGCACCTCAGAGACGCTGAAAGCCTTTAGGCGAGCCAGGGAGGGTAACGCTTATTTCTTGAGACCTCCTTCCGTACGAAAGTACAAAGTAATCGTCGGTGTTCGCTTAAGGGTCCTCCTAATGCACGATGTAAGCCAGGGCTTGCCAAAGAGTTTAATGTCCCTTGCAGCACTGCAAAACTGTCCCAAGGGAAGATAGATTAGCTAGGGAACTCAGTTTTAGCCCAACAGTGCGAAATATCTGTACTGCCTGTCTTCCGGGCTGCTGGATCTAAAAATAAAAGAAATAAAATGGTTAATTTTGGGCGAGTGACTCGAACGGTCTTAGCAATAGGGGACCTCCGTGGACTGTGCTGATCAGCAGTAGCAGGATCCAATTGCAATATCTTAATACTAATCTTGGGATAAGAGCGAGAACATTGCCATATCCGCATAGACCTAGATCTCCCACATAATAAAGCCTGAACCTTTACAGACTAAACGAAATAGGGTCCAGTAAACATCACCAACTTTCAATCTTACCGACCTTATTTATTTTAAAGTTCAGTAGCCGCCATTGTTCCGCAATCAGCCTCAGTCTAGTTAGCTAGCCGCTGTCTCATACCTACCTAGTATTAGCCTTCTACCTCGCTGCAACGAAATGCAACTAATACTCGCTTAGCGAGGGGGCAACGGTCTTTAAAAGCGCCAGCAGGTGTATTAGATTTCACGCTCGCTTAGAAGTGCTTTAGTAGGCGCCGAAAACGGATTTCCAGAAGACTGGTAATAGAAGTGTGGTGGCGCTTAGCTATCGATGGAGTTACCCATATGGAGTTCCTGATATAATAACGTTGAACGCAGTCAACGCTGAACCCAGACCGTTCTTTCGGAATACAAGCATCCGTTCCAAACCTGTTTATTATATACGTTTGGTTTTGTAGAGTGGCATGTGTTTACTGGCTATACCTTTATAACTTCCAGGACTGATCGATCACTTTCTTTTTCTGTGTCCTACAAATCTACCACTTCATCCCTCACACAGGACGGCTCGCGATGTCTAACGAACCTTCAGTAAGAAGTTACACTATCGAGATGTGGATTGAAATTGGCCTTGCTATTGTTATTACAATTGCAAGGGTCGCTATACGATTGCATCTCGTAGGATGGCGCGGGTTAAAAGGCCATGATTATATTGCTATAATATGCTTAGTAAGCCAACAGAATGCCGAATATTAGTACCACTTTCTTACGAGCTGTAGGCTATAGCGATTGTAGTGTTAATATTCCAACTGATTGCAAGTGAGCAAAATTTTCTGGGATGCGACAGCTGGCACATTCCTAACTGCAACAGTACGGGATACCGACTATCTATTGGCAAATTTACCTCCGGGCGCCAGTCTATTCCAATCTCACAACATAGCCGTAATCGACAAAATATTCCACTTTCAATTCATGTCGCGGACATTCTACCTTATCTTCGTATGGTCGGCTAAGGCGGCCCTCCTCATCTATTACAGCACCTTTACGTAATGACTTCCATTGCTATTTAAACATAAAAAAAATGCATGCTTCTAACGTAAACGTATCTATAGTAACATATGGAAGCAGCGGCGTGTCCTCCAGATAGCTATTGTCGTTTGTATTGTCTGCTTCATAGTAGTTATGGGCGTAGAGCTGGGACATTGCCCAAAATTTGAGGATCACTGGAAGACGGAATCACCAGGCTTCAGTAAAAGCAAATATTTCCCTGTATGCGACCATATCAACTAACAATTATGATTAGAGACTTGTGCTACCGGTCCAATCTACACTTACAGTATATTTATCTGCCATGCTGTGTAGGTTTACTCCTCCCATTGCAAACACACCATTAACCCAGAGCCACTAGATCAGATATTAGTCTTTTAATAATCCCTATCTTGGTACTTTCAGACCTGTGGAACGTCAAGATTTCTATAGCTAAGTAAGTGCATTCCCTCAAGATTTCCCTGCCCGAAACCAAACGCTAAAACACTCGCAGAAAGATTTTCATCACAGCCATGCTCTGCACAGGCTTCTTCACTATTGTCTCAGCTGTACTTGTCTTCGTTCTGTTCTTAACCATGACAGATCTCCGTGTGCCAATAAATTGGGTACGAAGAGAAATAGTAAATTTCACCCCTCCCTACCCCCCTCTGTCTCCCAAAACATAAATTTTACTCAAGGTCTAACCGAAAAACAAGTTCCTCTGGATAATACTTCTGAATTTACCCTCGATTATGTCTATATTCAAGGAGAAAATCATGACGAGTTCTGTGCATGATACGACGTCGATCCAGTTTAACCAGTCATCATTAGGGAATGCCGAGGGCACGTCGGTGGATAAAGGAAACAATTCGAATAGCACAAGCCAGTCTGATCCTTGATAACTAGATCGGGATAAGTTATTGGTGTTTAATCTCAGTCGTTCACTAAGGTTAGAATTTTTTGTACAATTGATCTACTTTCCTGTGTTAGAATATAGATTACTTTATAGGATTCCCTTACAAACACCTGAATTAAACTACCCTAAGCCTAAGTTTCTAACTACAACTAATATCTTCGTAATTTATTTTTGGAAGTGATTGTTTACCTTTATCTAAATGCATCGGTTATATCACAGAAAAGGTTAAGCATGCCGTTCTACGGTTAAAACAGTAAACGTGCCTTTTTTCTTTTTCTTTTTGGGTGATGTTCATCTCTTTTGCGCATAGTATTAACTCCCTAGTCTTCACCTATATCGAACTCCGTTTTACGCTTTTTCTACTTTCACTTTGCACATGTTCTACGTAGGGATAGAGGATGGCTCTAGACTTAATGCTAATACCAGTAAGTCACAGAGATAGTTTTCTTAGCATTAGGACCTAAGGATTCAGTAGCGAAAGCTTTATATGCAAGGATATTGTTTCTCCGTTTTATATAACTCCAATTGGACTTGTTCGCTATTTAGCGTGATTAAGCCAAGAATACCAAGCGGTATTATCGTTGCTTTGAGTTTCGGCCGAAAGAGTCAAAGCCTTTCAAGGCACTGCCTTCGGCCGAAATACTAGCTTGAGAGCTTGAAAACTCTAGACTTCCCCATGCTTTTGTATGTTGATAACTATAAGCTTGGCAAATGGGAGAACGTATCTGATCCACTCTTTGCCCTTCGCAAATCGCAATCTTCATAGAACATTTCCTGTATTCTTTATATAAACTCTCTCCTCTGTCCTTTAGTTTCTATCTATCTCCTATTATCCTCTTTATTCATAATCGCCTCGAATCGTTTCTCAAAATGTAAGTATAGTAATCTACAATCTGCTGTCGCTTATAGTAATGAGCGCCGTTCATATGGATGCTCATTCTGGGGCTTTTGCAAGTTAATTTGTTATATTTCAAAACATCATCTCACATACTGTAGGTCGGGAAACTCTTCCTTCCGTCAAGGGTCTACGACACCGTTATCTATTCTCTGTTTATTCAGGTAAGTGTATTAACAATTCTGCCGACCCAACTTGAGTTTGTTTGAACGAAGCTAACGACAGTGCGATACAGGGTTGGAGTCGGTATTGGAGCTTTTATTTCACCAAGTAAGTATCCTCCATTCCACATTTACCAACAAGAACACGTTACACAACACCGAGATAGTTTAGTCTTTATCGGCCTATGCACCTGCCTGACTAAGTTCTTTTCATAGCCTAACTCACACCCCGGCTTCTCTGAAAATATTAGTGACAAATAGCTTACAATTATCTCCACAGACACTTTCCTTTCCAGCGCGTACGGAATCAATAAACCCAAGAGCTTAAGTAATAGCAGTTCCGGAGCCCAGACCATCGGCACACAGTCCGTGGCTGGAAGTAACATTGGTAAGTCTTTTGACAAAGGGAGCCATGCAGATCATCAAACTGATGAATATCATATCATAAGCTGTCCGTTTATTTGCCATCCGTGACCTTTGTCTCGGTCTTCTGCTTTGGAATCCAAGTCCTGCTGTCATCAGCGCCGGTCTGCAAGCAGGCGCTATAACCGACATTTTTGACGCCTTGACCTCGGGAATTGCGTTCTTTGACGGTGGTGTTACTGCTAGCTCTGCATTGAGCTCTGGTAGCATTGCAACGGTCATGGCAATCGCTCAGCTTTGGTTGCTCAAATGCAAATAGTGGAGACTTAGCATACATGGCAGAGATATTTTGCGCTACTGTGCTCTTTAGCTACCTATTTCAGGACCTTCAAAATTGTTAAGATAAGCTTTGAACTAGAATAGGCGGGTTAGATTTTGGGTAAGTTTGTGTAGAGCTTCAGCAGGGAGGGCTCGGAAGGATTTCATCTCATAATTTAGCAATTATAAACACGTTCGAGCGTTAGTATGATAAATAAAACTTATCTAGCTGGTAGGTGAGGTATTTTCTGATATAAGATATATACAGTTTATTCGTTAAGCTTTTACGTTGTAGTGAAGCTCGAATAGTTCGCTCGCTTAAGGTATATGTGAGTAAGCGAAGAGCTCCAGGTAGTAGGAAGACCTTCTGTACAGAGGTGCTTAAAACCAACTACTAGGGTAAACTTCCAGTTCTAATAATTTATTGTTTGCTACTATTATATAAGATAAACAACATAAGTTTATTCCGTTAAGGCAAGCTAGCTTCTCTATCTTTAGGATGGGAGCTCTTGTCTTGCAGAGTTAAGTACTGGTCAGACACTCACCAAACATCGTGCAGCATGCTGTAAATCGCATAATTCGCACTTACTTCCAGTGAATAGTCGAGAAATGAACGGGTTTTGAATCTGAAATTGATTTTTTACGAAACAAAAACTACCTGGAATCCACCTAGGCAAGGTACGCCGCAACGGCACCGCCCCAAGATCCTGGCGCGTTCTGCTGTCTCGTCTGCGTCTTTCCATCATCTGATATGCTAGTTAGCCAAAAGCGTTCAAGAAGCGAACAAACATGAAGAAATTCTTACCAAAAACCATATAATCACAAACCCTAGTATCAATATTAAACCAAAATAAATCCTCAGTACCATCCTCCACAGTCCCGCAAGCATACTGACCAACATCGTTCTGGTCCACGCTACTCAGATAATTGCCCGGAGCCCAATGGTTGAAAAACACCCAGAAAGCACTGTTATAACTGAAGATATTGTTGCCGCCAACAACACGCATCGTCCATGCCATGGTACATTGTTCATTAGATCCGCAATCTGAGAATGTGGGATCGTTGTAGTTTGAATCTGGTGTCCATGGTTCTGGTGCTGGATTGGGGCTTCCTGGTCCTTGCCAGTAAGGCGTTTCGGTTTGTTGCATGCCGATGTAGACGTTCTCAGCACCGTCAAGTTGGTATTGGTAGAGGACGTTGTGCTCGAAAGATGTACCGGTTAGCCAGGTTCCCTTTGTTGCTTGGACGAGAAGACCACGGCCTGTGGCTATGTTCATGTTGGGTCCCCCATCTATGTCGTGGTCTGCTGTCCACCCCCATACGTTCTCGAGATAGGCGGATGAGCTTTCGGTTAGATGCATCATTAGGAAAGCAGCTTTGCAATTGCTTGTGTCTGTGAAAAGTGTTAGCTTGACTTTAAGCTTAGTGCTCATACAAGAAAAACCTACCATCAGTTTGACATTTCCGGCGAATGTCACCACTTCCAACCCAACCCCCAACTCTGAAATGAGAGTTCCAGAAACCAACGTCTCCTTTGTTAGTACCAGCCATGTTGACCTCGACGAGTATGGCGCCTGGTAAAACGCCAGAAACTGAAAATAGCATGTCGGAAATCTGAGCAACTGTTGAGGGTCAGAATCAAACTTTCTACCATGGGGCACCTGATTAACTTACCACCCACATCCCCAGCACTCCCAACTTGTAGCATAACCTGAGGATTCGAAGCATCTGAGAATGCAGTTCCAGCAGCTAAACAGTCATTTAGCGCCAATCAATTTCAGTAATCCACCCAGGAACTTACCGTTGAGAACGGACCCCATTTCTCCAACAATCCTTGATCCTACAGGCACCGAAACTGTCTGATAAATGAGATAGGTTCCAGCGGGGATGAAAGTTATCTTGCTTCCAGCATTGGCAGTTAAAGCGGCTTGAATTGCTGCGGTATCATCAGTTTTGCCATCTCCAACAGCTCCAAAATCACTCTTAACGTTGGAAACTTGAGAAACATCGTAATTCTCGTACTGTGGCATCTGCATGGTGAAGTAAGATCCATCATCGTTTGTGAGTAAGCTTGGGCGTGTTGTATTAATATAAGTCCCAGCACTGCTGCCGTTTGTCGCTGAGCTGCTGTTGGCTGATACTGTAGAAGTAGTGGTATTGGCGTACGGTCCAGTTGTGCTGCTTATAGTTCCATTGGTAGTCGTCGTGGAGTTTCCAGAGCTGCTGTCAAAAATAGGACCCATGACCCAAGCTGACGCCACAGAACCCGCAAGTAGCACACTACCATCAGTTGCATCTATAACCGAAGGACCACAGTCTTCATTTTTGAAGTTCTCAATGACTAGCGAGTAGTCTCCTTGGCTTGAGGCCCTCGTTTGCATCATTTTTGTTGATCCACTGCAGGAGGAATCAAGCAATGACAAACTTCCGCCAACGTCGGTGCTATTCATGTCGATCCCTAAGCCACAATTCTTAAACTCCATTCCTTGGAATGTTGCCGTGAAAACATGGTGAACTGATATGGCCGTTCCAACGGAATCGAATGTCATATTCTTGAAGTTCAGCTGTTGATTGTTGAGTCGGATACCAGTTCCACCTCCGTGGAAAGTCAAATCGCTAATAATGATACCTGAACCACCCGCATCGCCAGGACCATACATCTGAATACCGAGATGCTGACTTCCTTCCGTCATTCTAAACTCGCAGTTCAGCACGGAGGTCGCTTGACTTCCTGGTAGGTTGATTCCATTGGCGGACTGATTGGCTGGAGCCCGGGTGGTATCGAAAACCAAATTCCGCAGACCATGGAAAAACTGGGTAGTTGGTTGAAGCCCGAAATTTGCGTCGTACACATAGACTATGGCATCAGTACCCAATGACGGGTCTGCAATCAAAACTGGCGGATTTAAAGGGTCGCCGACTAGTGAGCGTCAGTTCAAGAACAGAGTGATGTAGTCTTGCTTCAAACGTACTAAGGATTGTTTGCAGAGGAAGTTGTAAGCTGCTGTTTATGAGGTAATTTCCTCCGGGAATAAACACCATTGCTGGAACGGTGGTTTGCGCGCCAGTTCCAGTTCTTTTGTATAAAACTTCGCCAGTACCAACTAAAACGCAGTATGTTAGTCAGAATACTTTCTAAAGTAAGCTGATATGTAAGAGTACGTACAATTGATAGCTGCCTGTATCGCTGGAGCATCATCCGTTACCCCATCTCCAACAACACCTCCCTCAAAGGTTGTATTTCTCACATCTCTCCAAACCGAATATAAAGCTGCATCTTCGCTATTCAAATATCCTGGCCGACTGTTATGTGTCATAGCCTCACGCCACCAAGTGCCTGAGTTCGTTATGCTGGTACCAACGTCAACATCGCGAGCATTATTGCGGTGATGGCGTCGATGGTGCGCATGTTTCGCAAACGTAGAAGAAAAGAATGCCGAGACGGCAATGAGATTAAATAACTTCATTGGGAAGAAAGGAAAATTGTACTGTAAAGGAGTGTGTGGTTGCTCGACAAAAGAATGTGACGTCGAAGCTGACGAACGTAGAAATTGAAAACGCTTTCCTCGAGTATCTATATATACGGTTTTTCCGAAGCTTTCGGGCTCTCGGAAATTGATGAAGGAACAGTACATTTAGACTTTCGGGTCACCAGCATTGATCGGCTAACAATGACAAGCCTCTCAATGTGCAACTTCTAGAAGTCTAAAGTGATTGCGAAAACAAGGATCAATGTCAAAAGATCGGCTGATCAAACCTAGTAGCAGTCGATCCTATTATTTTAGACTGAATGTAGACAATTGAATATGAAAGAATGAGTCGTGCCACCACCCCCTTAGGTATTGTGGCGGGGTACTCTGTACGAGTAACGAGACTTACTTCGCCTTTTCTCCTACCCATGTAGCAATTGTCTTCCAAAGATTCAACTTTTCAAAGAGTACAGAGAGACAGACGTAAATGGTAAAGTATGTGCCATAAATTCATAATGTGGTAACACAAGCAAATACCTATCTTATGAAGTCGTGCTCTTGTGGCGCTGCAGCCAGAATTTCCCCCTTTTAGCCGTTGCCAAGAGAGCCAAGCCTCAACCCATCTTAACCCCAGGGCAAGGACCTCAGGCTATGTTTTTGCATTGATAACAAAATGCAGACATCACATAATGCCAGCCGAAGTCCTAGGCGCAAGAACTTTGTCGACGAACTATGATCACGCTTGTATCCTTGGGGGGGTTCTTTTCCAGATACACAGCGCAGATTATATCATAGGCTGTTCACCTTCATATTCATCTCCTGTGTTTTGTGAGTTACAATAGCTAGCTTGTGACGCAGTGTTTTTGCCGGCTTGTTCAGTATTTTATATCCAATATCAACCAATCAAAATCAGCTGAAAAGGAACGCCAATGAACACCAAGCTTAGAAGTCCAAAGGAATTGAGTTTAGTTTTCCACATCAACTAGGCTCTCTTGTCATTCCCGCGGAACGTCATCCCTAAATTCGTCCATCCAGCCTTCAGGGAGTCGTCCGTCTTCGCTCACAAGGCCTGCCCGAAATGCTTCGTTTATTCTCATAATTATTCGATCAGCGCGATCCTGTTGCTCGTCTGAGATTTCCTTAAAGTGTTCCAAATCTTCGTCAATTGCTAATCCGCTCTGCTCAGCAAAATCACGGATGGCAAATAGCTCGATATTTAAAATCTCTTCCTTTTCTAGCTCTCGGGTTTCCACGATCTCCAGGCTATGGGATTCTGAGGGAGCACCTGAATGCTGACGCTGCCAGGCCCAAGTTCTTATCCGAATCAATTCTAAGGGTGGGCACATGGCAAATATCAGCTTCGCATATTCGTGCGCGAGGTCCTTCTCTCTCGTAATGCCAGGCCACAGAGACGAGCTCTTCTTTGGGAATTGGCCTACTTTGTGGCTTTTTTTGCTGAGACGTAGTTGAGTGAGGTTCTTTAATTTCGGGAGATGGGAAACGAATTGTTCCTGTTATAGTTAGCTTATCCAACTAGAAGCGACGAAGAGAGGCAGACCCATTGCGTCTCAATACTTAAAGAAAGATGTAGGCGAGTAAGTGTAGATCCCCCATCATAAAGCCGGTCAAGAATCGATATGGTGTCGTCGTACTCTATCGCAATGGAGCGTGCAGAGCCAGTATCTGACATGGTGTCATCTGTGGAAAGTGACTTCTCGTATACAGAAAGCATACTTAGTTGCGGGAGTCTCAAATCATTAAAATGTATCAAGCCCGGATCATCTCTGGTGTAATGTTCTGTGACTATGAGCTCTTGAACTGATTTACCATCATTGTTGAGCCACGATCTGACGTCAGGTTCGAGCCTACTAACAGAAAGCTGATGTAGAGACTTACAAGCCGTCAGTAGAGACCAGCCAATAGTCACAGTGTCCTCCAGCTCATCAAGATCGAACCTGACCCAGCCATTATAGATGTGGAGTGTCTTGAGGACAGCTAGCGTTGTGAACTTTGCCAGATAATTTTCAGCTGAAGGTGACTCAGGCTCCTCAAAAAACACACCATGCCCTAGGCGAAGAGTTTCAAGCGCCAGTGGCGACGTATTGGCTTTAGATGCATATAGTTTGCACAAATCCTCGAAGAATTTGCTCTCAGGATCCAAGCTGATGATTTCTGGATCGTCTACATTATCGAACCCACACGCCATCGCTAAACACAACGTCTTGAGACTAGGACTCTCCCATAACACAGTAGCAATATCCTTCGTGGCCCGGGACCCCGCTACATGGAACCCGTAGAGTTCAAGTGACGTCAAACTTCGAAACCCACCCAAGTGTATTTGGTTCTTAAGAACCATTGTACGATCCCGCGGTAAATCTCCTATAAATGGAAGCATGATACATATGTTCTTGAGGGTTGTACATCCCTTAAGCATGTTCAAAAGTCGGCGGTTCCTCAGAATTAGTGATGGGTCATTCTCTTCTTGAAAAGTGCTATCGATCCAGCTGATCCACCCGGTTTACCGTAAGCATCCCGTGAAGTGGGCTCAAAAAGATGGCACTGTACATACCGGAAAGTTTGTAGATCTGGCATTCTTTCCAACATTTTAACAACAAATAAAGCATAGCTTCTGTTCATGCCAACGTTGTATGTAATACGCTTTTCATTAAAGCTAGGAAGATCGATCTCGAACTCCCTAGTGTGGTTAAGCCCGGTTGGTAGGAGCAGTTCTGCTAGCTGCGATGGCGTCCAGCGAGTCAAGCATAGTGTGTGGCGTGCATACAAGAAAGGTGCAAAGATTGTTCGGAAGGTCCGGCAGACTGCGATAAGTCTTCGCAGAGTTTCTCGGCTTTTAATCTAGATAAAGGACCATCAGCGGCCGTTCTACAAGCAGGAGTAATGGTGTTTGAAGAAGACAGGGAGGGACAACTGAGCACTCAAGTCCCAGCCTCTACATACCTGATCTCCAACACATGTCCAAACCTCCGGCGGCAAGTAAGCGGTCCACAGTCCCGTTTGCTCGGAATTTGTCGTCGACATTGCTAAGACAGCATTTCTCTGAACTTAGAGTTGTGATCAATGAGGCTTTAACGCGTCTGCACGCGTCGCGTTCTTGTGCAGGTGTAGCCAGGAGGATTGATTCGATCGAAACTTCTTGAGATATTGCGTTCATGTGTTTTCTAAAGCTTCATCTGTATTAATTACGCTCCAATCGAAAGAATGCTAGCATTGGTACTTCCTATTCTTCGCAAAGTTGTCGACGAGGTTTCAACTAGGCAATTTTCTGCCGCTGTGCACCGCCTTCTTAATTTGGCAAGCGAGTTTGAATAGGGGCCGAATTGTTTTCTTGCCAGCCCTTTGCGACACGCTCGAGATCATTGATGCATGAGCCAACTCAGTAATAGACGTCCTAGGTGTTAAACTTGACTAGCATCAATTTCAAATACATCGGGGCTTTTCTTTCCCTCTTTCAAAACTTTGTTATGAGAGTGAACTGTAAAAATTTATTTCAGTGTCGCAACTTAAGATGTGTCGTTAAGAGAAATACTGGCATAAAAAACTTACTAAAGCCTGACTTCGCTTTTCCACTACGAGATAAAATCGCTTGAAGTCTATAGCTCAAACCTTACTAATGTCGTATAGACTTAGCTATGTTGTTTACAAGGCATAGTAGAGATATTCTCGGTGACAGTTTCTTGGTTGTTATTTCAGGGTGTTCACAGTGATTTGAAGATCTAAACTAAGCTAGTGATTGTATTCCTTGATCAATCGTTTTTTATTCTGGTTGTTACTACCTTGGTAGTGGACAAGGTGTTGCGAGTTTGTGTCAAAGGCCTAAGAACTTATTATCCTTCTAGAGCAATTTTTTGCCTCTTTTTAGACCTTAATTGAGTTCCTCGTCGAGATGTTATAAGCATTTCGAACTCGTTACTGGTTTCTTGAAAAAAACGTAACATAAAACTTATCTTTTAATGATGAATAAGTGGGTCTTGTAATAGAGGGAAACATTAACAATTTGCGTCCAAGTATCTTCTCGCAAAGCCACGGAAATAAGGACGGTTTTCTAAAACTACTTCCATTATTTCCAGCAAAAGAATTTCTAGCAAAAGAGAAAAGGTCATTACTTAGCCGAGACAATCCTCGCCTCGGCACTTTTTCTAGCGGTACAATGCATGGTGATTCAGTAGAATGCAACATTACCCCACCAATAGCGGGGAAATTGAATCGTGGAGCCCCGGGTTTCCTAATACAGTACTCCCACAAACCGTTTTTCTTTCTCCCCAAGTATTTCACATCTCCTCTCGGTGATAAAAGTAAAAAGCTTTGCCGGTAGGAATTTGTCTTGATCAGTCCTAAAATCTTCGAATACAAGCGAAAGTATCTGAGTGCTCGTTGTCGACTTCATTATGGCTGATATCAAGGACGACAACGACACCATGGGCTTCGAGGCCCGTATTGAGAATCTCGGTGATAAAGAAACCCCCGATCCCATTCTTCAGATCTACCTCGAGTTTGCCTCAAAAGATTCACAATGGAAGGCGGCAAATACGAAAAAGCTTCTTCGGAAAGTCGACATTCGGCTACTGCCTGTTCTTATCCTGATGTATCTTCTAAATTTCTTAGACAGAAGTAATCTAGCTCAGGCCAGATTGGGTACGCTAGAAGTAGATCTGGGGATGCATGGAACTGACTTCAATCTCGCGACAAGTATTCTGTTTGTTGTATGTATCCCCGCCCCTGTTGTGGCTCTTCTTTCTAATAAATTCAGGGATACCTCCTGATGCAACTACCGTCCAATTTGCTCCTCACGAGAGTGAAACCAAGTATTTACCTCGGATGTGTAATGGCAGTCTGGGGAGTTATCTCAGCATCCCAGGGCGCTACTCACTCTTTTGGAGGTCTGCTCGCTTGTCGAATACTACTCGGTCTTGTTGAAGCTCCCTTCTTCCCAGGAGCTATCATGCTTATGAGTTCATGGTACACCCGCGCAGAACTAGCTCACAGAATCGCATGGTTCTACTCAGGCAGTTCACTGGCAAACATGTTTGGTGGACTCCTAGCTGCTGGAATCCTTGGGAACCTGAATGGTGCACATGGTATCAGTGGGTGGCGATGGTTGTTCATCATTGAAGGTGTGATTACAATTGGAATTGCATTTTCTGCCACGTGAGTACATATGTTCAAATCATACAGAACCATACTAATTGAAAAAGTATGATACTACCAGATTTTCCTTCAACTTCCAAATGGTTGAGCGATGAAGAGCGACATTTCGCTCAATGGCGCCTGGTAGATGACGCCAAAGAATCGGATGAGACAGAAGCCGTCGGTCTTACACATGGCCTTAAATTGGCTTTGAAGGACTATCGAATATATCTTTTTCTCATCTTCCAGCACTTGTCTCTCCTCTCGCAGACCTTTCAGTACTTTTTCCCTTCCATTGTCAAGACCCTTGGATATGGACAGATCGTCACGCTCCTTCTCACAGTTCCTGTCTGGTTTGCAACGTTTCTCATCTCCTTGGTCGTGACCAAAACTGCTGGAAAGACGGGCGATCGTTCGATCCATATCATCTGCCTAATGTGCGTCTCGTGCATTGGAAACATTATCGCCATATCAACGACGAAAACAGGGCCTCGATTCTTCGCCATGTTTCTTATGCCAATGGGTGCTGTTTCGGCTTATCAGATCATCGTCACATGGGTAGCAAACTCCTTCTCAAGACCCATGGTTAAGCGATCCGCTGCAATTGCTATCTGCAATATGATTGGAAACACGGCTTCGATCTATGGGTCATACATGTATCCCAGCAGTGATGGACCAAGATATCTTTATGGGGGTATCGCTGTTGCTGTCATATGTCTAGTGGTTGCTGGTCTTGCTTTTGTCATTCGTCTTTGTCTTATCAGAGAGAATACAAAGCTAGCCAGGGCAGAGGCGGAGGATTTCAGCCTTAATGATAACAGTGCTGAAACAAGGGGTGCTGGATTTAGATACATCTATTAATCTCTGGACGCACAATTTGTTTGAGAAATTATGGAGAAAAGATACGTACTGCTATCACTGCCGAGGTTTACATAGTTGTCACTATTATGCGACAGATATTATAACTTTGAATAAATTAAAAATGCTGATAGTGTGGATTACTACATTCATATCAAGAGTATATTTTCCCCTAAAAGCTGAACTCTCCTCGCTTGAATCGATAATTTTGCTTCTCGATGGAACGCATGACAAGACTACAAGAATTGAAAATGTCTATAGAAGAACGTCACAGATCATCGAGCAGCACACCGTTGTACCCATTGTAACTTTGGGATACCCACGGGCGTAGTGAGGGGTCTGATATAGTCCTCTACTTCGTGTAGGGATGGTGTATATATCGCCGCCAACAGTGATGCATCACCCTCGTTTAACCAATCCACCACCTCCTCAAGAATCCAAAGCAATCCTCGCCTCAGTACCCCAACTATCCTCCAAAAATACAATCCCACAATGCTTAATATGCTCCTCGCTATCAAAACTAGGTTCCACAATCCCACCCTGCGCCTCCCTCCATCGTACCCGAAACTGCTTCCTCCAATAGAAGATGCAATGTACCACATGCCACTGCCTCGTCATCAACACTCTAGCACTCTGATTATTTGCTAGTGCTGCTACCTCCTCTATACTCATTGGAATCGTGTGCCATTCATCCGCGTAGTACGCCCAGGTTCCATTTGGTCCGTCGCCTGATTTCTCGAATTCGGCTGTTAGTTCTTCATCTCGGCAATGGGGTGGTAACCAGGCGGCTGCTAGGGAGTCAAATTTACAGCCTAGGGTTAGGGCTTCTGATGTTGAGTTGCCGCAGTAGCAGTGCTTTCTTGGCGGAGTTGGACGCGTTGAGATAATGATGTTGTGAATGATGTTGTAGAGGCCCCATAGAGCGAGTAGCACTAGGAGCACGTCTTTTGTAAACCGGAGTATAGGAGATCTGAGTATTTGCCTGAATGATTTGTAAATGCTTTCCTTGCAACTTTCCAGTTTTACTTGGTTGATATCGGGTATTGTGGGTTTTTCTTCTAATGATGCGTTCTCGAGGATTAATGGCTCAGCAGCTTCGTCTGTGCTTTGAACACTGATATAGATTGTCAGTCGTTGGCCAATACACATCCTTGAAGAATTGACCTACATTCGATAATTGAATTCCATGTTGATTAATTTTTAAAGCCTCTGTAGATAGATGAATTCAAACGGTACTCTGCAAAATATATCCACAACAACAGCATACATAACCCACAAGAAAGCAAAAAGGGGAACGCAGTCCGGATATGAGAT
This sequence comes from Pezicula radicicola, assembly GCA_003008705.1. Classification (NCBI taxonomy): domain Eukaryota; kingdom Fungi; phylum Ascomycota; class Leotiomycetes; order Helotiales; family Dermateaceae; genus Pezicula; species Pezicula radicicola. The sequence continues at coordinate 142,513 of PDUO01000008.1, read as the reverse complement.
ATAGCTTCAGACAGTAGTTGCTATCCAAGGTTACAGCCGCTGGAGGCCGAGTGGATTTCAGGAAGACAAGATAGCGTGACTAATGTCCGGATAAATCCTGCGGCACAGTCATGTAAGTGATAAGGATCAATGCAACTGCTTTACTTGGTGCGGAATTAATAGAAGCTGAAAATGCGACAAATCCTCTTTTGCTTGCTGGACGGAAGAGAACAAGATGTTGGATGTTGGCCCCGCTCTTTCCTCATTTGGTTTCGTGCTTGGTGTGATATGTACGTGGAAACTTGTTTTCACATCATGTTGCGTCAATCCGTTCTCGACGATTCTATGGAGATGGCTATATGAAGATGGGGAGGTGTTGGACTTTATGAGGGGTATGTTGCATCGTTGCTCTTTCACTGAACATTGATCATTAGGGCGTGTCCAGCAGCCCCAGTAAGTCGGATGGGAAGTTCCGCACTTAGTTTTCAGTTAAATTCTGCTACTACCAATAATTCTAGCAATATCTACTATGTATATTGTGTAGATTCCGTGCTACTTCAAAAGAAATCGTTTCTATCCTGCTCGATTAAAGATGCTCGTTTAGTTAGCACTTTAACTAGCTCTTATTCGTAGAAATTAAACTCTGAAGAGAATTGAAGTTGATACTAAAACTACTAGTATACTGTAGTTTCCGAATACTACGACCTGCTTAATAGGGAAGCAACAATACTACCAGCTGTGCAAGGGTTGTTTACTTACTGCAGTGCAACTAAGCACACTCTTTAGTCTAGCAACGAGTTTCCATAGTCTCCGGGGGGGGGGACGTCGTTATGTAAGTTGTTGGTTAACTATCATACTAATAAGCATCTATGAGGCGTAAAATGCAATCGTTCCATGGGTGCCACAATCGCCTTCTCGGTGTTGATAGGCGTGCTCGTAAACGAATGATGCGAGCTCGCTTAATGGCTACTTCAAAATCTCCTTTTGGAGTTGTATCTTTCGAATCGGTGTTTTCAGAAGAATAAAACCAACATTTCTACAGAGATCAGTGTGCTGTGCCGCAATACTGCGTGAATCCACACCACCATCTTTCTATGGCTCATAGAATTACGTCTACGCCGCAGTCGGTGGTCTCGTTCCGAATCATTGGTACACTAGGAAGGTTATTTCCCGTACTTCCCGCACCTAGTTCTCTTCATTCACTTCATATATAGGTCACGCCAATGATGGGGTGGGACCCAACACCGTCTTGTAAAGTGTGTGGAGTATTGTATATGTTCCCCGCCTTCCCCTCAAAGTGTTAAATCACACCACATCCTCTTACCCGTCTGTCATCACTAATCGCATCTTCACAATCTTCACAATGAAGTCCCTTCACACTATTCTCTACAGCATTACCATCTTTGCCGCCCTCACCTCCGCAAGCCCTTTGCCGCAAAACTTGCAAGTCCGCTCTCCAGACGATGGATCGATTCGAATTCCAGTAAAGAGTATCCCAGATGCTCCAACAGTCCGTTCTAGAGACGACGGCTCAATTCGGATCCCTGTAAAAAGCATTCCAGACGCCCCATCCATTCGTTCCAGAGATGACGGTTCGATCCGCATTCCTGTAAAGTCCATCCCAGAGGCTCCATCTTCTTAAAAGACTGGACCTCAAGCAAGCATTTTTGTCATTGTCAATATGTAAGATCCAGCAGTTTCCAGAATTCTTTTTTCATTTCTACTTAGCTACTTTTAATGAAATGTTCTTACATGATTGATTCGTGTAGGGCTATCTAGCTAGGCGATGTAGTGCGGAATTTGGGTGTTTGGAAGTGATGGAAGTTGGATTGAACTTACGGTTTTCGTTTCATTTACGTGTGATATGATACGGTTGAAAGTATAACTGGCCTTCGACATTGTATTCATGTTATATAAAGCCAAGATGATGAATTTGCAGTAATGCGATTGTTCATATCATTCATTCAGCCTCCATCCTATTCTTCTTTTTTGTCTCAAAATCGTATACGAAGTAATCTTTTCCAAAATCCAGTTTCGCTGTGCCTGATATTTTGTCGGAAATGGAAGTTATGGATTCAAGATCGATGCTATACAACAATATATTAGGCTTTTGAACAATAGTAACAGAAATGTCATTAAGATCGCTACAGTAACGGATCTAGTCTTTACAAATTTGAGATCTTATCTAATTCAGAGTTATTTTAAAAATGAAGTTCTTATAAAAAGATGCTTTTTATATTTATCAACTCGCTCACGAAATATTGATATGAAATCTACTCCATAGAGTCTATATTGGTATACCAAACCCCACAAGATATATCGTAAGTCCATCATCAAATGATTATAATTTCCACCTCTCTCAACCTATCATTAGGAATCTCAGCCCACATAAAACACAATCCAACCCGTCTATATTTCTTCCTCACCGGGTCCACCGGTACCAAAACCAAACCCATGGGGAAAACCTGCGGTGAAGGAACATGAAATCCAGCACCAACAATAGCCAAACAAAGGAATTCAGATCCAATAGGAGGACTATCCTCAGAAACATCAAATACAACCTCATAATGATCTTTTTGCACATTCTTAGCACTTCCACGCCAGCCGATATTTCCCTTAATACCGGATGCAGACTTAACACCACTCATAGCATCTAAATCGATACCACGATTGAAGATTCCAAATAACTTTTTTGGTTTTGCGGGAGGTTGTGGAGGTTCTGAAGAAGGATCAATAGCGCAGAAAATCCGGTCGTCTCTTCGATTGTAGATCTTGATTCGACATACTTGGCCTGATATGTGCAACTCGGATATAGAAATATGTCTTTGGTCGTGTTGGTTGATAAGAGTATTATTCCAGTTGATCTCGGCAAGGTTTACGACATGTCCTGTTCGTTCATATATGCTTGTAATCCGGCCAGTAACAGAAGCCCATGACCAAGAGGGAGTATTTGAGAGCCTATCTGACTCATGATTCCAATCTCTGTACCAAGCCATTCCACCGATGAGGTCTGATTTCCATATCCCTGCATTCCCCACGTAGGTATCTTGAGTCGCTATGACGAACTCATTTGCAATACCTTGCACAGCACGGAGTCTATCATCTGGTTTGGTGAGATTTCTACGTGTAAATTCGTATATAAGATTATGCCATGGTCGTGCTTCGACATTTCGTTTATGAGACTGTTTTAGGAAACCACCAAAGAAGGAAATGTGATTAGTATTTAATTTTCCACTCAACTCGAACTTGAATTCTGTGGCTGGCGTTCGCCATTCCTTTACTAACTCATTGAACTTTGGTTTGGATCCTTTGGCGTTTAGGCTATGCGGCCAGTCTGTGCTAATATTATCCTTAAATTCGGATGCTGAATTCTCACCACATTGCCAGAATGTCCCGTCTTCAGTGCAAAATATCGTACGTGCTGCAAGGATTCTTTCTTGCATAACCCAGCCCCGCGTACTCAATATTGATAGTTCCACACTGCTATACCAGAGATCAACTTGTGGTTCTAATATGAAGCCGCGATTTGAAGCACCACCTTCAGTGAACATGCAACGGCTAGTGGGCAAACGAACTACTTCGCGTTGCGCAAATAAACCGCTATTGCAATCAGAGCCTATACAAGCAGCAATGGTGCAAAGGGAGTGTCTGTATATTTTGCCCATAAAACTGGATTCCCTTGCCCAGTCCTCTTCATCCCCTTGTATCTAGATATATTTAGCAACAAGTGGCTTGTCAGCTGGATGCACTGTACTTACAACACATAGTGCATCAACCCATAGATAGCGAATTCCTAATTTTCTGCTAAGTGTAACAGCATCTTGTACAGTCCTTGGAAGACTATCAAAGGGTATTCTGTGGCGTCTTTCTTCGAGATTACCAGTTGTAGTTGTTGCGTTCAGGCCAGGAGGGCCCCAGCAGTAGCTGAGCGTTGCGTAGTGGTTCATCCAGCCTTTTTGTTTTCCAATATCATGCTCTGACATTACCAATCTAATATCGTTTCCACAATTACTATCACTAACATCAAGTAGCCTTGTCGGTCGGAATTCGTTAGTGCCATCTGCGCAACTAGAATGCTTCTCAAGACAAACTTCAATCCAAGCTCTCATCTGTGCAAAAGAATCCTCAGACCGCAATGCTTCGTGCTGCCCTTTCCTTCTGTCTGAACCTTCGATCTTTTTGACAAGATCTCCGAAGTCGAGCGCCTCGACTCCTCCAACAGAAAATTTGAGATTGCAGTAGCTTTCGCGATTTTGGAAAATCCTTATGCCCCAGACGATGGAAGCGGTTATGGGCGCATCAGCTGGTAAAGACGAGGGACTGGGCCATCTGTAATTTCCATCTTCTTCTCTCACGTAAAGCAACTCTCTGCGGATAAATTGGCACATAGGACAGGAAGTGCACGCAGATAGTTGTTGGTAATTGCCATGTAGCTTGAATTTGTCCTCGGGCTTTGGTCCATTTGCAGGCTTCTTTGGTCCAAAAACTCTAGTCCTTACTTTTTGACATGGCACACAGAGTTTTGAGGAAGAATCTTCTAGCATTTTATTCTTATTGTCGGCTATGGTTGTTCCTCTTAGACAGAATTTTGTTGCCCGCAAAGATTTAGGTAGCTTGAAATGGTATGAAACAATGTTATAGTGTGATTAACGGATGATGATTGTATACCCCGCATGACCAATTGATTTTGTACGTAGATGTGGTGGTTGCTAATTGGATGATCATTTGGAGAATGCACGTGAGATACAGTGCAGACCATTTCGATTCACCGTCACCACCGCCTGGCTTCGCGAAACGCTACCCTATGAGTGTTGGAGGAGCGGCAGACATCTTCTACGGCGACGCGAGTGATTACATGGTGTTAGAGCTTCATGTTGACTCTACTGTATTTAGGCATATACTAACCTTTTAGACTACAAAGACATTCCCTATAATCAAGTATTTAGATAACCACTCTGTTAGTATTCTGAATAGTACTTGATTTAATTATATAGAATCTAGTAATTCTCGTATATTTTACCTATGATCTATATACCACGAACCTTAGTCTTCTAAGTTAGTATATAGATTTCCCTCGGGAGATAAGCCCTGTTGCTATCTTTCTGTGCAGCCCTTTAGGTTTAAGGACGCAGGATTCGCTCCTTACCCTTTACCTATAAACCTATACTCAGGTTGTTTTATTCTACATCCATTGTGCTACTAGATGTGTATACCTTTATTTGTCTACTTGAATGACGCCCCTCTAGCTATTTAAAAAGTCGAGAACGTCTTTTCTTTGTCTCCAATGTCTGTTACGTCTATCACTCTTTATGTACAGAACCACACATATATATATCTCTTGCCAAGGTACAACCGTAGCTTCCTCCATTGTCTACCTAAGCTGTTTAGTCGTCCTACCCCTTATTTCTGTTGCAGCTCTTGACTCTTATTATCGGACCGTATTTCTCTATGGCAGCATCCGCTTGCTTGCTATCCGCCAACTCGACCAAGCAGTAATAACAATTGCTAGTAACGCCATCTGACTTGTTAGGATCATCCCTTCCGTCAAACAATTTACTAACTACCTTGACCTCTCCAAATGGTTCAAACAATGTCCTCATTTCATTCTGTAACGCTCTCGCATTACTGAAGTACGGTAGGCCATTAACGTATATTCTTTGGCGCTCGGTCAGCTTTCCCGACTTCTTTGTAGAAGGCGACACTGTAACAGTCCAATTCCACCTCTCTACCCCATCCAGAGCCTTGACTGCCTCTGCAGCCTCTTCCGATGTCGCCAGATCGACAAAGCAGTAATAGTGGTTCCCGGGTTCTTCTTGAACCGAAATATGCGGTGATACCATCTTGCCTACAACCTCCACGTTAAAACCGGCGAACAGATTTCGGATCTGTATATTTGCCTCTACCTGATTCGGGAATCTTGGAAGCCCCCCAACATAAAGACGGCGCTGCTCCTGAATGACGGCATTGTTATAATCATCCGGATCAAACTGCTCACCGAGTCTTCGCCAGCGATTAAACGCCATTGGGCTTGCTCGCATCTCCATTTGTAAAAGGCTACTGTTTGAGTCGTCCTTGCGAGGTTCTGCCTGCAGATGAAACCGGCGGCTCTGCGTACTTGTGCCTGACTTTACTCCCGGTCTAACTTTAAGTCGACGATCCATGAACATTTGTCCGTTGTACTCTCGAATAACTCGCTGGGCCACCTCCCTACTAACGAAGTCGATGAAGCAATAAGAAGGGTTGCGACCAGTCATCGGGTCAACAGACATACTAATGTCTTCAATACTATCTTGTACATCGGCAAAAAGCGACTCGAGGTCATGCAGTTTAGCCTTGTACTGAAGATTGCCCACATAGAGGCGCCGACCTTGATCGATAGCTTGGTGTGCTTTTGCATCAACTGTAATGGCTACGTCACTTGTGGGTCGACGGATTGGGTCCATCCAGGCCGGCCTTGTTGGATTCCTACCGCCGCGATATAGTACTTGAGTATTGTCGTATTCTGGTATAGACGTCCAAGATTGCTGATGGCCACTGTATCCAGGCATTGGTTTCCAAGACTTCCGCGATTTGGAGCGCTCGCTGCCCTTCGAATTCGGTTGCTCACTAGGGTCATGCTTTATCCTCCAATTTTGGGAGTCCATTTTCGACTATAGAGGTGTGCTCGAGAGGCACGTGGTTGTTATAGAGTAGAGTGGAGTGAATTGTATTGCTCTGTTCGTAAGGAGAGGTTGGTGTTGGTGTTGGTGTTGGTGTTGGTGTTGGTGTTGGTGTTGGTGTTTCGTGGCTGGGACCCTAACTAGGTTTAGACTGTTGCAATCCTAACCCCTATCCTATCCCTGATGACTCAGCAGTCCTGCCACTGAAACGCGTCTCAGCTCTCTAGTCCCCATCCGCGTCAAATACCATACTTTCCAATACTCTACTATTACTAGTCCTTCTTGCCTTTCTTCGATGAATGCTTCTGACGAGACCCTCGGTCCTCGGATCGATCTACGCAGGCGTCGACAGTCTGGGGAACCCTCCTATGCATGGGCTTGCATGTAAGCGAGGAGCTGGACGAGAGCATCTCCGAGATTACCTTCGCATTCCATCCTCAGGCCGGCACTGGGACGGAACGCCGTAGGGAGTTGTTGATCCAAAAATCAATTTTCGTATATAGCAACACTTCGGCTTTACTTAAGGAACACCTTTTAATAGGGAAATATCAGAAATAAGAGTTCTATTTATATATAATTAGTAACTATAAGCCTATGTTTTTTTAAAGTAATATAAGCTCATATTTTTAAGGGAGTACAGCCTGTATTTTTAGGGGAGTAGCTGATTTTCTCTCTCCGTCACTCTCTCGCACATATCATATGAAGAGCATCAATAGCGGCACATTTAGTACCCAGAGACGGATGTTCATTCCATAAAGGCCACCAGGACTCAGACCGTAACAGACACCGACATCGACCCTCCTGGAGAATCCGGAAGTCTCGCAGTCAATATATCCACGCCATCAGCTGTGACCAAAAGAGTGTGTTCTGGGGAAAAGTCAGTCAAAATACACTGCTGTTCCAACTCGTATACCGTTGGTATCTAGAAATTCAAAACATACCAAATTGAGCAGTCCTCTTCCCATCAAGCGTAACAGCTGTCCAACCATCAGGCCACATCACATCCCTATACGTCCCTAAAGCAACCATCGGTTCAATAGTAAAACACAGTCCCTCCTCCGCAACACCAACAGCCTTATTCTTGCCATAATGAGGAATATAAGGCGCGCATTGAAAAATATTATTAATGCCATGACCACAATAAGTCTTAATAACACTACACCCCTTCTCATTAGCATATTTTTCAATAACATCCCCAAAGTTTCTAAAGGGCATTCCTGGTTTAACAAGCTCGATAGCTTTAGCTAGACATTCTCGTGCTGTTTCAACGACGAGTATTGAATCTAGGTCTTTCTTAGCTTTTGAACCGATGTAATAGGTTTCGCTTAGATCGCCGTGGTAACCGTTGTGGTAGAGTGTTACGTCGATGTTAAGGATGTCTCCATCGAGGAGAATCCGATTATCGGGGATTCCGTGGCAGATCACTTCATTTATTGATGTACAAACGGATTTTGGGAAGCGGTTGTAGTTTAGTGTTGAGGGATATGACTGTTATTTAGTTAATAGTTGACTTGAATAGGTAGGTGTAAATTAGGAGTGATTACGTCTCTTTCTATGCAAGCTTTATGTACGATCTCATCGATATAATCTGTCGTGACCCCGGGCTTCGCTGCAGCTGCAGCCAGATCTAGAACTTCCCTTGCTAGTCGACACACTTTTCTCATATCTTCCTGTGCTACCTTATCCAGAATTTGGATCCTGTTCCTTTTGGTTTGTGTAATGGATGGAATACCAACTTGCCAATAATCAGGACATTTAATAGATTTAGGAATAGTTCGTCGTTCTGATAGGGGATAGACGGGCCGTAAGGGGCCAGTGTATGAGAAGGTTGGGAAGGGGTTGTATTGTCCTGTGTCTAGATGGATGTCAATTAAGTTGTAAGGATTTGGAACACTGAGAAAGTACTTTGTGATTTATGAAGGGCTTTATGGTTACTCTGTAATACCTATTAGTAAGTCGGTCTTTAAACTCTAGTCCTTAAAGCTTTGTGGTGGGATAACTAATGCAATTGCTTTAATCCACCAACGTAGCACACGAACAGTATTGGGAGTATGAAGTAGATCTGAATAAAGCCATACCCAGTTCCTCTTAAAACATTCCTGGGAGCAGAAGTAGCTATCTTTTACTTCTAACTTGAGGCAGCTTGGACACTGAAGAGTACCAGCTTCGTTTTCGCAATCAGTGCCCATGCACTTGCGCCTCGAAAGAGATTGGGAGTCCATGATTGGGCAAGTGATGCCGTGAAAAAAGATTAGTTTCAAAACTGCAAGTTTAGATGAATTGATGACCTCTCTGTTTTGTTGTGTAGTTCAAGAAACTAAAACATCAGAAAGTGTGAAGTCAAGTCGATTATGTGAGATGCGTCTGTCCTGTGGCTCTGTGGCGCGAGTAAGACTTGGCGAGGTACGCCCTTAGATTGACCAACATTCCCAGGGTCGCATTCCTGAAAGGTCAAGGAGGACGAGCATTTGAATTTAGCCGAGCGGATTCTCCATTACCGACTTTGTAGTGAGACCTTTCAGCGGGAAAAAGAAAGAGATCCAGACATGCCCAGCTTGATATTTAATAGGGGAGTGCTATCTTTATCAGCTGATAAGTTGGAAGGATGTCCTCCTTGCGGTGAGTTGTCTATACTAGCTTTTGACCAGGCCTGCGTTTGCTTCTGTTAGGAGCATATGTAAACTAGCGCCATATCTTCGTGTTTAGCTTTAGTTCCTGTCTGAATGCCTTTGAATTGCCGGCAGTTCAAGGAGATATGAATGCACCTGGGCAAGAAACTGAATTCCTCCTGTAACGGGAACTCCAGGCGTCCCAACCTCTTTAATTCTTGACACGTTCTCTGCGATCATGGCAGCTGTCCCAGCTTCCCAAAATCCTTCTTTTGTTTTCGTCGTACGGAGTAGATCAATAGCTTGCCGGCGGAGTTGCACACTAGAACTATTCATCGCTGTGAAGTAGAGCGGCCCTATAATCCCAAGGTCTGCAGAGAATTTAAGGTTGGAGGATGAAGAGGACCTCATCAGCGATCTGGATAAGTCGTTGATTTGAGAAAAGCGAGGATCTTCGGACCAGCTGGGACCCGGATCAAGTTTGCCATCGAGCATAAGAGAGGTAGTTTGGTGATGTAAAGCAAGCAGAAGGCCGAGTTGAAGATCTCTCCTTTGCATAGTCCCATACCGGCGCATTGAAAAGGTGTCGAATGCGACCTTCCACTGAACATAACGAGCTGCTAAGCCCCTGAGTAATAGTATCCTGGAAGTAGCGTCATTGAATTTCGTAGTTAGGACGTAGAACAGACGGATCTCGATAATTTCAAGTGCAAGTTGAGCATCCCGAAGACTAGAGAAGCAATCCGGAAGAGATGTCTCCGCATCATAATCTTCAAAAATAGTTGTGGCATTAATCTGTGGTTTCCTAGAATCCAGAAAGACTGTAGCTTGCATATCCAGTCGACGAAAGACCTGGGTGATACTTTCTCGTATTCGATCCTCAGATGGAAGCTTGCAAGCTTGCTTGCGCCAATCTTGAAGTATATCCAGTCCATTTTTCAGATGGAGGAGGGCCATATCATGATTTCCTTGTGCATTTTCCAAACAAATGAAGAGTATGCAACAGGTCAGCGTGAATTGGACTGGCTGATTCGAGTTCTTGGAACGTAGATGTGCAATCGATTTATTGTATTGATTCAGGAAGAGAGGACTTGTGCAGGGAGTATTGCTATTACCAAGATGCTCATGAAAGGTACTTAGAGCGAGTGCTGCGTGAAGGACTGCAGCTGAAGTTTCGCTGAATTGAAGGACTGTCTCGCACCAAAATTCAGATTGGTAATCAAAGCCTACTAGATCTAGTACTGTGCTTTGACGAAAATAATGAAAGTATCGATCCTCTTTCTTACTTCGGAAATACCCATAACGTAGAACAGCGGGCAAAGGACTAGTATTGTTGGGGCGAGACACAACCATGTCATAGCCGTCGCAAGTGCGACCACTACTTAGACATCGTGTACATGATGGCTTTGTCTCGTCGCACTTAACATGACGAATTCTAAATGATACCGAGTCAGCCATATGTCAATTGTACAGAGAGGTGCATGGGGATGAGGACTCACTTGCAAGTATGGCAGCCCGTTTTAGATTTGACCCCCTTCGTGGTCTTCAATACAACTGCGGTCCCCTTCTCAGACTGCATGCTTCATTCGAAAATCAAGAACTAAGATCCCTTGACAATCACTTGGTATGAATGTTATTGTTTCCACAATAACACAGCGTGGTACAGAGTAGGTATTGAAGGCAGGCCGCAGCACGTAAAATGATTCGGCGTGGCGCAGACTCTATTTCTAGCACGTGACATAAATAGGGGCAAGATGCCAAGATTATGAATGCGTATTTGGGCGCGTTTAATACTCTGTAGGTTTTGAATTATTTTCTGACAGCTTCGTGGTTGAAGCTTAGTACTAAGCACAAAAAGACTGTACATAGATCTTCCTGCAAAATCATGTGATAAAAACATCTAAAGTGGAACAGCTGTGCCCTGGGTCTTAGGTACAACTTGTGGTCTACAAAGTTTCAGTAAATTATCGGAACAATTATTTTGCTTTAGAAATACTAGATAGTACCTGTTGCAGGTTGTGAACCATTTCAGGAGCTGAAAGCTGTAGATTTAAGACTATGGGAAGAGCTGTATATAGTCAGATAGGAGGGTAAAAGGCATAAATACTAAGGAAATCCTTTGTAAAATCCTTCCGAATCCTCCTTATTTTAAGCTGATAAGGTTTGTATTAAATTTAATAAGAAATATAAAGTATACCTACCTACCTACGTTAGATAGTTTCGCTTAGACTCACCACTCCCCCTTTTCCCCCTATAAATTTCAAAGCCAGACTTTTCGCTTCTTCCTCACGGTTAGTGGAAATTCCATCTAACGGAGTCATCGAAAAGTTTCTCAAGTCAAGTGCGTATTCAGGGCCTCCTGCAATCTAAGAGGTATCACGCGCAGATTAATAAGCGACAATAACTGTGCCGCAACCTCGAATCTCCTTCCTCTTATGTCACCGTATCATGCCAGTATTTATCCAAGTTTAGCTGCACGAAGATAGAAACGGCTTATGACCTACCTTATAAAGTTTTGCAAGTTCGCTATGCTCTCACTCATTTTACGTCGGCTTTTTCTCCACAAGCTTTCCTTCAAGCAGAGAGAAATTCTTCCTCACTGAATTTCAAGTCCATGATAAGCTTGCGCTTGCTTAATCGAAAGAACCATAGTATTTAAATTGAGTAAGGCACCAAACTAACATCCTATTATAAATCATTACCAACAAGACACAGAACTCCAAACTGCGCTATAGACTTTCCTTACTAGCAACTCATATACAACATAAAAAATGGCAAATCCAACATCAACACCCACTCCAACAAAATCACCCAGACCACCACATAACATGACAGCCTGGATGTCCGCGATCCCACGCCCCTCAAAAACATCTCCAAACCAAATTTTAAATTCCGAAAACTCAGAAACTCTAGAAGAAGAAGAAGAAATATCCGACGAAGACAGGTGGTCAGAACTCCAAATAGCAAGCCGAGACGGGGATCTCCCAACCATACAAAAAATCCTCGAATCCTCACATCCAAATATAAACGCAGTAATAAACGCACCACCAACAGGTTGGTACGGACAAACAGCACTCCAAGCAGCCTGTGCCTCAGGCCATACCCAAATCGTGCAACTTCTAATCCAACACGGAGCAGATATAAATGCAGCAGGAGGAAATAATGGATATCGAAAAGCACTCGCCGTAGCATCTCTCTTTGGCCATTTAAATATTGTAAATATCCTCCTTGCTGCAAACGCAGATATAAATGCACCAGCGGAGAAATATGCAGGACGTACTGCTTTACAAGCCGCAGCCGAAGGGGGAGATCTTCAGATTATAAAGAGATTGATGGAGAATGGGGCGGATGTAAATGCTAAACCAGCACATTATGGAGGAAGAACTGCTTTACAAGCTGCTTCTCAATGCTCAAAAAATGAAGAGGTTGTTATTGAGGTTATTAGGGTTTTGATTGGGGAGGGTGGTGCTGATGTTAATGCTGGGGCTTGTAGGTACAATGGTGGTACTGCTCTTCAGATTGCTGCGCAGTATGGGAGGTTGGACGTTGTTGAGGTTTTGATTGGGTTTGGTGGGTATGTTAATGCGAAGGGAAGTTATTACGAAGGTGGTACTGCTTTACATGCTGCTGCTGAAGGGGGGTATACGGAGATTGTGGAGCTGTTATTGAGGAATGGGGCGAATGTTGATGCTGAGGCTGGGTTTAGAAATCAGACTGCTTTGCAGAGTGCTAGTCGGGCGGGGTATAGCGAAGTTGTCGAGATATTGAGAGCTGCTGGTGCTAGGGGACCGGAAGGGGGTGGGATTTTTGTTTTTCCTGATCCTAGGGGCAGGATGTGATGAGGGACTTTGGGATTTTGCTAATCTGGGATGTTTGGGCTGGTCTGGTTTGGTTGGAGTTTAAGTATTAGGGTGGATTGGATGTTTGCGGTTTTTGATTACTTAGAAGATTTTTGGATCCAGCAAGCGAGCAAACAAGTGATAATATTTAGGAGTGCAAGGCACGAAACCGAAGTAAATATCATAAGCACCATTTTATGAATCTATAATCTATGTAAATGCTATAAGAAGCGTAACTATATACAAGAATCGAAATATCTACTCATCTATTTTAAATAACAGTTGTAAAAGAAAAATATACTCTCTTAATCCCCTTCAATCTACAACTCACTCTTGATCAAATCCGCAGTTCTCTCAGCAACAGCATAGAGCGTGCTGACAAGATGACCACAGACCTGGAAGGGCAAGACGGAAGCGTCAACAACACGAACATTGGCTGTTCCGTAAACCTTGGCGCTGGTGTCGACAACGCCACCCTTCTCCTTTGGCATCATAGCAGCAGTAGCGACAGGGTGGAAGTTGGATCGGTAGCCCTTTGTGATGAAGGAGTCAAACCATTCGGCTTCGGTAGCCTCAGCTGGAACAGTTGCCAAGGAAGGTTGGGTCTCAGCGCCGACGAGGTCGGACAGAGGAGATGTAGCGAAAATCTCACGGATGAACTTGGCAGTTTGTACTTGCTCAGTGATGTCCCAGTCGAGCATGAAGTAGTTGGGGTTGATCTCAGCGGCTACACCAGGGGTCGCGGACGCAATGTGAATGTTGCCACGGGCGAAGGGAAGGAGAGCCCAGTACTCGACATCGAAGACGGTTCCAGATGGAGTAATGAGAATCTCAGCAATGGGAACCGAGTGGCTGGTGTTGAAGATCAAGTTGTGCTGGATTTCAAAGAGGGGAAGGAGATCCGAGGCCTTGGTGACATTTCCTGAGGCGATGGCGACTTTGTCGGCGTAGGCAGGTAGGGAAGCAAGAACGGTAGCGGAGGTGTTAGCGAAGAGGTCTCCGAAAATATCTTGCGCCGTTGGGTAGGCAACGTAAGTTGGGGAACCGCTGTATGAGAAGTTGTTGGCGGTGCTAGAGATGAGTTCGTTGTTCATTTGATCTTGGAGGTTCTCGCCCACAGTTGGCAGGTCCACAACGACGGAAATGTTGTACTTGCTGAGAATATCTGGGTTACCAATACCCGAGAGCTCGAGAATAAGAGGGGATGCAAGAGCACCAGCTGAGAGGATAACTTCAGCGTTAGCGGAGATGGTGTAAGGGGCGCTAGAGTTAACAGCGAGAACTTCTACTCCGCTTGCTGTGGGGATAACACTGTTGGAATCCCAGACGATGCGTTGTGCGAAGGTGTTCGGGTAAAGGTGCAGGTTAGTGCGGTTTGCGATTGGGTAGTAGTAAGCGCGGCCGGCATCAGTTCTGACATTCTCCTTAGGATCGACAGTGGAAGGGTAGAGGTTGTAGCCGTGCATATTTCCTCCGTTAACATCCTCGTTCCATGGGACATTGAGACTAGCATACGTCTCGTTAAGGACGGTGTGAATACCTTCATTGATTCCATCCTTGAAACCAACGATGAGAGGGCCATCGAATCCGTTATCTGCAGGATCATACGTAGCACCGATAGAGACCTCATAATCGGTGGGAATTGTGAGGTTCTGAGACTTCTTGTAGTAAGGAAAGAGGGTATCCCAGTTCCATCCGTCATTCCCGATGGTTGACCAAGCATCGATTTGGATGTCCTCAGCTCGGGTGTATGCCATGCCTTGATTTGCTATTAGTTGTTGCCAAGAGAATGTAAATGTTTTGTGCCATACCGTTGATAGTGCTGGTTCCACCAATTGCCTTTCCAGCTCTCACGGTTTGCTTAGCGTTTCCGGCATAAGACTGGTTGGTCGTTTGGTATGCCCAATCGATCTCGGTGCCAAAAGCGAGACCGTAACCTGTAGGAGATGAAACATCTGTGTTGTCAAGAACTGAGTCGCCAGCTTCAATCACCGCAACAGTGACATTTTTGAGCTCAGAAAGACGGTTGGCAATAACCAAACCACTTGTTCCGGCGCCGACAATAACGTAGTCGTAGCTAAGAGGAGTAGCATTGTAGGAAGTGGCTCTTGCAGTAGCAACGGAGGCCAGTACCAAGGTTGAGATGGCGCGAAGCATGATGAGCAAATGAGTATAGATGGTATGAGTGAGAATCAAAGAATGACGATGAGGCTGAAGAAGGTTTCAACGATGGGAGATCAACGTACCTTATATACACAGATGTATATAATGATAGTAGAAGACTCGATGCTTCCCGCAAGCTAATTCCGCAACCTAATCCCGACCGACACTCGTCCGCTGGTAAGATTGTTTTTCCTGCAAGGCCAGTACGGATAGATCAGCCACTTGGCATCATGACGAGATGCTCGCCTCCGATGACAAAACTCCGTGAAGGATTCAATTATTGGCATTATTGATGGAGCCCGTCACCACTTCATGCCCCTTCGCAAATACAGCACAGGGTGAATCGGACCGCAAACAACAAAGACCCCCCATGCTTTTGGATTTGAGAGATTCTGTCAGCCGCCGATATTCTGATCAGCGATACAACGTTGAGCAGAGACCTACTGTATCCAGGTACAGATATCCACTCTGACTTGAGCAAACTTCAGACCGATTCAACTGCGGTCCTTCTTAATTCGCTCAACCAATCCGGACCTGCAGGTCGCGACAAGGCCGTGTGTCCTCTACCGGCACTACCAGATCATTGCCGACAGTGGCACCCAATCATATCACAAGAAGGCGAAGGATGTGGAAGATCGCGAGAAACGAGAAAACGAGAAATGATGGTGCCCCCCTGTAGCGATGACGAGAGAAACTTCTCAACACTGAAGAAGAGAAAATTTAAGCTCGCAGACCCATATTTGATGCTTGATAAGATAACAAACCTGGTAAACGGCACCAGGGTGTCAAATAAACTTTTTTGTACGTTTTTGCTGTCCTGTATACTTGAGACGATTAAACGAAATCCTTTCGGCCCGCCCGAAACAAAGCCGGTGGAAGCTTTGTCAGGTTACTCGCCTTCTTATATAAGCCTGCGCAGCTGGTGATTGAGAGCAATAGCTCCTATTAATCAGCAACATCTCCGTGGGTACTTGAATATTTGATGTTTCCCAGTTCGCCCCAGGTGTCAGCAAAGGATGGCTCCGACGATAGGAGCCTAATATCAAGTCAGATCTACAAAGTACTGTAGGTGGGACTCGCCTCCGGTTCGGCCTTATTCGCAGCACCGAACTTATGGGAGGTAGGTTGAAATAGGAGTATCCCGATGCAAGATAAGTCCCATCTGCCCCAGTATTGTGCTGTTTCCATGTATGTTCGGATATTTCCCATCGTCGATTTCTCGTGTATAGAAGATGTGAACAATAATACGAGGTACTTGTGAGCGGCGATGAACAGGAAAGGAAGGGAGGGTATAGTGGGCAATATTATTGAATTCATCGGCTCTTTGATTCTTTCTGCATCGCTGCGTCTTTCTCTGGAGACATGCGCAGCGAGATCGCTTGTTCAAGGAGTGGGCAAGAAAAGAAAGGCGCTGTTTCCGCTAGAAAACAAAGGCTCAGTTTCCAAAGGGTCTTACAGGCAAGAGTATGCATAGGCATGCCATCCGCAAGTTGCAGGAATGACTTGAAAAACTTCTCTTCAAAAGGCACATAGAATGCTGCGGGGATGTATAGAGTCATCCATAGAGTTGTCAAATACGGCGCTAGACCTGGCCAGGCCCCACAGAAGAACGTGTGCCATCTTTCTTGACTATTGATACTCAGAACAGTTGAAGACATCGATATAACTTCCACCAGCGGCAAATGTATTGAGTGACTCGACGGTCCTGGATTGGAATGTACTGGTGTATTTCCTCTTTCCTTCCGGGCCTCGCCAAGTCATTTATATAAGATATATAATCCTTCATTGAGGAGGTAAGATGCTGGTTCGGGGAGAGTGAAAAGTCTATGATATCTGTTCACATCAATCACTAAGAGCTGAGAAGATTCGTCTTCTGGGAATGGCAGAAAAGTACGACGGATCAGGCTTATGCATGATTGTAGTCAACATGGGAATTTTAGTTGGCCGTTCTTAAGAGCAGTTTGTTCATCAGACTGTAGGAAATCGAGCTGAATTAAATCGCTTAAAGTAAGAAAAAACCTAACATACCATTAATTGGCGTAGAACATAAGAACAAAACTGTGTACTGACCGGAGCCAGTAGACAAAGCCAGAACTGTGGGCATGCTAGCATCTCCCAAAACAATTCTCCCATTTCTGAAGGATTTTAGAATTAAGCCTGGTATCCTCACACCACAATGGACTTTTCTAACCCTTGGCCTCACTCCCGTCTTCATGAAATCTCACATCCCAACTTGTATACCAGAATTTCGAGATTGTACGAAGAGGCAAGGACTAGTGGGAAAGTGGCAGGCAGTGCTTGAGTTCTTTCGCAAGTTAGTATTCGTTTGGTCCGCAGGTAACCGGAGCCCTGTAAATAAATTAGAATAGAGAGCATGTTCCCAGTTGCATCCGCAGGATCAATTCGTAGCCATCGGACGCATCAGCACAGTTGGTGCATTGGTACGGTATCCAGACCTTCACAGGGATACCAGAATGATCGCAGAGATGCTCCTCCCTGTGTACCTGGCGAAGTCTGTGTAGAAGTTAGTGACAATTAGAGAGAATCCTAGACCAAAATGTTAAACAGATAGTAGGTGGACATAAGTCTATTACTTACCCTTATTTTACACTAAAATACTCCTGGTACATCTACTTATATAACTTTAACTTAGGGCTATAAGTATATTTAAAAATTTAACTAGTAAGTATTTTTAGGATTTAAAGTAGACTTTTCTATATTATATTTTAATTATATCTAATAGTTTATATAGGAAATAGGAAATAATTAAGGATAATAGTTTTTTAAGTGAATTTTAGTATAAAACTAGTAAATTATATACTCCTCTTACTTCTAATTATTATTAATAAATCCTAATAGCTTATAATTTTAATATAGATATATAATATTATAGGTAACTATTAAATAAACAAGTTTAGTATAAAGACTTTAATAAATTATCTCTTCTTTATTATAAACTTTTAAAGTATTAGGTATAAGGTTTAACGTAAAATAGGGGTAAGTAATAGACTTATGTCCACCTAGCCTTGGATGTTTAAAGACAGGGACTGGCCCGCATCTCAGCTCATCCTGTGTGAGGGGGGGTGGTTGTCATGTGACGCGGCAGAGTATTTCACGCTCGGCTTCGCCGTCGCCTGTTCCTGTTTCCCTCCCCTTTCCCCTTGAACTTGAATAGACTTGCGGACAGAGCATCTTACACGACACCTCCTAGCAAATGGTTCTGGTATTCAGGCCTATGTTCTAAAGAAGGAAACAGTAGTTTATTATTTCATGCTCAATTTCACCACATTTAAGCCCTTAGTTCCTTAAGCCTCTTTTCAACCTTCTCATTCCACCACGGAACCCATTCCACCACCTTGACCTGCTTCCTCGAATCTTCTGCTGCGAATACCATAGCATGACTACGAATGATCTCCTCGACAGAACAGCCAATATGCGTGATCTGCGCATTAACAACGCTCATTCCTTGATTCTTCACTGCATCAATGGCTTTAATAAATTGAGTCGCTAGTCCTGCGTCACCACCGCCGTGATGGCCTCCAAGCGAGGGAGGCTTGTAGGTCTTGCTGGTGTTCGATTCAAAGTCGTGAACGATAATAGTTTCACCATCAGTCTCAATCTCACCCTTTGAACCATAGATACGGCTTCGTCTCTGGCAAATCTTCTCAGTCCATGCCACCATGTGGAAGATAGCTTTCTTCGCACTCCGCCGTTCCATCCTCATCTCTTGATCGGCACCCTCGATTGGAAGGGGATCATCAGCCCAATCAATCGTGACTACTTGGTCGTCACATACGTCGTTTGCTGCCTCGAAGACACATCGGCCATACCAAGGTTGAGCATCGATTTCCACTTGTGGTGTGGTCTTCTCATCATAATCTCGAGCAAGTGCTGGAAGCAAAAGTTGTTGTGCTCGCTCGAGATCGTACTCGTTTACACAATCCTCAATCTCAGGGACCACCTTACATGAATACCATGCACGGTCTAGGTGTCCTTCTCCAAGTCCCTTTTCATAGTAGAGCTTCTTTGCCGACCACAAGCAATCCCTTTCAATGGGGCAAGAAAGACAGTTAGTCGCATTTCCGGCCTTAGTAGGCTTGCGAGATTTCTTGAAGAAGACCAGAGAGCCGCTTGATGTCACCAGTGATGGGAGATGAGCAGGTCGAGATGACCCTGGAGATGGCGAGCACAGCAGCCAGAGCAGAAAGTCGATATCGTGACAAGACTTTGTGAGAAGTGATGGTGCCGTTGAGGATTCTTTTCTCCAATTTCCCCTACAGACATTAGATCTCAGTTTCGCAAAACTCCAGCGGTACATACCTAACATAACTATGGCTAAAATGCCACCAGCCGACTGGCTCCGTATGTTCCATACTCAAAACCTCGCCAATCGCGCTATCCTTCACAACAAGCTCGTGCAGCAGGACGTTATGTGGACTATATCGCAATACATGGCCGATGGTGAATAGCGCTGTGGGTTGCTCTGTTGAGAGAAGCGATGCATATATGCTAATACAATCCTCTAACGTAGTAGCCAGAGGTTTCTCACTCATGATATGAAGGTTCAGCGGTGCGAGCGCGATGATAATCTCTTTGTGTTGGTCATCCAACGTACACACAAACACTCCATCAACACCTTCTGGCACTACCTCCCCTCTCGAAGCTCTCTGTCTTCTCTCTACCTCATACTTGATGAAGTCTTTCCAATCGCAGAATTCTTGGCCTTCTTGAGATTTTCCTTTGGGGCCCCAGATGTAAGTCTCTCCTAGTTTCTGTCGTTTGAATTTGTTGGGCTCTGCTACTGCTGCTATGATAGCATTCGTTCTCTCTCGGAGCGGTTTTGAGTAGTGATTACCCCGTTGTCCAGCACCAATTATGAGGATTCGCGGCGCGGAAGGAGAGGGAATTGATTCTATAGCGATGCTACCCATTGTTATAGGGTTATGCCTAATGAAAAATCCTGCTGGCGTGTATAGGTGCCAAATGAAACTATTGAAAGTGATGAATGATTGTTAGATATCACTTCCAAGAGAAAGTACCTAGAGAAGCTAAATAGTTCATTGTTACAGCACCAAGGCAGATCACGCATACAAGCATGATCTGCATGCCACGATCGCAAAAGGCGGACCCTGCTATCTAATTGTCGTGAGCACATAGGTCAGCAACGTGTGTTCTGCCAGTAGGAACAGAATATACGGACCGGCAGGACCGGCTATTGGGCCGATCATAGCGAGTCATTTAGTGACAACAAAGAAACACATGTACCTACTTGGAGTAGTGACACACAACGTCCCTTTTATCCCATTCTTGACTATAGATGCGACGCAGTCGAAGTCTTTCATTGGGCATGGGATCTTGCTGCTGGTACTATACGACAATAACATTGATGATCATTCGTACGACATATGGTTTCTGGTTCCTGGATACTCACTTGCTTGGGCTTGATTAATTAAAGTTTGCAAGAGACAAGGATCAAGAATGGGGCCTTGTTTGTTCCCTTTGTTACATTGTAGTACTGTTGCTTCAAGAGAAATATGGACGGCACAAGAGAAATAGCTGAAGCAATAAACTAGTCCTTTGATAAAGCTTTACTTGTGCTTTTCGTACCCTTAACTTAGCCCCTTCAACAATTAATTTCGCGGTCTTTATAGTAAATAGTGCAGTCTCTTTCTATACTCTCCAGCTACCTTGTGTCCTGAGAAGCCATTATACTCTGTTCAATGACCTTGTAACCAAACACTATTAGCACCACCAAACCACAACTTCACCAGATTTTCAGAATCCCATACACTTTCCCCATTCCCCAACCTTTAAACCCTATATCTCCCCTCCGCCCTTCAAATCCCCATCAAAATCCCACCACCTCCCTCCTCCAACCCATCACAACCTCACCCCCTTTCATATGCACTCTTCTCCTCCTCATAATAATGCACCATCTCAAGCGCCGCCTTCCTATACCCACACTTAAGATAAAACTCCTCATTCCTCTCGCCACAATTCAAAATCGTCTTATAACACCCAACATTAACAGCCACCGAATCAAGAGCTTTAATCATCGCAATCCCAAGTTTCTTCCCTTGATATTCTTTACGTACGGCAATCTCTTCTATGTGTCCAATTATTCCTAGATTATGAATACTAGAAGAATTAAACAATTAGCAATAATCCCCTCCTTAACTTTTCGCAAAATGTCGCACATCCAACATCCATATCAACCTCAAAATCTTCAAACTCCCAATTCCCAAACCTCACATCCCCCAAAAAGGAAATCGAAAATCAATAAAATTAAAAAACTCACAATTTCCTCTCCAAAATCAGCGCCCCGGTCCCCACAATCTTCCCTTCAGTCAAATCCTCAATAACCAAAAAATAATACCCGCCCTTCGCCTGTTCAGTCATCCAATCATATCGTTCATTAAATCGTTCTTGAGATACATCTCCAACATCTGTTAATACCCTTAAACAATCGAGGAATCCTTTAGCGTAGTCGTTTCGTTCAAGAGGTCGGATTTTGTAGGGTGAGGGGAGGGTGCTGGTTATTGTTTGGGAGATTAGGGAGGGGGAGAAGAGTGGTTGTGGTTCTGGGGTTGTCATGTTTTTTTTGGTGATTTAGGATCAGTTTTTCGTTTCGAGTTTGGTAGGGAGAGGTTTGGTTTTGTGTTAGATGGTTGTTGGAGCCTATCTTTGAAGTTTGAGAGGAAGGAGGAGGCTTTTGGTGGGGTTTTTGATTTGTTGATTTTGGATGATGTTGTCTCGAAAGCTTAACAAAATGAAGCTTTGTTGGACCTGTCAAGGATGTAAGAGGTGCAGAAAACGTGTCAGGGTAATGTAACTAATTAACTTTAGTAACCTTAACCCGGACTTTTGACAGAAGAATAAACATAATAATCGTCAGAGCAACTACAGTACTACTTACTGTACAGTACAGGCTCAACTAGACCTAAAGTAAGCACACACCGGGTTTCCCCAGAATAATTTTTACTCTACCGGATCATGTCTTACGATTTGATTGATTAGTGGGGTAGATATTGTCTGAGAGCTCAGAGCTATCCCACTTTTGTACCCGGCGCCAGAACTTAGAAGCGGGGTTCTATTCCTCGCTTGCAAGCGAGCCGACTGGGGAGTACTGTAACAAACATCTTTTTGAAAACGAGAACTAGTTTAAACACAAACATTTTAAACTTCAACTAAAGTAAAGTCCTAACAAAATTACATCCATCATATTCTACCCCTCCTTTTACTCCATAACAAAAGCGGAAAGTTCGGTCAAGAAACTTATCAACCGCCATTTTAAACTTCACCGGTATACCGGTCTATACCACCGGTATTAATTCCTCGCCTATCTTTCCCCAACTTTTACAGTACAAGTCTGCGCCGCGCCCGGTAAACACAACCGGCAAAGCAAACAATTCCGGAAACTGCGTTGCATGGGGCTCCGAAGTAAGTGTAACGTTGTAATCTTCTCCTCTTCTCTTCTCGTGCTCGTGCTTTGATAGTTCCAAGAATTTGATAGACATCATCCTGGAGTATTGATAATAGATGGTATGAAGAGGGTGTCGAATACCCCATTTTCGTTTGCTTTTGCTTCAGTTCTCTTGCCTTTCGTTCATCCGTCCTCATATCGCATACAGGCAGGTGCGTATTAAACAATTCCTTGTTATATACCAGAGCACGGAATACAGATAAGAAAGTTCGAAAGACAAAATCCCGAGGACGTGGTTTAGGTACCGAAGGCCGCGGTACCGTACTTGTCATAAAGTCGTATGTACAATTACCCAGATAAGAGAGTTTGGAAATTAAAGATTATCGGACGATTGTTCTTTTGTGGCTTGTTTTCTTTGGATTTCATTCGGCTCTTTGATAACAGGTTAAAGTCAGGGTTCCGTGATAAGGAGATAGGTATAGTACAGTACTCGTACCATCCATCTTATATGTAGGAGAGGCCAACCTACTTTTTGGGAGGATTTGACTTGTCGCCTACCCACTTTTGTGTCAGTCAAGTCCTCACACGACGAAGACCTGGATCGCGACCGAGTTGTCTTCGCGACAACATCAATCCATCAACCATGGACACCTCAGAGGAGAAAAATACAATGGACAGCAAACCCCAAATCAACGATGAAACCAATTCAATGCACCACCCAAACCCAACACCCTCCCTAAAACATGGCAAACTTCTAGAAATAGACACCACGGCCCAAATAACCAGCATAGAACACGACACCGGATTCTGGAGCGCAGTCCAACAATATCCAACCTCAGTATTCTGGGCACTATTCTTCTGTATAGCAGTAATAATGGCTGGATTCGATGCCCAAATAATAACATCCTTCTACGCTCTTCCCGCATTTCAACAAAGATTCGGCTACGAATTCGAAGGCGAATACATAGTCTCAGCACCATGGCAAATTGGTTTAGGAATGGGTAATCCAATAGGACAAATCGTAGGAGCATTAGCTTCTAGCTATCCCCTCGAAAGATTTGGGAGAAAAAAGACATTGGCAGGTTGTTGTATTTGGTCCATCTGTTTTGTCTTTGTACAGTTTTTTGCCACTAGTATTGGAATGCTTTGTGCTGGTGAGGTTTTAGGTGGTCTTGCTTATGGGTTTTATGTTGTTATTGCTCCAGTTTATGCTTCGGAAGTTTGTCCTTTGGCTCTTAGGGGTGTTTTGACTGCGAGTGTTAATTTGGCTTTCGTTATTGGGCAGTTTATTGCTCAGGGTTGTGCGGCTGGTGTGGAGACTAGATTGGATGAATGGGCTTACAAAATACCTTTTGCGTTGCAGTGGGTATGGCCAGTTATTCTCCTCGCAGCTCTACCATTCGCTCCAGAGAGTCCATATTGGCTAGTCCGACAAAACCGAAAAGAAGACGCAAAAACCGCTCTTACAAAACTCTCCTCTAGAAAGCATCGTCCGGATCTCGACCAAGTTCTTATCATGATTGAACAGACCGATCTCCTGGAACGGGAACTTGAAGCTACAACGACTTATCTGGATTGTTTCAAGGGAGTTAATGCCAAGAGAACTGAGATTTCGGTCATGGTTTACCTAATTCAGGTTATTGGTGGAAATCCACTTATTGGTTATGCCAACTTCTTCTTCGAACAAGCTGGTTTGGACCCTTCTGATGCTTTTGATAGTAAGTTTCCAAAGATGAAAGAAACCAAAATGAGAATGCTGACTTTTTTGTAGTGGGACTTGGTAACACAGCAATGGGCTTCGTAGGAACATGCGTTTCCTGGCCCTTGATGTCATATGTATGCTCCTAAATCTCACTCCATTCCAATCCATCCCTAAGAACCCTCCCACTAACAAGCTATACAGATCGGTCGTCGAAAAATCTACAACACAGGAATGTTCATAATGACGACCCTCCTCTTCACAATCGCCTTCCTCGACTTCGGGCGCAGCAAATCAGGAGTAGTCTGGGCCCAAGCCTCCTTAATGGATATCTGGACCTTCATGTACCAAATGACAGTCGGACCAATCTGTTTCGTTATAATCTCCGAAGTCTCAGCAACACGATTACGTAGTAAAACGATCGCCATCGCTACAGCTGCTCAAGCACTAGCTTCTATTGTTTTTACTGTTGCTATGCCTTACATGCTTAATAGTGATGAGGCAAATTGGCGTGGAAAAGCTGGGTTCTTGTTTGGGGCTGTTAGTTTGATATGTTGTATTTGGTGTTGGATTAGAATTCCTGAGACTAGTCGAAGGACTTTTGAGGAGTTGGATATTTTGTTTGAGAGGAAGGTCCCTTCCAGAGATTTCTCGAAGTATGATCTCTTGGAGAGGCATGAGACTGAGACTGCTTAAGCCTATTCAGGATAGGCAAGAGTTAGCTTTGCTGTTTTCGAATATGTACCTATCTGTTTCTATGGATAGAGAGCCGAAGGAGATAGAAAGAACGGATGATAGTTCTGGGATAATTATGGTACCCCTTATAATATTCAATTCCCGTCTCATGGCATAAATAGAACACTAGCAGCTACCTAGGGTTCAACAAGAAAAGAGTCGGGAAACTTTTCGCTCTTCTCTCTATTCATAAAACATCTGGCCTTCCTTGTCTAACATGGAGCTAATGTAAGAGTTGAGTAACTAAATATCTTGAATTAAGTATCTCATTTTTACAATGCACAGCCCTCTCACTAAGACGGGCGAGCATTGGTAGAGATAACGGTGCCAAAGCATTTGGAAATCCTGTCAAAGAGTAGATGTCTTGTTTGAAGCAAATTGATCTAACTTTACTTTACTCATTAATTACTTTATTACAGTTTCAGCACTCGTTCCAAGAACATTCTCCGTTTTACAATACTGTCTCCGGCACATCTATTGTCGTCGAATAGATATCATCTTCGACAAGCTGTGGTTCATATCCATCAACAGCAAGCACATGCCGTCCATATGCTAGGATATCTCCACTCTCATCCTCGCCTGTGAACGAGAACCATTGCTCTGTTTTCCCAATGGTGCCTATGGCTGGATCAATGGCGCCCGCAAATTCGTAATATGTGTTGTTCCAGAAATATATGCAGCTGCCATTTTGTCTCGTTGCGAGTATAGATGGGACTGTGATCGATGGTATCGTGAGTTCTGTGAGAACAGAAATTGAACTGCTGAGCTTAGAACGGTCAAGTGTTGCTATTAGAGTCGAGTTTGTGGTTTCGGCGTCGTCCGGGATTAAATAGGCTTGGTAGAAGGTTATCGGGTAGGAGAATGTGTTGCTTATTGGGAGAGCATCTGAGAGCGCTGGAGAGAATGTTGATGTGCCGGTTGTAAGTTGTGAAAGGGTCTCATTGCGTCCAAGGTTCGTAAAATTCTGGGTGTTGGTGTAAGAGAGATCCTGCGTCCAGCTCAGATTGCGAGATCCGATTGATGTCGTGATGGAGCTGCTACGCGAAAGACTTCGTTGGGCAGTCAATTCTACCCAGAGTGTTGTGTTGGCCCCAGAGCTGTTGGTCGTAATTTCAGGTGTGAACTTGAATGATGGATCAGGAGAGACGGAGGTAATAGCCTGTTTGTGTATGTCAGTATGTCAACCTTTAAGGGGAAAGCCAAAGACTCCACAGTGCACTCCTGTGAGCCCAGAATATCCAAACCCACAAGTTTGAGAGAAAATTGTAACTTACCGTCCCCGTTGTCTGGTTGCCTCCTTCGTCAATCCAGACAAAAATTGCCCCTGAAACCCACCAATTCGACCCGACAGTTCCCAAAACAGTCTCAGAATCATAGCCCACAACCTTCAATTCGAAAGAGTGAGACATTCCATCACATAAAAGGCCCAAGTAGGGGCTGACGTCAATCTCAAAGCTAGGGATATCATAGGTGTCAATCCCCACAACAGGCACCCAAAGACCAGGAGAAATTCCACCAGTAAATACAATGGGAAACGGCCAACTGACACCAGCAAGCTCATCATCAATAAAAAGCTGAACTTCTCGCCAGGGGCTGTAGCCATAGATTGCAGTGTTGTTGAATGTATCATCATATTCAGTGGGTACATTTGTATACCAGAATTCCTCCGCACTATTGCCAGATGCGATAATACTCACGACAGCTCGTTCAGCATTCCGCGGAAATATCACGGGTACTGTTGCATTCCCGTCGGGGAGTGAGATGACCGAGGATTCATTCTGGGCTGAGGATTGAGTTGAAATTGGCAGGATCAAGTCAGCAGGTGATATCGTCACAGCATCGTTGTAGTACAGAGCAGTAATCGTAACGTTAAAAGGCCCTGTAAAGACAGAGTCATAGAGGTTGTCCATGGACATGATAACCTTCTGTTCCGATCGAAGCAAGCTGTCAAAAACTGTCACATCTTTTTGAAAATTCCAGAAGATCCCAGTTCTCGTGGGCATCGCTGTAGTGGTTCGCCAGATCTCGATATCGCCGAAAAAGATGAGGCCCAGACGATCATAATTAATGCCGGCAGACACAACTGACAAATTAAAGACTGTA
The DNA here is from genome assembly GCA_003008705.1 of Pezicula radicicola. Taxonomy (NCBI): domain Eukaryota; kingdom Fungi; phylum Ascomycota; class Leotiomycetes; order Helotiales; family Dermateaceae; genus Pezicula; species Pezicula radicicola. Next base: position 115,304 of record PDUO01000008.1, on the reverse strand, counting down.
GTTGTGAAATTACATTCTGGTGGCGAGTACGTGCCTTTGAAGATCAGCTTGTATTCGTACTGAGAAATATAAAGCAAGTGGTTCCTATGAAGATTGAAGCTTGAAGTTTTGCATAGAAGGCTTCACCTCTAGCAATCAACATGCAGGTTTGGCACTTTCTTGTGCTGCTTCAGTTTGACAAGGAGAGGCTGTTGGGGCTTACCGACGTATGGAGTCCCATAACTTGCAGCAAATTCATGCTCTAACACGACTTGCTGACAGCTAGGGTTCTCATAACTGCTCCGAACTGGTGCTTCGACCTGAAATACGTCCTGCAATGGTGTTGCACTCGCTGCCACATACTCAATAGCTGCACGACTGGCGTAGGCCTCAGCAAGTGCGGCGTTGACAGCAACGAGTTGGAGGTTAGTTGAGGACAAGGCAAAGAGGAGGATGGCTTTGAACGAAAGATAGGAAAACATGACGAGACACACAATCGCAGGCCATCTGTGGTTTCGGCGTCTTGTTGGAGCTATATAGTCTCGTTCTTCATGACAAAGGCATGGGCAGACGCGTACTTGAGAGTGGGATTGAGATTGCGATTGCGATTGCGATTGAATTCCTACCGTGTAACGTTGTAAGATTATCTCATTTCGAGATGCCTGTTTCTCCATGTCTTGGTCTTGGGCCATCTTGATGAATGAATGCTGTGATAATCACATCCTACTCGTGCGCTGAAGCGGGGTGAGTGGGTGAGGACGGAGTAGTGGTGATGAACTGGGAAGGTCTGAGATTTGATCTTCGGCATTGCAGGAACTGCCGAGTACCTGAGCTTTCTTATCGACCAGGGCTCATATAAGCCATAGCGCCAGTTCCAGCTCCTGTAGAGTACCTTAATGATCATGCTAATGCTGAATCCTATTCCTCTGTAAACTATTTTGGATTTCTCTCCTGCACTTCGGAAGATATACTCTCTCGACCTATACTCTCTCGACCCAATTACTGCCGTGCAGTATGTAGCCATGAGCACAAGTGGACGCTCTCCACTCCGACAGCACAAGTCAATTCCTCCTTCAACAGGCAGACAGCCAAAGCCACGGCGTCCCCCTCCTCGATTGAGGGTTAAGACAGGGTGTTTGACATGTACATTATATGATATCTTTCCCTCCTTTCAAACGCTAACATTGTCGTTCTGCAGGTCGAGCACGTCGGAAGAAATGCGATGAAAAACGAGGTGTATGTCTGGGGTGTCATCGAAATGGTCTTGCATGCAGATGGTCGGACAGCCAGTCGAGAACGAAGGAAGAGGATATCAATAGCGGGGACAGCATGCGAGGTGTATTGAACAGTATGGAAGTAGCAGCATTGGAAGTAGCATCGCCTGTCTCTGAAGTATTACCTTCGAATTCATTGGTGGTCTATGACAAGTCTTCTCGGTCAACGATACCACAACCCTCTTTCTGGGATGCTCCGACTTGGGTTTCGCCAGCATTCGCCTCACCACAGGCCCAAAATCTGTGGGAGTACTTTATCGCTGTCTTCACCCCACCTCTGATACGCCCACATGCTCATCAGGGCTTTTTGGATCATACATACATGGTTTCTCTAGGGCTGCAGCATCGCTGGCTGATGGATGCCTTCCTCGCTTGCTCTGCTCTTCGACTTTCCCATGATCATAAATGGCTGCTACCAGAGGCCTTGCGCTACTACTCTTCTGCAATAAACAAGACACGTACAATGATCGATGATGGTGAGGTGCAAGGCACTGAGGATTGGCTGATTATTATGACCATTTTCTTGGGCCTTTTCGAGGTGAGTTGTAGAGTTTAGCGATTTACCATACAACGGTTTTTTTATGTTAATATCCTAAGAGGCTAATTTGATTTGTAGAGATGGCAAGTAGGTCCCTCGAAAGCGATCACGCATCTCCAAGGAGCAGGACAGTTATTAGCGCTCCGAAGATCCAAGCTCGGAAACACAACCCAGTTAACCACTCCATTCCACCGTCTCTATGCCGAATCTGTATTATACAATACCACAACATCTGTCATCTTATGTGACGAATTTAACCAAATATCTCACAAGAAACTATGGGGACAGATCTCAAGTTATTTCAAGAGCTCCCCATATCCAGATGCATCTGCAATCGCCAATTCTCCCGTTCTTGGTGTGTCACCAAGACTCTACCGCCTCGTACTCGAGATCTCATGCCTGGTACGACAAGAAAATTGGCCTTCTGAGGACTATGATCCACTCTCAAAAATAAAGGCAGAAATGAAACATTGGCTACCATTAGATGATACCGTAGAAGCCATGACAACCTGGACCCGTAGGCTCAACAAGGATGGCGACCCTGATTATTATGACGGAGCAGCAAAATTGTATGCCCTCGCCGCCGACTTTCTTCTTTTCAAAATGCTCCATCCCACGGCCAACGATAATCACCCACATGTCCAAAAACGCGTCCAGCAAGCGTTGATTATCCTCAAGCAAGGCAACCCTGGCGAACATTATAGTCATATTCTCAGCTGGCCATCACTGATCTTTGGATGTGCTGCTGTGCATGAAAATGATTTCTACTTTTTGCTGCATCGACTGGAGAGTACATGGCAGAGATCGTACCTCGGTGATTCGTTGCGAGCTATAAATATTCTACGGACGATTTGGAGGAGGAGGAATTTACCTGGATGTGAGCGTGGTGGCGTTTATGGGATAGACATCTTCTTGAAGAGAGATAAGTCACTGTCGGAGTTTATTTGATATCCTTAAGGACGTAGTATGTACTTAATTTCACGATATTATTTAAGTAGCTGACTTGATCTGAGTAACTTACTTGATCTAAGTAACTAACTTATTTAGTACTATATATATAGTTGTAACTCCTAAGTCATTTTTTAGTACTAAAGGGTAATATATATTTATCTATACCTTAATATTTATATAAAGTTTTAAAGGTAGTAACTTCTCTTACTACATGTCCCACCAGTCTTGTCATCCCCTTGTGTAGTGTATTGTCTTCCTAGAGTAAAACATTTCCTAATAATTTGTACACATCTCTAACTCATAAGGCAACAACGCAGAAACAAACACGAGACGGCATAACAGAAGAGAAGAGATGAACTAAATTTTTACTTAGACGAAAACAGGAGAGGGGCTTTCTAGTATTTGTCTCGTTCCTGAAATTATTAATCCCTTCCTTTTGGTATTGTGGTTTTTTTGTTGGCGGCGAATTTAGTCGTTTGTTGTCATCTGCTGTAGTTTTGTTATGATTTTGTGGGATTAATTTATGGTTGTATTGTTTTGCTTTTCTGGTAAGAGGCAGAGTATAAAAATTAATGTATTGTCTGTATTTGATGTGTCTTGTCTCTTTCTCGCTTGAGAAGCTATTATAAGTAGTAACAAGAACATGTCACCGCTTTTAGCACTTCTAGATATTGACTAATGTAGAAGATAATGGTAATTAAAATCTGTAGACAGAAAGAAGGAAAGGATAGGGAGCTTAGAAATCATATATGTTGTTAGGTAGATTATCAACTACGTTGCTAAGAGAAAACAAGGTGCATTTCCGACTGTCTATATAGTAGAGTACACTTAAGAGAAGGTGAATTCTATAGTAGAGTAACAAGACGTGCACAACACAATACATATGTTTTTAAGAGGCGAAATCCTCAGGGTGGCGAATCCCTATTAAAATAGCAGAAAACGGTGTAACAAATAGTTCGTAGAGGAAATAGAGTTGCTCATATAATTTCAGAATACTCCTAGGAAAGCACTTGTTACACTCAAGGCTAATACTACTTCCACAGAAAGTTCACAACTATACCACTCTTTGAAACTTATACTTCTAGAAGTCAACACCTCTCCGTTATTTTGTTATGTCATTCCTTGTTGTCAAAATATCAATAAAAAAATATTCCTTACGAATAAAATGTCTACCTAACTAAAAATAACTTACTAAACACTACCAAAGTTTATAATAACGTGTCACATCCTCTTCCCTTGTTATACTCTACCTTAGGAATCAAGTCATTGTTTCCTCTGCTTGACGGAGATAATTCATATCCTTGGCATGTATATACAATCTCTGCGAATGTGCCCTATTTGACTCCTAGCTCCTTAGGTAACTTGAAATCTTAATCCCTCATGTGCTATATACAATTGTAAAACTCCAAGTCTAAATTCGAGAGTACTCGAGTTAAAGTTACTTCAAAAGAGGCAATATAACTAGAAAGGGCTACAACTAAACACATATACTATACTCCAAGACAGTCGTTTCCTACTTCTTAAGCACTTTTAGAAAAGTGCTGGTATAGCAGAAAGTGTGTTCGCATAATAAGCGAGCACGTGGAAATGTATACATTATAATCACACAAGGGAAATATCTAGGGCAATAATAGGTACACATAAACAAAAATTAAAATTTGAGGGTTAGAATACCTTAACATCAGATTAAGATAGCCTACAATCGATCCTTGCTGACTTTAGTTGACGTGGGAGTTAGGAGTATTACATAACCAATGAAATAAACTATAATATAACTTCCTCATTATCTCATGTAGATCAATGCTCATAGTTTAGAGGTCACGTATCCTATCGTCAAAAACCCAGTATCTCTAGATTTCACCTCTATTGTTGTCATACAATCCATCGTTAAAATAGCTAGAAGAAATCCAAATAAACACTTAAACCCCATTTCGAAAAATGAAAAGTATACGGCCCTATTAACCAACTAAATATATCTACTAAGAATATCATTTTCTATCTATCTTTACAGTACCACAAGACTCACAGCTTCAGCTTCAGCGCGAGAAGGCATTATAGACAGTATATGCTTTCGTACTGCTGATCCCGACTTTGGGAGTTCTGGGACGCATGTTCTGCTCAATGGTATAACTGATACTGTCTGGTACGTGTGTATAATAAAAATGGCTTTGAATATACATGTTGAACGGAATGGATATTTAAGAAGCAACATATAGGTAGCAAAGGTTTTGTATTATATGAGTAGTAAAGCGAGCTCCGAAATAGGCCTACGTATAGTGACAATCATATGACCATTCTAAATAGTCAACAACACATATGATAGTTGAAATTATTTTGCCTTCATAAGGAGAATAAGTGAGAGAGCTAACCAAGTAGCCTGTTTCTATTAACTCTGTTCCGTTCGACCGATCGCTTACTTGAATATTTATTCTATTAAGCTTGGAGTTAGCATAACACAAACAGAAATACGAGAATAATGCATCGACGATTATTTTATTATTTATTACTGTCTACCTTATTTATATTAGCCAATTATTATTCAGATCAAATCGTATGCAGCTTCTATCCACCTCTGATGTCATTAACCCATTCGTCAAAGGTAGATCACTCAAGCGATGCTAATCCAAGTTCCCTCGGAAGGAATTCCATCCTCAACAACAAACAATAAGTAAACACCAGGCGCTATCACACTAGCATCTCTGGGACCGTAAACCGTAAACGCATAGCTATTGGCTTGAGCCTTGAAGCCCATCTGCACAACCTTTTGTCCCATAGCCTGCCCATGGGTATGGAAACCCTGCGCGACAAGATTAATCTGTATGTCTCCTCTTATTCTAGCTCCTTTCTCCAAGCGAGATTCAATGGTGAAGGAGGAACCGTAGGTGATGTTCGTTGGCGAAGAAATGATGACTGGACGGCCGTGAGATGAGAACTGGGACATGTAGGGAGGAGAGAAGATCTCAACTCGGTATTCCGTTGGGTAGTAGGAGGTCTTGGATTGTTGTTGGTTTAGAACGCAGGTGTGGCCGTTGTTTGAGAATTTGGGCCAGGAAGAGGATACGGCTCCGGTTTTGCTGTAGGCGACTGCTGGGTTGGAACCGGCAATCAGAACTTCGCCAGATGGAAGGAGGGTGGCGACGGAGTGGTAAAGGCGTGGGATTTCGGTGGCAGGCATAGATGTAAACTTTGAGCCAGCAGCTGCGGAGGGATTGTAGATCATAGGGACGAGAACGGGATCGTCGGCTTGAAAACCACCGCCTGAACCTTTGCGTGCTCCATTGATGAAGAGAATTGTTCCGTCTGGGAGCATAATACCATCGGACATGACTTGGGCACCATTAGGCATTGTATCATCTTCTACCCATTCTGGGGTTTCATCCAAAGGATTGATGGTCCAGCAGTCGTCAAGTGCTACCGGGTTTGGCATGTCACCGGATGAACCACCACAGACCAAGACCTTGGGTGAATAGTCGGGGTAGGCGAGGGGGAGCATCACGGAGGTGGCGGAGGAGGGGAAGGTACGCGGTGCCTTGGGAGTGTCAGGTAGGGTGGCGATTAGGACGTCGTTCTTGTAATCCCAAATGACAGTTTGGTTGCCTGTGATGGTGAAGATATAGTCTTCAGCGTCAGAGTTGGGTAAAGCGTGAACTGAGATGGCGTTAGTCAAATGAGTTGAGGTTGGCGGAGGGGAGAGTGCTTACGAATTGGGTAGAGGTTGTAGCTTTTTCCAGGGACGAGATTCTCGGCAGCAGTGAACTCTAGAATTGGGAGGGTGACAGGTGCTTTGGGAGTTGAGCCGTCTTTTGTGACAATCTCATAGGTAGGAACGTTTATGGAAGCCTCGTTGAGAACAAGACCACCAACGTTCGAACCTCCTACAACTAAGACATTTCCATCAACCTACGAGGGATAAATGTTAGAAAATAGCTTATAAATCACATAGTATTGCCAATCACTTACCATAGTAAGTGCTGTGGGATACCAGCGGTAAACTTGGAGCATTGTGCTCAACTCAGTCCAGTCCATATCACAAGCACCATTGCAAGGCCCTGCATCATATGTTCTCAACTTGTCAAAACCCTCTGCAACACCAGTTCCTCCAGCCTCAGCACCGGCCATGTTAAGAAGGGTTCCATTAGGAAAGAAGGCACCAGCAGAACAGAAAGTGTTAGACAGTGGCTTCACTGCTCGGATTGTGTTGGAAGTCAGATTGAACTCGGTACCAAACACGGCCTCGGTGGTTCCATCATAAACATATGCGGTCTTGGAGTGAGTTCCTGTAGCAACGTCGTAACCTGGTCCTCCATAATTTGCGTGATAGTTATCTTGGAGAAATTAGTAAGAGCCAGGAGAATAAAAAGGAAAGGTGCTTACCAATGAAGACAGCTGTTGAGGTGTATGGTGGTATGAATACCATTTGTGCAGAGCATCCGGAACTACCAACGGTTCGGAAACCTGTTGCTGTTGCGGCAGCTAGAGGCAGGGCTGAGCCGAGGAGAGCAAACGCTGATGTTGACTTCATAATGACTGAATATTAGCTCAATAGCTAGATAAGAAAGTTAAGAAATTTTGAAAGAGGGTAAGTGGTGGCCGTTAACGAATGATGGCTACACCTGGAGGGAAAAGAGAGTGAAGGATGAAATGAGACGGAGAGAAAGTCTGCGCGTGAGGAAGAAAGGTAGCAAACTGCGGCTCTTGCTCTGTTATGTAGATACTCCATAAGGTATGTATCGTATCGCTAAAGATCATCAACGTCAAAGCAACAAGCAGTTGCCAATACGTGTACCAAGTAATGATCGCCCATGGCCAGAAAGAATACTGTTGTCCATTTTCGGACGACTTTCCCCACAGTTTACAAGCCTGCTTGCTACCATGCAGCTCTCATCACCCAACGTGCGTTGATGAAGCAGGGACTAACCTCCTTCCAAAGAACAAAAATTCCCGGCAGAGGCTTGACGGAGGAAGAAGCATAAGAAGACCAGATGAACTGGTCGAAGCGAACCCAACGCTTCTTTAAACTGCACTTGCACAGCCATCATCGAAGGATCAAGAAGAACATTTATGACGGGATTGCCTAGAATGGCTTTATCGTGTTGGCCTTCCTAAGGATCGCAATCTCATCAGATCAATAATGCGCTTGTCATGATCAATCCGGATCAGATCTCCTTGCTAGGAAGATGGCGGCTCTGAACGGATGAACCGACTTTCTGCCAATCCTTCCACCACCGCACTGACTCCCGTGGTGCCGAAAGTCACCGAACAAGGGAGCCCGAAGCAGGAAAGGGTGAAATATGTGAAACTTGTGAAGAGGTAAATATCCACACTCACCACTGCTACGCTTCCCAATAAGATAGCTAGCAGGATGAAGCACCAACATAGCCTCATTCTTGGCATTGCGAACGGACTTAGAACATTGCTTGTTTGTTTTTCTGTTTTTCTGAGGATGGGAAAGACGGGGAGCCGTGCATCTCGCAGCTGGTTTAGAGGCAGGGGTTCTCGCATTATTCGTAAAGGTTCGTCCGATCTTCTTAAGAGCAGCATTTCAAAGCTTGGTGGTATGTAAAGCGCGCAAGCATCATTGCAGAAGTAGAACACACAGGTGTGCATAATAGGATGCATTAGAGTAGAACCAGCATATAGTTAATAATGGGACAGCGGTTCTGATGATTAATTTAGTCAGCTCGACAACACAAGCATAGGTAAGGTTGTACAGTATGTCATTGGTCTCTTAATTGTTACTAACTTACTTACTCGTATTGAGCACGCACATAAACATAATGGATTACGAATAGATTGAGTACAGAATTATAAATCGATTGTAATCTGAAGCCAGGGTATCTATGCTTTTAAGAGGCACGGTTTTGGTTCTGTCCCATTTGTTCTTTCCTTCTCCCATGCCCGCCCACTATTTCAGAAAAGCAACCCGCGCCTGCAACATCTTTAGATCAGAAAACTTTTTAGTTCGATACTAAGGGCATTTGTTCTTCTCAATTGCTGACTTGTATCTATAGGAGCTATAATATCTTCCCGTAGAATTCGACTGGGGTCTTTCCGAGTAACTGAAATAACAAGAGCATAGAAGCATGATAGGTCGAAAGTTAATTGTGATAGTATACCCACTTTCCTAGAAGGCACTGGAATGAAGTTGCAGGGATACAAGAAACTGTTATGCATCTGTACTTTGGCCTTTTTGTTCACAGTAGAATATTAAAATCTTTCAAATAGTAAATAACAACAAAAATACCCATAACAATAAAACACTTAGCTCGCTACAAACATACTAATTCGACAAGAGATACTCCTAGTTTCCTCTACTCCAAGTGTATGACACAAAGACTTTATGAAAACATAAGATACAGTATTAGGAAAATAGAGTAGTGAGCTTATATTTTACATTGTAAAGCTTTCCTTTATCTTATCTCCTATGTGGTATGGATCCAAAGGCTTAAACTACAGAGACGTGAACGCCTGTATCCTCTAGAAAGGTCTTCTTTTGGGACGTAACTAGCTGTATTTATATAGCTATTTAAAGGGGGGAGATCTACTACCTAATTCAAAAGCAGAGGAATAGTGTTAATATACTAAGCAGTAGTTTGTATTGTGGTTTTCCAGCCGCTACATATAAAATTTAGAAGCGTGCTTAATCCTTGTACAAAATGGTTATATACCACATAGGGGATAGGAAGTCTACTATACTAGTTCTAAACTTCTAGAATCCTAGTCTTAGAATACCCTCTGTCGAAGTAAGGAAAGGAAAATTCGAGGTTAAGATAGAGATAGGAGTAAGAGGAATTTTATAGCTTGCTTGATTCGAGCAACTTAACTCATGAGACCTACTGATCTACTCAAAACTATATCTTATCCCAACTTCAAGTCAAGCATCAGCTGTTTTGAAAACCTAAAGTATTGCTTGTCAGCCGGGCATAACAGTGCGCAGTAAAATCATACTCAAAAAGTTATAATTGTTATAGTGCTTTCCCAAAATGGCTCCGGCTTTTGAAGCCTTCACAGTACTGTAGAACAGACGCTGTAAAATCAGTGACCATTTGGTTCGTGACGCACTTCGTTCTTCACCTTCCTCGACTCTTTTCAAATGTGCCTTCCTTGATATGACTTTCAGAACTCCTTCCACTCGTAATTAGACTAAACATGAAGACCTCTCTATAAGTTGTTTCCATTATCTCTGCTCCTCACTTCTATCACTCTTCATCACCAACTCAACAAAACACAAAAAAGCTCACTACAATATACTCTCCAGCTTGGAGATGGCTTCATGAGTGTCCTCTTTGACTTCTCTTCATATTCGATGACTCTTTCCACAACTTGCTTTCACAAGACCGAGGTTCATTGCCGTCGTTCATAGCGAACTTTCAGTATTCAAGAACAAGCTGAGGGATCCCTTCGACCTCTGGTCTCGCATCCCTCCAACATCATCCTGCTAGGTGGTCTTCCTTTTCAATCTCTACAGCCTCTAACATACCATCTGGAGCTTAAACTCCAAAAGACAGCAGATGCTAACACAAACCAGGACTTCCTTCAGCCTATGCAGCCTCTTTTTTCCATAAAACTCCTGCCACCGTGCCACCGGCCAACAGCAACACTCGAAGCCATCCCGAGAAATCATCGAGAGGGACAGTAATATGATCTCAGAATGGTTCAGAAAGCGGTTGTTGCACGTTCCACGTTTGCACACTGGTACGGCAAGAACTCGGAATTCAAGAGCATTTTCATCACCGATCAGTTTCTCCGTGTTTCAATAACAATGAAGGTGCGTGGTCCCTTCAGGGTGCTGGTCCTCGGACCAGTAAAGCTTGGGGTGAAGATAATGCGGGTTATAAGCTACGGCTATGATCACCCAAATACGACTTTCTGAGCTGCAACCTGACCGGTACCAGGCCTGCGACTTTATAGATTTCGGTCGAGCTAAATTAGATGTCGATTTGGACTGAATGACGACATCTCCGAGAAAAATCTTCCTCTCAAGATAAGTAAGTACCTCCGCTACGAGAACGGTACCTGACTACTTTGCTGACGAAGAACCCAAGTGTAGAACCGACTTGCACTAGATAGAACGGAAACAAGTCAGGTGTAGTTGGTATTTAGCGTCGAAACTGCCTCGTAGCGCATACACTACCTTATGCTCAGAATTCGCAAGGTTGTTTGAAAGGCTTCAGTTAGATACCGTATCCGGTAAATGAATAGAAAATGGGAAAAGTGTCAATTTTACATTAGTTGCTTTCTTGCTTGCCAACATTGGTGTGAGACTTGTAATGCATTCAAGACTTGAAGCTCACTTCAGTCAATTTTAAAATGAAAGGAGGCTGAAAGACGGTAAGGAAAGAAGATCGAATTTGTAGATAGAGAATGTGCTACAGGCTAATCAATGATACAAGAGTGAATAGCTATTATAAAACTCTACGGCTGATTCTAAATCGAGCTCAAGTACAGTACTACTTGTTCCCGCATCTCCCCTCCGAACTTCTCGCTACACACGAGAAACTGGAGTAACTCATTACTACGTAGGGATTTCAAATAGATGCACCACTTTTTGTGCAGGAGGATTCAGATGCCGTCAATTCTTGGAATGCTCGCACAGCAGCCTCTCGAGTGGTCACAGTACCATCAGGTCGCATGAACAATACCATCTCTGCTAATAATACAAAGTCAAACGGTGTAAACAAAAAGAGGAAGGCGAGCAATTACAATACCTTCCGCATTCTAGGAATCAAGCACAAGTCACAAGTGGCGAGAACAAAAAAAGAAAAACGAGAAATAAAAAGATACTGTAGCCATCGATCCAATACTTCTAAAATATGAGATACTTGCAAATAAAGGGCGGGTTAGGCTATTGTTATAGTGCTAGTTGTTATTATTTCGTTAATTTGCATGTGAGGCTTTCGTTGGGGTCATATTCAGTCGCATTTTCTAGAATTATTTCAGGAAAATCTGGGGACATGGAGCCCATACAATTTCGACTTTTTCCATCGTTTCATCCCTGCTCAGCAGCATTTTTTGGCCATTGTTGACTTTTCGTCAAAACCTCTGGCTGGCAGAGGTCCTGCTCGGATGTGAGGCAGGCAAGGACTACGGACCATTTTTCCATTCTATACACCGCCTACCGAACGAGTCAATTCTGCCACCAAAAGTGAACTACACCTCTACCAGAATACACAAAACGACTTTCTTTCCAGCTCCCTTGCGATTCAACATTACCCATCCTGCACACCTAGCTAAAACTAGGCGCACCAAATCCGAGTACTGCAATTCAAAATGCCCAAAGAACGGTCCATAAACCCCGCGCAAGCGCAAAGGAAAGCCGAGAAAGCAAAAGCAGTCAAGAAAGGTACCTCCCCCCCCTCGGTCCTTCAACTCAAATTTTCAGTAGCTAAACTTCTTTCCAATAGGCAAAGCAGAAGCCCAATCGCGGCGGAATGAAAAGTTAGCACGTCGCAATCCCGAGCGTCTCCAAAAACAACTCGATGATCTCAAAGCGATTGAATCTAGCGGCGGCAAACTCACGTCGCACGAGAAGACCATCCTCGAGAGTCTTGAGAAGGATATTAAGGCTGTAAAGAAGGCTCGTGAAGCACTGGGGGATACGGCGCCCAAATTTAGTCGAGGAGGTGGTGCGTTTGGAAGTGAGAGAGGAGGGAGGGGAGGAGGCGTACTTGGGAAGAGGAGGAGGGATGATGAGGCTGAGAGTAGTGAGAGTGATGTTCCGGAGGATGTGCGCAGTATACCTATGCCTCGCGATACGCCACCACCAATTCTAAAGGAAGTACTGGATAAATGGTATCAGAAGCGTAGGGAACGTATTGCAGCTAGTCGGGGAGAGCCGGTACATCAAAGAGGATCGGCAGGCACGAATGCGAATTCTACACCTTTGGGCCAGAATGAGAGGAGAGGGGCACATCTTGATGGTTTACCTTCGCGGCCGGAGAGTTCTGTGCATGTGGAGCCGAACCCGGTTATTGAGGCTAAGGTTACTTATGAGGCTAAGCCGGTTATTAGAGATTTGAGGAAGGAGGCTATAGCTTTTATGCCGGCTGCGGTGAGGATGAAGATGGAGAAGGTTAAGGGGACTGGTGGGTTAGTGGAGCCTGAGGAGGCGGATGCGCTTGAGAGGGCTGGGTATTTGGGTAGTAAGAAAGCTGGGGATGTGGAGGAGGATGCAAATAGGAATCAGGATCATACTCAGCAGACGTCGAGATCTGTTGCCATGGAGGAGATTGATGATGAAGATGGTTGAAGGGTCGTTATATTCTCAATTAGACAAAGCAAAAATACAATAAGATATCTTCAAGCCTCACACTGTTCAATCATGTTAGCTAGGTAACTTCTTTCAGGGAGAACATCTTTCAGCCACTATTCCAACATCTTATCTTTGCAAGCCTGCACAACTGCTAATGGTCAAACATGTTATTGAACACGTCTTGTGAAGTCAAGATACATTAACTCAAGCAAAGGAAATAGTTATTAAATCCTCTAGGGCAGCTAACTGTGCCTGTGCTTCTTAAAGTACCAATAGCTGTTTCGTTCTCATCAGACCCCAGCTTGGCATACGACTTGGCACTACCAATTTACTCAGAAGCTCTTCACAAAGACACATAATCGCTAGACCGAATCTACAACAGGGAAAGTGAGCACTACAACATAGTTACTTTACAACTTTCTATCTTCGAACTACTATATCTAATGAAATGTGCTATTCTTTACACTAATAAATGACAATAAGGATAATCTTAACAACAACCTTTATCCTATTTGTTTCAATCCAAGTCAATCAGTATAGCTCTAGAGTCAATTTCTGCCCCTACTTTAGGCTAAAAACTTAAGCTAAAGCAAACACAAGGGGATCCTTGTTACTATCTTCCTCCGATGCCATAGCCCTAGTGTTGTCCTGGGCATCGTCTCTAGTATCGCGCCGGTCGATAGCTCGAGAATTGAGTCGCTGAGTTGATGTAAGTCGCTAAGATAATCCAAGTCGCTAAGCTAAGTTGAGTCGTTAAAATAATTTAAGTCGTTGAAATGATCTATGCCGCTAAGGTATTGTTTACTCAGGGTCAAAGGCTGATTGGACCTCCCTGGGAAGGCCTATGACCATATGAAGTACTCGTCCAAGCTTGGCACTAGATGTAGACTCCTTGGGCAAACAAGTTAGCAACTCAAATGAAAACAAGTTGGCAACTTAAAACAAATTTCGCAACTTAAAAAAAGTATCAACTCACTAAATAAGTAAGACTACTACCTCTAGCTTGGTTATTAATTTTCACCCTTATTGACAGTAACTTGGTAAAGAAGGTTACTGTCTCTGGAGTACTTTTCCGGAAATTGATAGTTTTAACGGTAGTAATGGTTCAAAATATGATTGTGTGAAGCCTCGATCTAATTAAATACCGAATTCTGACACACTCAGTAATAGATACTAGACCGGAGACGACGATTACCAACAGCAACTGCCTGTTGGAAGGACTTAGTTTGAGCTAATCTGGAAAACTGAACTCCTAATAAATGCATTGACTTTTCCCTCGCTATGTATCCACAAATATAAAATCCAAAACTCCAAACTAGCCGTATCCATTTTATAGGGTATCATCAACTCCTTCAAAGTCTTCCATACCAGCCTTAAGAACTTTAGTCAAAACCCCAGCAGCCCTACCAGCTTCTCCGGCTGCCTTCACAGCGCTGTCGATTCCCTTCCTTACTGAGTCTTCGAACAGTTGGTGGAAGACTCGTTGTCGACCTGGTCGATCTACGTACATTTCTCCTTCTTCGTCTCTTGGTGCTCCAAAGAGGTTCAGGTAGGCGTATGGATTTGAAATTCGTGGTAGCATGTGCGCATTCGAATCGGTAAGTGGGAAATTTGATTGTCGAGGAATGATCTCTACAATCTTATTGGACTCCACCAACCCCGCTCTTAGAAACTGTGATAAAACAAGCAGTTGTCTCGGAAATGACTTCCCAACCTTTCCAAAAGTGGCTTTCGGCGCGGTAGTCCAATTTGTTGTTGTTTTACTTGAAGCCCATCCCATCATCGACATGAAGCATTTGAGTGTCTTGACCCAGCCACCTGGGCAAGAAACTACGTCTTCATCCGCAACTTCAAGCAACCATTCTAGCACAGCCAGCGAGTCTGTCTGGATATCAATAGCGAGATGGGTCATGCCCGCTCTTACATATAATAAGACTTTCTCTGAAAGATGACCAATATCATTGTGTGGAAGAAGCTGAAGGAACTTGATGAGTTGGGTCCTTACTGAAGATGAGCCATCGAGGATTAGCGGTGCGAGTTTCGGGAGGAGAATGGTGGTCGGGAGGCCAAAAGCCTCATTGACAGGCTTAGAAGATAATTGAGAAGACAGGAAGGAGAGGGCATCACGGCGTTGTGTATCTGATCGTGAAGACGAGGCGAGAGAAAGGTAATGGTGGAGATGTGCGATAGTGGATGGTGCTTCTGTGGTGAGTGATTGTTGGTTTACAACAATTGCTGTGAGAAGTTAGCCGCTGTTGGAAAGGTACTCTAGATATGTGAATATTGAGGACAAGCCTCTTTGATTTCTGGCAACTGAATTCTACTGCGTAATGAAACAGCCGCCAAAGACATGGGGACTTCCCATGCTGGAGAGCCTAGCAACTGGAAGATATATTTCTGCAGAGACCAGACAGTATATAGTCCTAGTATTAAACACTGAGCCTCTGGGTGCCAAAAAAAAAGTCCTAGACTTTCTACGTCTAGGTAGCATCGAGGGAGGAGACAGAGAGTCTGTGGAGAGCCCAAAGTACTAGTCTAGCTACAGAGATCCAGACGGTGGATTTCAATGGCAGGCTCTATAGTTCTCTCCGCCATGTGCCTGACTCTCCACAGTATAGTTGTCGACTGCTGTGCAGCAAGTGGTCGCGCGCATAGTGAGTGACAGAGTCTGCTCACCCCCCAACTAGAACCACCATGGCTCATTGCGTATTGGGGCCGCCACGACGGCTCAGAACAATGGCCATAATGATGACAATATAATGAATGACCGTTATTGAACTGACATTTTGCTTTGAAGCTCGTATCCGTGAAGTTGTCGGCCTTGGGTTTCGTTTTGCCCACCTTGAGCTTGACTTTCTGCGAATAGCGTCAGTATGCTGTGGTGGTTGCGACGGCCGCCAAGAAAAATAATTCTACCTGGAAATCTTTCTTCTTCTCTTTCTTCTTACGCGCGCTTGAACCCATCTTAAAGAGCAATCAACAGAACACCGACCATGAAGCGTTTGAGAAGATTCAAAGAAAAGATTAGGAAGCTTAAAAATTCCGTTCACCGAGCTTATCGTGCTGGTGGCGCACGGACCATCCCCGATAACGACAGCGAACCCCTGCTGGAAGGTCCACCTGCGCCCGAGGCTGAAGAAGCTGCAGAAGCTCTGGTTGCTGCCCCTCGAGTCTACCAACCTCGAGGACGACGAACACCCTCTCCTCCCCCACCTTATTCCCTTCCTGCTGGAGCCCCTCAAGATCTGGATCTTTTCGATCAACTCCCTCTCCCTCTCCCTCAGCACCACGTTTTCTGTTTCTGTCCCACTTGCGAGGTTATCGATGTCCTCCGTGACAGACTCCGCCGTCAGTTTTCCCCATCTCCAGATCATGTACGGTTGTACTAATGAAGAACAGACCGGCGGCTACTCCTCGCAGGTCCTGAGTGACAATTTAACGAGACTTTCGGAAAAAGATGGAGTGAAGGCTACCGTGGTTCTCGAGAGATCGACTGGCGTGATACTGCAGACCACAGGGTCGTTGACTACCTCCCTTGTGCGCCCTGCAACGGCTTCATTCTCATCGGACAAGAATGGCACAAGTACTGCGGAGACCACTACATCTAGGGAACTGACGGGCATTGAAGGATTGGCAGCAATGGTTTGGAACTTTATGAATGCAGCTGGTGGCCTTGTACAAGAATTGGATTCTGAGGTCAGAGACTCTTACTTTCGAGAGATATGGCCTTGAAGCTGACGTTGCAAAGGACGATGTCAAGTTACTACGACTTCGAACGAAGAAACACGAATTGGTCATTGTCCCGGATACAAAATATCTTCTCATTGTTGTTCATGATACGCCGGCTGCATAGATGTATGGCTGTCCCCCAATTCTCTCTGCGCAGCACAAACTAACACGGTCCTCCAGGAGCTCTCGATTGCATTGTTGCATTTTCACTGGTGTACTTTTGTCTGGAGTTCAAGGAATACCCGCATCGGTTGGTGATTATCCCGAGTTGATGGTGGTTTATCGCATTTCAAAGTAGTCCAAACCCCTTGAGTTTCTCCAAGGAAATAGACTCTTGAAAAGTGCAAAGCCCTCGCCGTCTCAAAAGTGCAAAGCAATTGTCCCATAGATATTGTGATTGGCTACAGTATCCACGTTGAGCTACCGACTTATGAGTGATGCTAAAGCCAATACCGTATGTCAGCTATCCAATAACGTTGACAACCGCGCCTTGCAAGTGAGGCTGAGACCATTCCAAATTCTTCGGCAGAGAACCGACAACCGTACAGTAACAACTACTACCTACAACAATGCAGAATTAATAAAATTAATTGCAAGTGGTAAGGTGCAGTAGTAGGTGCAGTAGTAGGTACAGCGGTGGTGTTGTTATGAAACAGGATGAAATTGTGGAATTCGAGTTGTCGACAAATACACGCGCTGGAAACTAAACAGCAGGCATGCGCCAACTCCACCTTTAACCTGGTCAACAAACCTGGAAGACGCCACAACACCGCGGGTCAAGGGGTCTAACGTCACTCTGGTGCATCCGATGCATCCCACTCGTGCTACACCTGTACGAGGCATAGAAATAGCAGCGGCCGAGAAGCTAGAGCATACTTGGAACCGGCTCGAGGCAATGAACAATACCTGCTTTTGGATCCTGCCAACGGCGGCACGTAGGCGGTAGGCACAAGAGCCAGCTTCTTCTACTGGTATCGTCCCCATTACGAGTACCATTAAATTATTACCAGTAAGCAATGACAGTGCCTCTATCACGACAGGAGCCTCACATCGGGTACTCCTACATCTTCGTCGTCGTGTTGGCATGCCTTATCTCTCGTCTCTCTTACTTGTTTCCGGTCCAGTGCATCTGCTGACCTGGACGTCTTCTTTACCTTGACCTTTCTTTGCTGTCGCTGCCTTGGTCTGTCTTGATGTATCCAAGATGCCTTCCTTTTCCTCCCTTCTCAAGAATTCTAGGATTCGAAGCGATAGCAGGCAGGAAGACCGAATGGATAGTGGGGTCAGTCTCGACACTGTCGATAATGTTAACAATGAGAAGGTGCAGAGGAGACAGTCGAAACGCGACTTCTTTCGAGGTCTGCTTAAGAGATCAAGTGTGGGAGGGAAGCGGCGGCCCAATACACAGATAAAGGTATTCTTATGATCCATTCTCTTCTGCTTCTTCAAAGCCAATCATTACTTTCACCATCAAATCAGTAATACATCCAGTACTCGAATACATTCTAATACGCTCGTCAGGTAGCAGATCCCCGAGCATCACCTATCAACTTCTCTTCAATGCCTCCCACGCCCATATCACCAATGCCTGACCCGAACAAGCCTCTGCCACCCCCTCCTGCACCTGGTACTGTGAACGGAGAGTCGGCGAAGGCTCCCGTGAAGCTCGACCGCATCATCTCACCTATCGGTGCATCTGAGCTTCATAAGCTCTTTCAGGGTGCTCCTCAGTTCTTCTCGCGTGCTGAGGAACAGCAAACTGGGGAGCCATTCCCTTCAGTTGCATTTCCCTGGGACACCAATGCTAGTATTCGAGATTTGAGCGACCACATCCAGATTCCAAATGCGGCATGGAGCTCTGTGACGGCATGGCCACATATAACTAGAGACTTGAGTAGGAACCCAGAAACAGTCAGTGAGCTTCATGAGAAGCAGAAAACACATTACATACCTGGGTGCAGGGAGCGACCAAATATGTTAAGCATGCAAGGAATAGAGAGAGGGACTATGGGCTTTCAGGCTGCTTTGGAGTCGGGAGTAGCAGACGCGTTGAAAGAGGACGAACAAGAATTTACAGATGGGACCACACTCGCAGACCGCAGGGCTGAGTTTATCCATAGCAAGGATGGTGTGAGGGCTTTCAGTGAATCCACACTCATTGAGCTCCTAATGAATGTCAGCACTACATATCATGAAGATCCTCTCAGGAATACCCGGTCCGAGGTGCAGCTCTACAGTGAATTGTTCACTCAATTACTCCACCCTCCACGGAGAGTCCTTGACGCTGAGGAACCGTACAGTCTTCAAGTTCAGATCGAGGTCTTACTCCGCGTACTTGAATCACCGGGAGTCTGGATTGATTTCAGTCTTGTGGAATGGAGAATTCGCCTGGGACAAATCATTTGGGGTCCTCCACCTGACCCTGACCCGGAAGATTTCATGTCAGTCGATGGCGAGCAAGTTGAACCTGATGCCCAGAATTTCTGGCTTCTGTTGCAAATTCTCTTATCCTGTGAGCTTACCGTACGTCTCGATGCTATATCTCAAAATCAAGGTCAGAACAAGTCACGATCTTCGGTACTTGAACGTTTCGACAACTCTGTTACAGAGGAAGTGAAGTGGTCTCTCATCCTTGGGCGGCTTTGGTTGGAAAACATTCGCATTGAACGGACAAAGCCAGACACTGTGAATGAGAGGAAGAGTTCGGGAGGTTGGCTTTCAGCCTTGACAGGCAGAGCACCGTCTGATGGTGATGATGACGACGAGAACGCGGGAGTGAGCTATCTGGATAACTTCCAGTTTAGAGGGAGGAACCAAGACCGCCAGCTGTCTGGACTATTATATTTTGCGCAAGAGCTACAGTGGCCCCGTATCGAGCGTCTAGCTGCAAAGGTTTCAGCGAACCTGATCCGAATTTCTGATAGTGTGCCCACGACTCCGTTGGTTGGAACCCCTTTAACGGCGGCTAGCCAGCCATCTTCGTCTTACTTTCCGGATCGACGGCCACCAATCCGGCGTGGTATTTCAAGGCCTCAGAAAATCTCAATGCAGGTAAATCCAACAGGCTGGCTGTCAAACTCATACCTGAGTGGCTTGATACTCCCAGGAGAAGCCATGAGTCATCTACTCATTTCTACCTTGCTGGAAAATGATGATAGAGCAGTTTCAGTCCTCGGTGAAGATACAAACCTGTACGGTGGTTTCATATATTATGACAGAAGCTTTTGGAGCACCTCAAGCATTGTTGGTCGAGTCCTTGCGGCTAGAAAAGGAGCCAACGAGTGCATGGGTTGGGTTTCTTCTGATGTCACTCCGCGAAATGTTATTGGTGAAGTATGGGTTAACGTCGACGTTGACACCACTTTAGTCTCTGGTAAGCCGTTGAATCCTTTCGTTGACGTACGGTGGCTTAGTTGCCCCGTGTTTTAGCTCAGCCTTGCTAAGATATACACGTAATTTTTCACATCAATACTAATAGTTAAAAGCTCCCGATAAACCTCGAATTTGGCAGGAGGCTTCTATTGAGCATGATGGCCACGTCATAGCAGACGCCGATGCGTCGTCCGTTCTTCCCGGAGACTTTACAATTCCCAAAGAACATCCAAGTCAGCAAACTTACTTCATCACTTTGAAATCCTTCGAGCTCTTTGAATCCACCGACTCTGTCCACTCAACACCGACCCGCGAAGTTCCCACGCCGTACTCCAATGTCAGCAAGACCTCACAAATACAGACTTATTCCGCTATGATGAACTTCGTTATTGAAGGGCAAGTAAAAAAAGAGCTAAGCTATGCTCTCCATCATGACGTGCTTTTCGTTACAGCACATCCTTGTGTGCCATCCAGTCACCTCCAAATGCTGAACTCGCCGACGAGTCCCGAGTTTCAATTACCCCGGAATAGAGTTTCTGGCTCAGTTTCTGGTAGGCCTAATCATTAACCGCTTGATATAGAAGTTCGATGGCTGATAAAAATAGGACATGCGTTGCACAAGGCATTTTCTTATAGCCAAGTCCCACTATCAGTACTGCTAGTTTCTCCGTCTCAGTCCCTCGCTTCCCTCCTTTCACCAATTCTAAGCCGTAGCCGAGAGTCACCTTCTCCTTCACCGTCCTCAAGCGGGCCAATCAAAACGGTCCTTGTCATTGACTGCACTTACACCGAGGCGCTTTCACAACACATAAGCTCAATGCATATCTCCATCTCGGAACCGAAACATACCTTCGGCAACGATATGGAAGTACTTGTTCGTGCACTTTGTGCGGAAAAGGGCTGGAATGCCTTGATTAGCCGCCGGGGACGGAGCTGTATTGCTTGTGCTGTTCGAGAACTGAACGCTCTTGGTTGGGCTGAGACTGGAGTGGTGCTGAGATTGTAGAGGGTCCGATTGTCGTCGGTTCTTGTTTCTTTTTCTTTTCTTTTTCCGTTTTCATTGTATAATGATACCCACTGTAGGATATTTTAATGTTTCCAGCGAGCATGATAAGCATGATATACGAATTATGAGGGTTACGGATGGGCAATTATGAATGAGTTGGGGAATGGCTCACATAACAGACAGGATGGGGCAGCGTGGTACTAATACAGCCATAGCTAGTAGCGCAAATAAAAAAACAGGCTGACACACGATCTGGTGTGATACTAAAGCGCGATGGGTCAAGAGGTACGTGAGTGATTGAGAGATGTTTCAGCGTCGCAGCGTAGACTGAAGTATAGCATTGTGTAGTAGAGCAGAGTTGTAAATCTCCTGTTTCTGTTTGAATCAAGCCACTGCTTGTAATTTAGCTCAGACATGCGAGCTTCTTTACTATCTTAGAATTGGGTGCCGAACAGTGCTTATAAGGTAGCCTGGTACAAATTGCAAAGCTTCCGTTGCTTAAGTTTGTAGTCATAGTAGGTGAGAGCTTAAATCTTAATCGCTAATGTCGAAGAACATACTAAGCATACCGACTACTGTGGTGATTATAACCCTCTTTATTAGGTAGCTATGAAATATCGTTATTGTCACCTTCTCCTTATTGTTAGCACTATGTTTTCGGCCCCTAATATACTATAATAATTCTACTCTAGAGTACTATAATTTTTTGTATAACACAAAACAATATATGTTTAAAATTACATGCATGGTAAATTTGAATAGTCTTGATCGTGTGTATTGTTCCATGCTTTGTTCAATGTGGTTGTTGTAATGATAGCATGATGGTCGCTAAGTAGCCTACCAAACTCTTCGGCGTAGACTAAGTGAGTGGCTCAGGACGGGCGTGCAGTGCTAATGCTTTGTACACCGCTTTTGCATGGATTCATTACGAGTGACATTAACTCGCCCAATAGATCAATAGGATTTCCCGGCGCACAATTTTTGCAGGACAGAAAAGAAGGCGGTGTGTAAAACGGTAGCCCTGTGATATTGGGAAGACCGCTCCCATACCGCTCCTCATATTCCTGGAAGCCTTGTAACGGACCGCTGCCACTCTTTCTTAAATGAGCTCGCCTCACCCACAATAGGCAGAATCTTAAAGATGTCACAATACAACCCTCGCGATCATCTCCAGAATCTTGAGACGCTCTTCAGAAGGCCTTTAGATGTAGAGTTATGAGACTTGGCAGGCCAGGTTGACCATCTTGCTGCTACCTCGCTACCACAGGCTCGCTGAGGAAAGACGGAATTCTCATTCATGCCACTCTTTTTGACAGTATTGACTAGATCCAACCCGACATTCATGGCTGACATTGACCCACCAAAGATCATCTCCGACACCCCATCTCTCCTTTTGCTCGGCTCGCAGAATATAGGTTTGAGCAAGCGCTTTTTCCACAGCCTTACACGATGAATTTGGCAGTCCCAACTTCTCCAGCAGGACCAGGTTTGTGTCATATCTCTATGGTTCCGACAATTCATGGCTGATCCTGCAATAGACCTGAATGACCCGTCCAATCTTGATATCTATACCAAATTAATACTTTTCAAGAATGATCTGTCAAGAAACGAGATCTGGTTCGTCAATACAGAACGTACTATGCGGAGAGCCCTTCAGACCCTGTCAGACCGATTGGAGCTCGAGTATGAGTACCATCTCGAGACTCGGAAAGTGAGGATTACTCGAGTCGTTGAGGCGTCTAACGATAATCCCACAAGTTCTCTGAACGCTAGATCATTCAGCATGCCCACCATTGAATCTGGAATCGAAAATTTACCTTTGCCGTTACCAACTTCTGGAAGTCACCATTTATATGAGTTGCCAAGTCTGGCCTGGAGAAATGATAATGAAGACTCCTGGATGGACGTCTTCATGGAAGGTCTTGAGCCAATAGAAGTTGATAGCTTCCCAGTCTCCGCAAATAAAAACGATGATCTCCAGAGAAATTTGCTCATGCAAGATCCTGAGCAACCGCTGGAAGTTCTTCCCCTCCCAGGTTCGGCGAATAGCAACCAAAATTTCTGTGGAGATATGTCCATGCGAGACAGTGAACAAGTGGTCGAGAGTACTCCTGTCGTAGGACTTCCTTTAAAATCTGTGGCTAGACCCAGTAATATCAATTGCGGCGACGACCCTTCGACTGTCGGTCCAAGTAAAATTGACACCAAGACGCACACTAACGATGAGGATATTCTCACCCAATATACCGATACAATGATAGAGAACGCTCTCCCACGACCTGTTTCTTCTACATCTTTGGCTGTTGGCCCCTCATCCCTCCTCGAAGATAATGAGCCCTTATGGGACTGGTCCAGTTCGCCTGGCTCTCTAAGTCGGAGTCAAAGCTGCACTGGTTGTGATATTGAGGCTATTACGAGCGGCGCACCACTATCGAACCTATCGTCTTCTGCTACGTTTTCGGAAACACAGTCACACGAGGACTTCTATTCTACAGTTCCTAGAAGGTCTTGCAACAGCGTCTACGCCAATTCTCTAAGCAGCATATCGCCCCCAGGCTCTGCGATCAGCATCCAGAGTCGCGGACGGAACCGCGTCAAGAAAATATTCAACAGAAGCTCAAGCCCAAGTCTCGGTCCAAGTCCACTCTCTAGACACTCAGTCTTAGATTCTAAGACAAGTCGATCTGTGGGACGCAGTGGTCCCCTGGATGGACTTAAAAGGGCCAAAATGAAAGTTATCAAAGCACTCGGTTCTTGTTGGAGGTGTAGATTTTTGAAGAAGTCTGTGAGTAAAAGGAAATTGACTACTGCAGAGGCGTGCTAACTATGACAGTGCACAGCTAGCAATCCATGTGAGACGTGTCTCAAGGGCTCGGGTGCTTCCAATTGGGCATCGATTGGATGTAGACGTGGGGATCTGAGAGATGAGATGCTCCTGATCAGTCTCTGTCCATGTGTGGGCAAATCCTATTCTGATAATGATGAACAGTTGTGTGATGCCGTGAATTCCTGCTTGCGACAGAGTATCCAGAGACGTGACGATGATATAAAAGATTTCAATGCATCGGCTTTTCCTCATACAACGGACTTTGCTCTACTTGTTCGTGGTCTAGAAGTCGGTCAACCAATTCATGCGCAGGCAGACATTCCACTAGGATGCTCTCAATCACCAATGGCCAGGCCTCTTATTGACTGCATATTGGCCATTATCTGGGAGGCTCTCGCATCCCCCTGGTCTGAAGTTGTCCCAGACGAAATGGCGCTTGGGAAGATCATGGTTTTGCTACGCTCAGCGGCGGCTCATCAAAGCAAAGAAGAATCTTCAGATTTATTCGCGACAACAGGAGAAAATGTATGCTTCTAAGGATAAAACTATATCGAACAAGCACTAATTCTGTGGTAGAATGAATTAATCGCACAATCATTCATCTGCCTACGTCTTTGTCTCCAGGCAATGCATGGCAGAACTTTTGGCAGCACGAATTATGGCTCGCACAGGTCCTGTATGTTCGCATGCCAGGTGGAGTGTATAGAAGGACTGGAGATGGCCTGCCGGATCTATGTTGATGAACTCTCTCGCGTGTTGTTTAAAAAGGAAAACCTAAGCCAGAAGGGCTGGTGGCTGTCAACCTTTTACAGCTTGTGCATACAAGGACTTGTTAGGAAAGCGCTTGTCATACTTGGTAGTGATCTCGGGCTGGATCCTACACGAACAAGTCGATACCTCCACCTCGGTGTTCGACTCTTCATCGCAAAATCGATAGAAAAATCAAGCACTTATGATCCGTTGATCCGTGACTGGTCTTCCCCAGCCACCACATTCTCGAAGGAGGAAGCTCCTCGAATCAAGGATTTCAAACAGGCTCAAATAGCAGCACAACAAGAAACCTGGGCCTCTAAAGGGATCGATGGGTCTGGAGACTATCTGACCAAACTATTCGAGGATGATGGTGCGCAACTGGAGGAGAGAGCATGAGAGTCTGAATCCGGGTGGGTATCCCCGACACACCATTACCCTCACGACAAACCTTTGCTCCAGCAGTTTAACCAAGAAAGAAGGCCAGCAGTAAGGCGCTGTCGTTCGTCCAGCAGTTTTAATCACCTGACTCCATGCAGGACTCGTTTAATCCCACTCGAGGTCTACTCCGAGAAGCGTTCTATCACACCATTGCAGTTACCTTCGAATATACATCTCCAAATAGCCAGGTATCTGAGTATGTGACAGACAAGGCAGCGACATATTGGAATACCAGAATGCGAAGCTTCTAAAGATGGCCAGATAACGACCTCAAAGAGCTTTATTTGTTCAAGCAGTGCACTAGCAAGCATCATGACGCAACATAAACATCAAAAATAATCATTGAAGTCCCAAGCTCTCCCACCAAATCCCCATATTGATACCCAACCTTAATTCGGAGGTAGTATGTCTCCAAAAACACCAAATGCCAAAACTCAATGGAGTAGCAGATAGGTAATCAAAGGAAGGCCTCGAAGAATCAAAATCTCGACCTCGGCGTTATTCTTGCTTTCTTTTCTACACCCACTCGCTCTGGGCAAGAATGCGGTGGGCTCTAGCTATATTGAAGAAGCTGTTTGGGGGTTAAGAAACCTGACCTGGCATCTCCATGTCTGTATGATAGAAAACAAATTCTCAGACTAGCAACCGCTTAGTTGCTTCTAGGTTGTTGAAAACATTTATGGAGTGTTAAGACTTCAACACATCCTCTTCTACCAACGCCCATATATATAACTTCATTCAAAACTTATAGGTGCCCCATGCACGTGGTATCCGAAGAGATGTTGGTCGAAACTCTGGTATATGCACACATCACGGATAAAGTCCTTGGGAGGAGATCAATATTCCATTGATCGAAGCACAAGCAAGAAGCCTTCGTCGACGAAATGTACAAGTACGCCTGAATGCCATGATGATCTCAAATATGAAGCTTTCCCTTCCTCCCAGCCAATCCCGTCGTTGCAAATCATATCACTCCACAAGAGACTTTCTGATCCAGGCAGCCATCATTGTCCAGCATTGCAGAAAGAGCAAACTCCCCCCGACCACCGTTACCCATCCTTCCATTGTTGAGTTGCTTATGAGGTTGGGTTTGGGTTCATCTACAGATTTGTGGATCAGTATACTTGCTTCCTCTTAGATATGGAGCATATAGCGATTGTTTCGTACCTTCCTCTTTCCTCCAGTGAGAGTAACATTTACGAAACGGCGGGTGTATGTGATTCTCTTCTTCGCGCGACCCTTGGGAGTCTTCTTCTTCTCTTGAGGCTCAACCTATTGTTATCAATCCGTCAGCACTCGGCCATCATCGAAGTTGTATCGTAGCCCGCATCTCGAAATCTCTCCATGACGCTTTCTCCATATAATCCTCCATCTTCGCCACCCAAACCCACCCCTCTCCTCTCAATCCCAACCATCCCTCCATCGTTAGAATTCAGATATATCGTACCTTTGGTGTCTGAGACTTGACCTTTCCGGCACGTGCGAGGGATCCGTGAACCTTTCCCATGATTGCGGTTTATCGATTGCTGATGTTCGATCTACAGAGGTGGCGGGATTACGATTAGCCTTCTATCTCCTTTACGACGCCGTTTTCCGTCTCGCAATCGATGTCTATCAACAAAGCTGGCGCGTTTGACGCAGTCTAGTGATGCTGATTGATGGGGATAGACTCACAAGTTGGCTTGGTGTTGTTGGTCGAAAAGTCGTGATTTGGGAAGTCGTCGCCTGCTTAGACATGGAAATTCATCTGTGGGCTTCGAGCCTCGCTAATGGTTAGTGCGGCGGCGATTAAGTCACGTGGTATGCGAATTTTGAGTCAGACCGGATTCGAATTAATGCGCAAACACAGCGAGGTGTGTGTGTGTGCAATAAATAAACTTTCAATTAACATCCTAAAATCCTCGCCGAACAACATTCGGCTTTATTACTACTTTGCATTCAATGAACCGTATGAACGTCTTCCAAGATCCTGAGGTAAGGCAGGTAGGTAGGATGGGTTCGATTTTCCTGAAGAGTCACATGTATCTCTCTCCACAAAGGTACCTTCGTAGCCAAGGCGCTGCGCTTTCCTATCAGTCCACTTATCGCCGGTCCTCGGCTTTTGAACAACAGAGCTCATGATATGATGTGATGTGATGATCCATCTATCTGTCTCAGCCCCAACCTCTGTTTACAATCGACGTCAACGTCGCGGTTTGTACATATTTAGGCCTTTCCCATTCCCTCTAACCAGACATTTTGTTCCAAACGCACAACAACCGCAAAATGCTTTTCTCACACCTTATTCCCCTCCTCCCGCTCGTAGCCGGTACCTCCATCCCCTCGCAACCACAACACATAATCGCCAACCCTTCAGAGCAAGATGTCTCTTCCTTCAAGATTCCCACCCGCTTCGAATCAGCAGTCATAGCCCGACGAGTCCTACACCTAACACCACTCGGCACCCTCTCCACCATCTTTCCCTCCCCTCACAGCCATAATCAAGACGAATCCTCATCTCCATCCGCGCTCGAGAACCGACCCTCAGGACTCCAGGGGATGCCCATTGGCCTAACAGACTATGTAGCCGACTGCGAGCCCAAGACAGGAAACCCCACAATCCTAGCAATCAACATCGCAACATCATTCAAAAACGTAGCAGCCGGATCCAATATCTCCCTCGCAATCCAATGGACACCACCATACCCACCAAAATCGCGAATCGAATCTACCTTCACATCCACATCTGGAGCAAGAACAGAATTCAGCGCCGCAAATCTCCCCCGATTTAGTCTCTTAGGATATCTGGAAAAGATTCCTCAAGAAGAAGTAGAAGTTTTGGAGTTGGGGAAATGCTTTACGAATACGCATCCTGATGCTAAGTATTGGTTGCCAGGGAATCGGATCCATACTTCCGAGTGGGTGCGTCTGGTTGTACAGGATGTGTATTTTATTGGTGGGTTTGGGGATAGAGCGTATATTGGATGGATTCCAGTTGAGGAGTGGAAGAATGTTACGAGTGAGATGGTGGAGGATATTAGATTGCCTGGGGAGAAAAGGGGGTGGAAGGAATGGGCGGTTGATAGCATGGGAAGTATATGGGAATTGTAGACTTTGTCGAGAGAGGATATAGGTACATACATATATGGGTGGAGCAGTTGGTTTGGCGTTATGAATGAATGACTTGGATAATAGCATGCAATGCGATTGAATGCCTTATATCCCTTTTTACATATAAAAAAGCGGTCAAGTGATTCACTTAAGTTCAATTGCAAGTAAGGAGCTCCAAAAGCAAAACAGCCAGGCTACCTTTTATGAAACAGAAACTTAAAGTCATTAAAGAAATCCAACCTGAAGTAAACAGTGGATTTATGCACAGTATGTAACGGAAGGATACAGTAAATGCGGAACTAAAGAGTGAGGCTACGCGCGGTGTGCAACAAAAACAGCTGTTAAGGGAGGTCAATCAAGGAGAAGGGAATAGTAAGGCTACGTACGTCACGCAACGAAACCACCAGCTCAGCAACTAGAAGCAAGGCTAAATGGTAAGGCTATCACTCGGTGTGCAACAAAACTATTACTTTGCAGGCAGAGGCGAGACAGAAGAGAGGATAGAAGAGTAAGCCTATGTGCGGTATGTAACAAAAACTTAGTTCAACAGAAAGTAACGTTGCGCAACTAAAGTCCACCTAAGCTTAATTTCATGTGCATCTTGACTTGGAGAAGTCCAGCATGGCTCGAAAAATGAGTTACTCAAGCAAGGTGGGTTACTTAAATCAATTGAGTTATTCTAAAACGCCCATAACCATATGCTATATGCACCACGCCAAACCAACGCCAGGAAAATGCTCCTTCAATACTCCAACGACTCATCCAACCACATAGTTCAAAAAGTATCCAAGAACGTTAGAGTATCTCAAATGCCACATAATGATGATTTTCACTTCTTCGGCCTCTTACTAAAAGTGTCAGAAGATGAAGATGACCGAGAAGAAGAACCACTCGACCTCCTCAGCCTCTTGGACTGAGCATCAACAGATGCACCGAATAAAGCTTGAACAATATCCACATCTTCTTCTTCCTCCTCCACTTCCTCCTCCTCACCTTCATCATCTCCATCCTCTATACCACTATTTTCCGCCGAGATGGTAGCGTCTGGGTCATCAACGTCAAATTCCTCTCCATCACGAGCCATAAATTCAGCCATCATAACCGAATGCCTCCTTGCATTTGGCATTGGTTCCCCATTGGGACCACCCCTTCTCTTTAGTAGCTCAAAATCAAGAAATTCCCATGTGCTGACCCAGCACTGAGCATTGACGCGGAGATCCTTATGTTTCTCTCTCAAAAAGTGACGCATCTCTTTGATATCCCCTAGTAATAACGAGTCACTACGGTTTCTCATGTGCTTGGCTAGTAGAATGCCTGTGGCGAGAAGTTCGAGGGGCGAATAAGTCTTGACGTGGTTTACAGCTTCTTCTTTTAGAAAATCTGGAGCAGGGTCGAAAGCTGTGTTCCGGTTTACGATCCAGCGTTCGTAGGGTTCTTGGAGTTTAGTTGAGCAAAACTTGACGAGGGCGGCGAATTTGTCGAAAACTTCTTTAAATTCGAATTTCAGGGATTCGTTGATTGGCTCGCGGTCATTGAGAACTTTGTTGAGCGCTTGCGGCGAAGATTGGAGGGTGGGGATGCCGGTTCTTCCTGCTTCGGCTCGTGCCATTACTTCTTGTATCATGGTGAATATTGTTAAGACAGTACGGAACCCGGAGGCGCGGGTTTGTTTAGATACTAAGACTTGTTAGGCAATGTTGGTTAAAAGGTCGAAGGGGGTTGGGTTAAGCTTACAATTGACTACCATGGAGTATTCTTCTTCATATTTCTTCGTAAATTGAGCCCACTCCGTGGACATGGCCTTCATTCGCTCCGCGGGTGTCAAGGCTATACCACGCTGAACAAGTTGGAACATTGTTTCCTCGGTACTAGCACTCAGAGCCACGTACTCGTAGCAACAAAACTTCGATTCACGGAACTTCTTCTTCATAGCTTCGGGCATGATGTTCCGATTGGTAATCTTCTCGACTCCATTGATAACCGGATGCCGGTAGTACCATTTCTTCGGAGGATGACTGGCATCAAAGAAACCAATATGACCGTCCATGAACTTCAGAACCGACGTCATGCGTTGCTTGCCATCAACACAAACTCGATAGTACTTCTCCCTCTTCACCCCTTTGTCATCCGACTCGAATTTTGGTCCTAAAACGTTAAATATCAGAGGTGGGATAAAGTACCCGATGAAGATTGATTTGATTAGTTCAGAAGACCGATGCTCATCCCAAACAACCTCTCTCTGATACTCTGGCTCGAGATTCATATAAGGACCTTTACTAATATCTTGTATCGTCAGCTAACTAAGTTACTCAGGGCAGCTTATAGTACGTATATGATACAGGAACAAACTCACTATATAGGTCGACAAGTGTGTGCATCACTATTGTGGGTTTTGGAACCTGTGGAATTCTAATTTCTATGCAGTCCCAGTCAGCTTGTGACCATTCTGCTCATCTTCATTCTTCATCAAGACGCTGTCGTCACCACTACTGTTAGTGGTGATAGTAGGATAGCCTTCAACTTTTGGGTTACTCGTGCCAACTTGGTAACTGAAATTGATTCCAGGACACAATCGTGACCTAACAGCAATCTTTTGAGTCCGCTATTGTATATAGCAGTGAGAACTATAGTTAGAATGAAATGCATACCCTTGCAAACCCAATACTCAGTACCGTTTTCATCCTCAGCCATACCCTCATACTCATCATCGACATAATCATCATCGCTGAACGTATTATCATCCGTAAATTTGGATTCTTCTTCTTCCTGTTTGACTGTGACGTTGGCATTAGAAGAACCATTGGCATGGCCATTGCGGTTTATAGAGCCGTTCCTGGTGGCTTTGCCATTTTTGCGCCTCGAGCCATTGGTGACAGCTCTTGTCGGACCCATGGTAATTTCAGGATCATCCTCCACTTTGACTTTTGGCATGGCAGTTTCTGAGCCTTATTGAACCTCCCCTATGATTGGTTACTCTTCCCCACAAGATTTCGCGTTTACGAGTATGGGTCGCTTGCCAACGTCGCTATGGCAAACTTCTTGTTGGGTAGGGGAATTAGATTAACTATTAGACGAGTGGTTTCTGCCCCAAGTTCTTGTGGATTAAAGTAACAGGTAAAGGTGTTGATGCCGCAGTAATGCTCCCTTGTCTGAAGTATTGTAGTGTTTGGCGGGGCTGGTCCTATGATGAGATGAATTAGCGATAGGTCAAATAGTAGTCTGCATTACGAGCCAATGCACTGATTATAACGCATCGGAATCTTTAATCATGGCAGGAATAGAGTGTGTATAAAGTAAAGATATGATTACAAGCAATCCGAATCCCAGCTGTAAGTCGATGATGCAAAGGTGTAATTCTTCGGCTAAATGTGGTATTCACAGCAGCCTACCAAGGACAACTTCCAAGTTACAGTTCAAGTAACAAGCTTAAGCTCAACAGAACTACTGCCATTTCTCTCCTAGAAGCAAAAGCAAAGTAATCAACGTATAGATACTGTTGAATCTTGTAACACGTGATTTCTCCCCCGTTGTCAATCGGGTAGCTCCACCGAGGCAGTCGCCATCCTCGCCCAGGAACTCAAACCAAAATTCGGCGATTGGAATTGGAACTGCAGATTACAACTAGCCAACCTCACCACGAGGCAAAAGAGTAGTGTTATAAAGTCGCTGAGTAAAGAGAAGATCACTACTAGCACCCCACTTAAAAGTGCACAAGCCAGGTTGGCGATTGTGGAGGGGAAGCGCGATTGCGATGCAAAAAACATGCAACAGACAACAGCAATAGAAAGAAGGTACGTACTTGTACTTGGATGATGCCGGTAGTCGAGGACTACAAGCAGCAAGTCAGAAAGCATGCATCTTGTAGAGACAGTCGGTTGAGCTCGGGGATGTGATGTTGTTGTGATGATGAGGAGAGGTGTGGAGTAAAGGGTGGATGGCTCCATCGACTTGTGGCGCATGCATTGGCAAAATTGGGGCTCGCTTATTGGCCTGGCTCCCCTGAGAGTTTGTCCTTCGACTCGCTTGTCCTCTGTCGCTTCCAGTTTTGTCTTTCTTTTCGACTACTAAAAATGAGAAACAGAGTCCCCTAAAGGTTTTGAAGCTGCCTACTGCTTAGAAAGAGTCAATATTTCGTATACGAAACTGTCGATGACAGGCGTAAAGGAAATCCGATATTATCCGAAATTGTATTTCATTACCATTTGACTAACTAACCGACTATGAATACGAAAGCCAACACGTAGAAAGCTCTTAGCGGTTCTCTGGATCATTACTCTTCATTTCCGACCAAATCGTTCAGCCAACCTCCCCTTCACCCTAAACCTCTCGCCATAAATCCAAAGAGAACCAGATCCCAAAACCCCAAAGAAAATACTTCCAAAGCCCAACAAACTATTTCCCCAACCCCATCCCAACGCATCATACAATGCAGGCGAAAATAACGGAAATCCAAATCCACAGATACTACGTGCGACTCCTATTCCCGCCATCACACTAGCAGTATACTCACCTGCAGAATCAACAACATACGAACTAGCACACGCCGTGCTAAGTGCCGTACCAACTCCGAAAATTACTATTCCGATATTAGGTACGATCCAATGTAGATGATACTGAGCACTCTATCCATAAAGAAACAATCCAGTTGGTATAAGTATTACTCCTGGAATACAGAGAATAAGACGGTGTTCAGGTTTTGGAAGTACATCTTTCTGATGAGCTTTGATGTATGCGTAGACACGATCAGTGAGAAAAGCACCGATTTGTGAGCCTAGTGCGAACCCGATGAACATGGAGATATAATTTAAACCACTGGTTTCAACTGATTGTGCGTAGCCTGGTGATGGTTTCTGAAAAAGTAGTGGAATTGTTGAATGTAATGCGTACGTCACGCCGTAGTTATATCCTATGTATACGGCCATGATCTGAACAGCATGTTGAGTAGTCAAGATAACTATTGCTCGGGTCAAGACGATATATAAAATCCCAGTGGCTGTTGCCTGTTTGCGTTCGTGCTCGGTATACAACTCCTGGTTCCCGGTCGATTTCCGCAAAGCCTTGGCTCTTCTATGTAGAATCGTAGGTGCATGAGTTTCCTTAAAGAAGAAAATGCCAGCTAACTGAACGAGAGCATCAAATATAGTTGAAGCCCAGAATACCCATCGCCAGTCGATACTCTCTGCTAGGTAGCCTCCGATTATAGGGCCAACTGCTGGACCTATGAGTGGTAGAAAAGTATAAATTGCGAGTGATAAACCTCTTTGTTCTGGTCGCCAACAGTCGCTCAACATGCCAGCTCCAACCTAGAGGAGTATCAGCCATATATCCATGCATGTACAAAGAACAATATATCTCATCTCACCCCAAAAATAGCACTCGCACCAGCTCCAGAAAACAACCTCCCAACAACCAAAACTCCTTCATTATGCGCAAACCCACACACCATATTCCAAACCAAATACCACACGTTCGAAATCTGAACAATTCGTATACGACCATATATCTTAGATAGTGGACCGAAAACGAGAGGTCCCAATGCAAAAGCCAAAACATATGCCGACAGTGAGAGCTGGGTTTCGGCATCGTTCGTTATATGCAGATCTTTGGAGATGAGATGAAGAGCCGGTGCGATCATCAAGGAGGAACATAAGGTGATGAATTCGAGAATAGACATGATAGATGTGACTATCCATTTGGTTCGTAGAGGCCAGTTTTGGGAGAAGTCAGGGTCATCTAGACCATCCCATGTAACCTACGAAATATAAATGAGTAGTGAATTCCCATAATTACAGAATGAAAAGACATACTACGGCAAGAACAGAGACCGTGTAGTGAGAGGAAGCTTGTGAATATGGCTTACTAAATTTGGATCCGCCACCTCCTCGACCTGTGCTTGCTTCCGTTCTACTAGATGGTCTCCATTCTTAGTACATTTTTCTAGATCGTTAGGGCTATCTAAATCTAGTTCATGAATGCTTTTTTCATCTTGAATATAAAGTGGCTGCAATGATGCGGGGTCGAGAGTTATAGAAGCACGATTTTGCTGGATAGAACTCGTTTTGCAGGGGATTTGAAGCTACGATTAATTTCTTGAACAATTTATAGCTTTCTGTACAATAACAAATATTAGCCTTATTTATATAACTGTGTGACTCAATCATTCAATGCGGACCGAGACCGGCTTCGAAGCTGAATTCCGTCTCCGAGCGTGTTCTCATTGACCAGCTCGGACTTAAAGAAATCGGATTGCTTGGCAGCAGAGTGGTGTAAAATTGATTGAATAGGATAGAAAATAGTGGAACACACTCTTATAGAGTCAATTAGCGCAGCGACGTCACAGAAGAGAAAGGGCAGGCCAGCGGACTTTAGATGTCCTCTGAAAATGGCACGCTAGGTGTTATCTCCGCTTACATGCAAGTCACCTTGGTGTTCTACTCGAGGAGCTGACGTTTGGATCCCAGACCCAGCCAGCACTATTGAACTATAGGTATCTATTAGATATTTCAATTGATATTAACTGCGGCACAATCAATCATAGAAATCCCCATGCGGAGATCGCTACATCATACTTCGTACCCGAGTCCTAAATATCTAGAATACTACGAAGAGAGTTGCAGATTTGCGTTATACTCCGCAACAGCTTAACATAGGAGATATAAATGCGAAGCTACCCGCACAACTATATTGAAATTTCTTGCAGAATTCCTGTTATCCTTTAACATGAGAGATCTCTAGAAATTTGTTCTATAAGCGAAGTATATATAGAGAGAACACCCAGGCGAACTAGTCAGAAGACATGAAGGAAATTAGTGATAAGGAAGTCCAAAAGCGCGAATTTGCTATTGCTAAGATCTGTGCTCATCTTCCAAATAACTTTACCTTTGAGTAATCGGCCAACAATCGAACCTAGACCAAGAGTCTTGAATCAGCCACATTTCAAAATAATGATTAAATGGCAATCATAAGATTCACAAACCCACCTGTGCACAAATTAATGCCTACCAGATTCTAGAGTATAGTAGGTATGGAGCAATGAGCATTGGATAGTCTCTAACGAAGAGCTTTTCTTTCCACTACGGGTTTTAGGAATTTTAGTGGCTAATAGCGGTGTATTCGGTTCTATGCTTTACTGTAAGAGAGATTTGAAGGAGTAGAAATTCGTAGTAGATGTGGAGATTTTTGAGTTTTGTGGAACGGCGAGATTATTACCGCTGCACAAGGTGTTAAGACTACAAACTCCCTAGTCAACGTCGTAGAGTTCTTCCATTGCCTATTCATTTCTTTAAAAGAATAAATCTACCAAATGCTTTGTAACTTCATTATCATTCATTTTCGGAGTGTGTCATACCAATTCATGTTGTTATCCCCTTTATATAAATTTCAAAAAGATACATCTAGAGTAGACAGTTTGCCTAAAAACTCCGCCTCCTTTCTTACCTACACTCTATCGGATTTGTCACCTAACACCCTATTTTTCTTAATACATAGTCTTTCACTCTTCTATATAGTCATACAAGCTTATTTATCATCTGTCCGACAGGGAGGAGAGAAACACGGACTTAGACTTACATCCTCAGCCTCGCTTAAATATTGATATCAGGTGAAGAAGGCTTGAAATTTATTGTTGTATAACCACATACTTTATCCTCTGTTAAAACATGTAATCTATAGCTTATAAGCTACTTTGACAGATGACTTGCAGGTGCGAATAATGATTCTGGTAAATGATAAAAAGATGAAGTCGGACTTCGGATGAGGATGGATTTTAGTATATCGGCCGAGAAGGGTATAATATATCGGCGTGCCTACCTATTATCCACACGTACTATGTACTATTTTACCAACATCCCACAAATGAACACAACAATCCACACAACCTCCTTCCAACAAAACAAACCCCTCCACCTACCTCCACCCAACACACAACATTAACATAGCAACCGAGTTAAACAAAGCCCTCTAGTATACTCTAACTACTTCCACCCCCACCAACCTCAACTTTTTTACTCACACGAACTTCACCCCATTCATAAATCATATATTTCACCTTCTAAGGACCAAGAAGCAAACAAACTACATGTAATACATTCAATCGTCGCGATCGCCAAATGACAACAAAATAAGAATAACAGCCACAATCTACTAATCATACTGTGAAAATAACTTTGCTTTTCTAATCTAAGACTGTAATAGAATGCTAAATCGTTGCGACCGCTAAATAACAACACAAATTAAACCTTCTAGCTTACCACCTTGTATCTTTGATGTAGAGAGTGTGTGAATAGATAGATAAGGTAAGTTAAAAGCTTAGAAGTGAACGAGGAGGTTGTGTAGATAACAGGAAGGAAAGAATGAACAATGGTTTTTGTGCTGATGAGTTTATAAAATTGCTTGCTGAGCTGTGCTAGAATACTAAAGTTAATTTAGGTGAATCACCCCAATAAAGTAAAACACTCAAGTGAGTTCCCCAAGAATGAGATATTAAAATTAAGTGTCTTTGTACAGATCCACGAACTGCTATAAACAATTCATAAGCACGCCAGCACATTTTGATACAAATTTTGGTTTCTGCCTCGCAAGAACAACAAAGTAGCTGAAGCTGTGGACATGGAAAATTAGGCTTTTTGAACCGATCTTACAGTACCAGAGTCAACAGCTGATATACACATATACATAGACGCAGGCAGAAATAAAAGTGAATCCCAAACATCGTCTCCTATTTTGTTGCTGAAATGACTGCCTGGTTTCCATTCGTTACCATGTCATTTGTGTGATCTGTCTGTTCGGCCTGATAAAAACCCCTTGCACTCACTTGTCTCCACCGGTCTACTACAAAGAATCCCATCCATCTAAAAAAAACCCTATCAAAACCTTATCTTGCCCATCTCTGAGTGCTCATTGGTTGAATACACAGCGCCGAACGATTTCCTCCTCCAGCAAAGCAAGCAGGCAAGCCCCCTTCCTCCCCTCATATATTAGGAGGCTCGCCCGCCACCCAGATTAACATTTTTGTCCGGCGACTAAAAAAGTAGTAGCTTGGTGCAAGAATGCAACGGAAAAACAAGTAGAAATTATATGTATCACAATGCAAAGACGCCAATCCCAAATGCAATATTACCAGAAAGGAAAGGAAAAGAGAATGCGTGCGTCGTGCCGTATGTACCCTGGGAGTATGTTTTAATCCCGAAAAAGACATAAAGAAATATGTGCAATGTGCGTTCAAGCCAAGTCTAATTCCCTATTCATTATTACTGCCCACGACATCTCGTTTTCGTGGATATGGTCATGTTCTCGCTATCCGCTATCCGCTGCAAGTCGAAGTAACAAAGCAATTTCCATGTCATAAAGTGAGCTTGAAAGAAGTAGAAGACTATATGCAAGTTGCAGGCGATGGTTCCGAGGCTGAGAGGGACATCGCGTATGGACAATATTAGGTAAGTAAACTGAGGGCGTCATATCGGAAAGCAATCTTAACATGATGCGCCGCTTCGAACATGACCTATATCGAGGGGTTCGCAACTCCTATTGTATTATCGTACGCCAATCTCGGGTCGAGGGCCCAGACTGCTCTGGCTGCTGTGTGCCGAGGGTTCGGAATCGAGGTTTGCACTGGCACCGCTATCACCACTCTCCGCGCTAGCACTCGCACTTCCCGTCAGACTTCGAACATTTACAGGTGCTTTGGGCGGATGGAGAGCGCTCACCCCAGCATATTGTTCAACTTCTTGCGGTGCAACACTATTGCCTTGTCCAGGCGGATGTCTTGGAACTGGTTGACGTACACCTCCAGGAGGTGATGGCCGACCATTCATTGGCGGCGGACCTCCCATGTAGCCGTTAGGGCCGTTTGGAGGTGACGGCCGTCCATTCCCTCTTCCTCCTAGTGCCGGACTATACGGATGGCCAGGCGACTGGCTCGCACGTCTTGGGTACGGCCCAGAGCCACCTGATGGCCCAGGATGACCATATTGAAGTTCGTCGAGTCGCGCGCTGGTGAGTGAGTTTGTACGTGATTCATGGCCCAATTGTTGTCTATCCACATTGCCATAACGATTTGAAGAATAGCCCATTAATGGATCGTCCATAATTGAGTCGTGTAGCCCTGGTACTTGACTGATAATTCTTGCGCTGGACCGATTTCTTGGGTAGTTTGGTCGCAAGAAGCTATTACCACCTCGTCGTGGTCCTTGCTGAGGTATATTATCATACTCCGGATTTTTACGCAGTTGACTCTGGCTGGGTGCCTTGCGGTTTCTTCGCGAAGTTACACTCATCATATCGAAATTGTCGGGGTCAATGTGTGGCACTGGAGGGCCATCAGCTGGATCAAAAAAGTCATCATCGTCATCGTCATCAAAACCTCCGTTCCGAATTGATGGCGTGGGTGGTCCTCGACGGGAACCTGGAGGAGGGCCACCTCCTCGACGCATGCGCATCTCCTGTTCCCTCAGTGCTAGCTCTCGTTGCCGCAACATTAATTCGCGCTCACGCAACGCCATATCAGGAGGGCCACCGCCTTCTCCACCATACATAGATTCTCCTCCTTCGGGGATATCATCATACAGAACCAAATGTTCGAATCCTTCAAGGTCGTTGCCTTCCAATGAGCTTCTTCTGGACTGGTTTCGGGATTGGGCATATCCGTTGGGCGGGCCATTCATGCCTCGTCCATATCCATTGGGTGGGCCCATTCCAGGAGGAGGTCCTCTTCGCATGGCTGGAGGTGCACCACTCATTGAAGATGTTCTGGCTCTTCCTCTTCCAGGTCCAACGCCATTTGGAACACCGTTCATCATTGGTCGTGGCGGAGGTGCAGAAGACAGTCTTGTAGGATGTCCATTGGCCACTGGAGAGCCTATAGGCATTGGCATCACGTCTTTCCTCTGCTGGTTGACGATGTTTAAGTTATGAAGGACGGTATAAAGTGTCTCGATCCGAGGCACTTTGATCCCGACGCTCTGTGCAAGCTTGATTGGCGATCCGAGATACGTTTCGACCTCCATTGGTCTCTTTGCAGTGTAGTCCTGGTACATTATGCTCTGCTGCTCTGATGCCTTTACCATCTCATCCATTGTTTTCTGTTTGAAGTCGCTGGGAAATATGCAACCTTGTGCTTCGGCAAGAACAAGCAATTCATCAAATATATCTGATATTAATTGTCGGACACCAATCTTCTCGAGGAGTGCGGCATGTGAAGGGGTTTCAAAGATAACACTAGGCGGGTGGAATGCAATTGGACTGTGAGATAGAGAATTAGTAATTTCGGCTCGGCATGGTTTGAAATGGATATTTGAAGCTTACCCTATCATTCTCTCATACTGTTGTTGTCGGATATTAGTAGAAACATGACAGTCGACCTGTCCGCTACTAAGGGTCATGGCCAATGCCGACGCCATATCTCCCTGAATTGTACTGGGCATTGATGGATTCTTGTTGGCAGGGCCAACCCAAACTTCTGTGGAGCCCTTGTGTTCAAACTCGCTGGCTCCCAACTGTGTTATTTCGGCTCCGGAAACGAGGGAAAGTACAACATTGCTAGGAAACCTGGATTCGAGGTGCGATTCTACTCCCAACGTATGAGTAGTGTTTACTAATATGCATGTATGTTGAGGTGTGACGACTTGTTCTATGACTGCCGCAAGGTCATATACATCGGGAAGCGCCTTTACGCAAAGCAGAACGTAGTCGAATGGGCCATCTTGTTTACTTGCAGCTTCTTCCGGTGCTCGTACAACTGTTTGGCTAACATTAGTGGCCATCTTGCCATTGCGGGAGTACCAAGGAGTAACATACCATGCCTTGGCTTGAACCGCTCGTTGCCAAATGATGAAGACCTAAGATGCTGTTAACTGACCGCGACGATGAATTGAACCCCCCGATAGCTTGGAGCATACTTGAACGAAATCCCATATTGATATACCGCATCGAAGCCAGACTTCCAGACCAAAGTCACATCGCAGGCATTCGTGGCTTGGAGCCGCCATGATAGGAAAGCAGACACCGCATTACCGCCAACTACGCACACATTGATGATTAGAGAACTGTCTGACATTTCGAGCTCGACAATTGAAGCATTTGCAAGGCGAGGTAATGGCCAAGGGAAGATGAAGATGTCGATGAGCTTTTCTCTGCTCTCAAGGGAAAAGTGGAGACTAGTGATAGGGATGGATTGCAATAGTTACCTGACAAAATTCGCAGCCTAGGAGTAGTTGGTGCCATCTCGACCAAAAGAAGGCCTAGCCTGCACCAAGATTGAGATTACGGATTGCTGGCTATACCGCCGTCGAGCCGTGTGAGAAATGTCCCGAACCCGTCGCCCCCAGATTATTTGGCGCCCAGAGAGTCGTGAATGGTCGTTTCTGCTGCTTCAATGTGCCGGAGCTCGTGGGAGCTGAAGCAGAGACGGGAGACACAGTAGACCCTAGATCTTGCTATAACGAGCGTGACGCCGCGAGAGTCCGCCGATCTCAAGCTGCTGAAGGAGGTGACGCCGTGTGTTTGCAAACGAGTGTAGGTTTGATATGGTGGTGTTGGCTGAACGGCGAAGGCTTGGAGAAGTGTCAAGGCTTCTCCTCTCGCCTGTTCCACTGGTGTGCAGTGGACGTGCGGGATTGGAGCAGGGTGACTATCAGGCCGCAGTCGTGGTACCTTGTACCCCTGCGCGCAGCATGTAATAGGGAGACCTATTCGAATTGGTGAAGGCGCTCGAAGTGACCCGGAGGATCGCAGCGGTGCGTATTATTGAGAACGGTGTTGTTTAGCTGTAGTCAGGACCCTGGTAAATCGCAGTGATGTTCAGAGGCTAGAGGGCTGCGATTGAGGGGGCGGCTGTTTTATCGAGGTCGCCCTTGATGGAGATTTAATGGAGGTTTGGGGGAGGTCGGGCGTAGTAACTTTGGCACGTCGCTCTTTCGCTGCTGTGATTTCCCTGGCCGCGTCCAAAAAGCTGCCAGGCGAGCCAGGGGAGGAGAACGCCACACTCAAGGCTTGGTATCATAGGTCGGATGATGAATACCCAACTAGCCTCGACAGGGTAAGCGCACTTAGCGTTGGGTCCAGGAAAAGCGAATTGTGATGCCCTTCTGCCCTGATCAGGATTTTTGCCTCTCTGCTGCCGCTAGTGCCCTTCATTCAGGAGAGAGCTACGAGAAGATGCATGCAGTGTACGTTGGACTGAGGAGTAGTGTGCAGCAAGATAGGGTAATTCAGAATTTACGCAAGGCAACGGCGGGGGCGTGGAATGGCAGCCGATGCACCATTCCCAAACAATGGACTGTTAAGCTAATCATCCTTAGTTAAGGGGAGATAACGCGTCTGGAATAGTAAGGGTTCAACAATGTCAACATTGTTCAGTAGTCAGGTAGTACAGGCGAGGACCAGGGGGTGTTTATTATTAACTTCTACACGATATTTTTTTTCTGGGCTCTGTTCTGTACAGCCCTGTGAGTACGACCGACACCTGCACAGTGCACACGAAAATGCAGCGAGACAGCGTGGTCTTCGACTCTCGGCCACGTCAAAATAAAGATGAAATCTCTGAAATCTCCTCCGTGTTGGGCGCACATGCTGTCATGATTGCAGTGACCTGGAAACCAAAATAAATTATAGGGGGCACCAGTGAGAAAGATGTTGAGAACCTTGAGAAATCTCCCACGCATCCGAAGGAAGGATACAGCCAATATTGAATTATCGGATTGCGCTGACAGGGGGCTGGGAAATCTTTCCGTCGCACACAAGGCACTCTGATACGCTCGATCTCGTAAACATCACAAGCTCCCCTCCGTGTTTTTATGGTGAGTGCAAGGAACCAACGAGTGCCAGTTGCGCGTTCTAGAGACTCGGTGACTAGCTTTACAGTCGCAAGCATTTACGAAGTACAAGAAGGATAGGGATCTGTACCACTTTCTCCACTGTTAATTCTGCACGTTTGCCAGGAAACGCTTTAACGCGTCCCGAAGTCAAGGGAAAACAAATCAATGTGCGGACGGCTATGGTGGGGCAGAGGAG
This sequence comes from Pezicula radicicola, assembly GCA_003008705.1. Lineage (NCBI taxonomy): Eukaryota > Fungi > Ascomycota > Leotiomycetes > Helotiales > Dermateaceae > Pezicula > Pezicula radicicola. The sequence continues at coordinate 73,088 of PDUO01000008.1, read as the reverse complement.
CGCGGACCAGGATTGGGATCTTCGTTTTCATGAGCCTTCTTTCTCGACGTGGACCATGGCTGACGGTGCCGCTGACGGTGTCGTTGACGGTTGGAACACGCATTTCTAATTTTCTACAAGGGCACAGGGCATAAAACGTACTGTATTGTGGATTTGTGGTACGATGAGAGCACGCTACGGAGGTAGACTGAAGATGAAAAAAGCACAACAACGTCATACATGCCTTATACCTATTTTCTTCAGCTCAAGTCCAACAGATATATTCTCGCAATCATTCGGGAGACCTACGAAGTAGACGTGAAGCTATTCTCACCGCTATAGTGGCCTCAGGAGTCAGCACTTAATGTACCTTTATCTCGCAATATGCCGCCGGCTTGTCCGGACGAGTACAAAGTCTAAAGTCTCTAGCCTCTAGGTCCTGATGACCAAGAGGAGTGCTTCAGAAAGCAAGAAAAAGCAGGTTTGCAAGTGTGAAGAAGAGGAACAGAGGCACATGAAGCCCCGATAAAACATGGCAAGATGCAGTATCGCACCCAGGCCCATCCTTGACTCTGCAATTCTGTATGGGCCTGTCAACACATCAACCAAGCTTGCGCTCGCTCCAAGACATTTGCCGTCATGAACCGTTCTGTGGTATTGGGAAGAGAGCCGCCATAATCCATAGCAATAAGACAGTTGTAAGCATTAAGGCACACCATTAAGCCGGCTTCAGATGAGGACATCCCTAGCAGCTCCGATTCGTCGCATAGCCGCACCGCAAAAACTTGACGACTTACAGTAGGCACTTACAGCAAGCCTCATCCGCACTCTACAGCATCTTTCCCCTTTTCTTCCAAACAACCTAAATGCTCGAGCGATGGACCTCTCGTTCAGCTTACGATGGAAAAACAGAGAAAATTTATTAGATGGCGCCATTGCCCATGTTCGCTCACGGCCTGATCTCCCAAGCGTCCGGACGATAGACAAGGGGGCCCAGATTAATCTCTTCTATTTTCAGAAACCTGATATGCGATTTCCAGGGGAGGGCAGGATGGAGATGCTGTTTAGCCGGTCTCCGTCCCAGAAAGTCATTATAATTTTCACTATTGTGTCGTTCATACGAAGTAATATGGCGGGGTTTAAAGCTCTACCCGGAGGCCGAAGCTAACAAACATTAATATTATTGCCCCCCTTTGTCGGGCACAAAAGTCAATTGGGATTCCTCAACGGCTTCTAATTCCCAGGAAGCCAGAGGACAGGGGAACAGGACAAAGAATGCCATCATGCGGTGCACTAGAGAGAGAGAGTCCGAGCGCCTGCTTATGAAAGCATTGCTCACATCTCTGGTGTCTGATCGGCAACCGCGTTCGTCCACTTTTTTACTTTTGGAGAGACGCTGAGACCAAGTCACGTTTCTGATGTGGAATGGAAGCATTTGTGAAGAAATGCCATGTTTTTGACAGCAAATATCCATCTTGTTCGCCCGTTGGCCGCCTTGCCAAGCCAAGCTACGGATATGCTACCTTTGTAATACATATCGGAGGTGGTATTGGTCATGATGACGACTCCTGTTGGTTGGAGCTCGGCTGATGTCAGACCTCATTTGAACAGGTTGGAGAAAGGCATAGAGAGAGAAGCTTGAGGTGAATGAGTCTTATGTCAAAACAAGGGCCCTCGAGCTTCATCTGCACACCTGCATATGCCACTCTATTCTTATCCTCGTACTTTAATTACTGTATGTACCTATGAAGCCATCTGTATCAAAAAGCAACGAAGTCGTAGCGACTCTTGCCACTGATCGTCAGTCTACTGCAGTCTGTAGCCCTCCCCTCTTTCTGTATCTACTGCACCAAAGTTCATCGCCTCATCTTACTCAGGGCTGCATCGGAAAGTTGAAATGCTCATGCAGCAGACCTGGATATGTGCCGTTCCTTGTTCTTCGTTTCTAGGTTGTCATAGCGTGCCTGTCGCCCTGTCTTTCCATTGATCTTTCACGGACCCAACCTTAATTCCAGGCGCTGCACCAGCTGCGATAGCTTCTTCGCCACTGGGAATGAGGGAAAGCACAGTCTGTAAATTACAGCACGCCTGACCAGACGCATGTTTGACCATCACCATTTCACCACTTGCAAGAAATCCATTTATGGAAGTTGGGCCATTCGTACTCGTATGTGTATCAAAAGCCAGCGGACAGACAAGCCTCCAGGGACCTCCTCCGCCTCGGCAGCATCAGAGTTAGGCTCTGCTCTTTACCCGAGAGATATTCTCCTAATCTCCTTCACTACTTGCTATCATTCTCACTTCTAAACCGAGTGCAAGCGAAGGTATCTTTGCCACACAGTTCTACTTTCAACTACCATGCTCTGATCACGACCCAAGACTCGCAGAATGCAACCTCACCAATATCATCCAAAACCATTGCTAACCTATTGCCAATCCCATATGGCTACGACCTCTAACATGTGCAAATCATATAGCAAGGCCATGTACAATAGCATGGCAAAGTTCAAAACCAAAAGCTTCAAAACTGTTATGTAGGGATTGCTCTAACCGACCACCACCATCCCTACTGCATCACCACGGCTACATAGCAAAGTTGCAAAATGGCATACCAAACTACCACCTCAGCGTCAATCACCAGAAATCTCCGAAGCGCCACGCAAGCTTGCCATATGTAGGTAGGTACCCTTAGATCTCAATCCACCCTCGCAAGCCAACTTCACTTCAATCCAAGTCTTCAAGAAAAGACCAGTACGTACAATGGTACGGAAAGTAGGGAATCCCAGATTCTGTAAACTCCGTTTTCATTTATCCTCTCATTCATTATTTGCTTTACTTTGCTTCCTCGTTACCACCGTATAGTACCTGGTGCTGGGGGTACTACTCAAAAGTCAAGACACCAATCAAAGAACAAATCGCAACACCAGCACCTCAAATCTCCACCTTATAACCCGATAGGTTAAGTTCCTATTTCCTTCATTTCCACCTGTTTCTTATCCTCCTCGCTACCAAACATCACTCTTATCCTTCCATAGCCTCAATCTTCTGTCCATCTGTCTACCACCATCCCATGAATCCTATCACCTCCCATCTCATCTCATCTCGCTCGTACTCGAGAGAAGAATGGATACCTATCTACAAGAGACGGATGGACGAGCGTTAAGAGAAGATAAGATGGTAGGTAAGACAGGTAGCGAAATGGCTGGAGCAAAGTCTCCGGTTCCCTGGGCATTTAGAACTATGAAGGTATTTTGATGTAGACCCAGCTTCTGTAAGATTGCTGTGTGCAGGAGGTTGAAATGGGAGCAAAGGAACATAGGAACATAGTCCAAGGGCTGTACTTCTGGGGAACATAAGTCATTGCACTTCACATACACACACCACACAAGGGAAAGACTCGGTGTCTGATCAAATCAATCGTATTTGCAGCCCGAAGAACTTTTCTATTCTGATCCACCTATCGCAGCATGAAACCACCAGCTTCATTTTTGGGTCAAGAGACAAGAAAGACGAAAAATAGCACAGCCCTATCCATGAGTACCGTTCTTGTCCATGAGTAGAGAAAATTCCATTCCAAAGAAAAGCTTTAGCAACACAAACAATTGAAGAACCCTCCGCGGTAAAATAGGAAGATTAAGGAGAGAAGAACGCAAAGATTCCGGGTCAGCGCCGTCCACGGCAGATTAAGAGATCTAACTGGCCATGTAGGTGCTGGCATCGATGCCTCCCTCGGGGAACTCTCTGTGACGATTGTTAGCAACAAGATAAACATGGGCTTGATAGAATTTTGCTTACGGAAGGGCCACCTCAAATCTCTTCTCAATTGCCTTCAATACTTCTTGGTCCTGCTCGCTGCTTACAAACGAGATGGACAGACCCTTGGTACCGAAACGTCCGGCACGACCAACACGATGAAGGTATGAGTCTGCATCTCCAGGCAGATCATAGTTGATAGCCAAGTTGATGCGTTCAATATCGATACCACGTCCAAAAACATCAGTGGCAACACATATACGCTTGTTGAACTCCTTGAATTCCTTGTAACGTTTGATACTGTCTATTTGTCAGTTTCAGTTTGAAGTTCATGGAATGACTATCACATACCGTTCTTCTTGGCTGACACCAGAATGCACAGCAATGGACGGAAAGTTGCATTCGCGCAAGAGCTTATCCAATTCGGTTGCTCGAAGAGTGCTCTTGACAAAAATGATGACCTGGTTGAATTGAAGCTCGTCAAGAAGTTCGTTTAGTTTTCGGTTCTTTTCCTTTTCGTCGAGCTTGATGTAGTACTGTTGAAGACCATGCAGAGTGAGCTTGGTCTCGTCGTCGACGTAAATTTCGAGAGGATTCTGCATGAACTTCTTGCAAATAGGTCGGACTTCTTGAGAAAGAGTGGCGCTGAACATCATGACCTGCTTCTGAGTAGGAGTGGCACGGAAGATTTCCTGGACATCACGGCGCATATCTGGGAATTACTGTCAGCATTTCAATAAATCAAATATATCATCGAAGCTATCCCTACCAATTTGGTCCAACATCTTATCACATTCATCAAGGACGAAGACCTTGCAGCTACCGAGGCGCAAGTATTTGTCTCGTACAAGGGCGTTCAATCGACCGGGTGTGGCGACGATGATATGTGGGTGAGTCTCCTTGTTCTTCAAAAGTTCGGCATCTTTCTGGATGGGAGTTCCTCCGTAAAAGACGGAAGTCTTGACGTTTGGCATGTACTTGCTGAAACGCGCATACTCGTTCTTGATCTGATAAGCAAGTTCACGAGTATGACACATGACAAGAACAGAAGTTTCTCCATCTACTGGCTCAACTTGTTGAAGGGTCGTAAGAACAAAGACGGCGGTCTTACCAAGACCAGATTTGGCCTGGCATAGGACATCGGTACCGAGAATCGCTTGGGGAATGCAAACTTGCTGGACTGTATTGTATCGAGCCGAAGTTAGATCAAAGTGTTTCCCCAAAGGTATAATGATGTGCAAGGATCGCGTTGTCCGTCCATCTTCGCAGTGTACAACATCCATAGAACACTCCAAAGAAAACAGACATCGAAGCAGTGGTACGACATTCGCCTTTAAAGACGTAGAATATCGACCGAAACGCGTCGGACAATAAAAGTCTTCAAAATCGTCGAATTCGAACCGATCCCGGGAGTCTCTTGGCAGATCCGCCTTTGTGTGCATTCCTGAATATTATCCTCAACCACCGCCTCGCATTCTTGGTCTGACTTCTGCCAATCTTGATTCACACCACCTGCTTAGGTTTGCGCCGTACCCATAGAGACATCCCAGGATCGCTCGCGATTTTGTTGCAGGTTGGGCCATGATTTTACTTCTTGCTTGCGAGATGGACGGACGCGCTGAAGAAGGACAACGTGGAGCTTGGGGATGAAATTTATGACTGACCCTCCGAAGGATGTTCGAAACCGCAATCGGTAATGGCACGTAGAAGTTCGGGCTTCAACAAAAAGTCGCGGAAGCCTGTAGAATGTATGCCAACATAACTTCCCTTCTTATCTGCATTGCCTCCAGACACAGTTAAGTCACCCTTCTTAGCACCTCCATTTGCGTCAGCTCCGGCTGCTGGTGCGGACTCTGTAGTTTGTAGCTCCTCGTCGGAGTAATCGATGAGATCTTCCTCGGCGGACATGATGGCGGTTGGATACTGTTAGATAGGTCGGAGAGCAATCGCGTAGATGAAGAAAGAAGCTGGATGTCGGAATGCTGTTGCACTCTCGATATGAAGGAGTTGGTAGAGGTGAGGTTGAAGGAGAAGATGCTGCCTTGGCTTGTCGCGAGTTGAGGTTCTGACTAGCTTAGTCAGCAGCGCCAAACTACTTTAGTGCTAGCATATGGGGTAGTCTATTCCAATTCACCCCTCTATGAATATGGGATGTTTATTCGCCGATGCTCAATAATTTCAATAATTTATTGTCGCGTACACTCTACACCTCTCCACAGAGAAACACGATCATCCTCAATCGCAATCGCCAAATGCCGCCCAAGGCGCAGAAGGGCGCGGGCAAAGTCCCAAACAAAGCCTTACATAGTAGAGTGTCATACCTCTATCAAGCTGCATCTTATTTGGCAGCACAGCAACAACGACATTCCGGACCAGTCACAAATCAAACACCAGGCACAAAGAATGTGGATGCTGCGAACCCTCCAGCAGAAGGGCATCAACCTCAATTAATATCGGAAAGATCGCTCGCGCCCGCATCTCGACGATTGGTTTCTGACCTCCGAGAAGTTTCGCTGAGAGCACAGATTCGTCTGTCGCCGGCGATAAAGGGTTCGATCTGCAAGAAATGTGACACCTTACTTCTTGATGGATCTACCAGTACAAATCAGATTGAGAACAAAAGCAAGGGCGCAAAGAAGCCTTGGGCAGATGTGCTGGTACAAAGATGTGATACTTGCGGCAATGAGAAGAGATATCCTCTTTGTGAGAGACAGAAGCGGCGAACCCATCGACCCTCCGTACCTCAAGCACAAGTCGAGGAAAACAAGCCCGGCTCAAAAGACTCGGATTCCAGTACATGCACATAGAGGGCCAGCAACAGACAAAGATATTTCAATGTGGTTTTCTCTTACTTCAAACGAACGAGGAGTGAAAAAGGATAATATGGTCACAATGCCAAGGCAATATTATGTGGCGATGAATCGGCCACCGCGGGTTACACTGCCAAGCGTAAAGGTAACAAAGGTCACGGCTTCTGAGTCTATATCCTCATTAATCAGAGCAGCTTGTATTGCGTACAGGCGTAAGTATAGTTGGCTGTTAGCTGCAATAGCGTACCTCGATAGCACACGCATAAGGATCGATTTCTAGTTGTTAGGTTTGTCAAAGGCTCGGCTGGAAAATTGATGGTATTGCCATCAGGTAGCAGAGCGAGTGCCAGTGGCAGTATACCTCATGCTCTGCGTTGTACGAAGGTGGTTCGTGAACAGTTTACACCTATGTTGAAGTGTTTTACTGCCTCCACAAGGCTCAACTTCTCCCATTTGCGAAGTAAGCAGCAGCGAGATTGGCAGGCCAGCTCTGCATTGTCTGTAAAGCTGGACGGCTAAGCTTTCCTGACTGACTGTGGCGACTTTAACGCACTGCTATTGCCAGCTTAAAGTGAGATGGTGGAGGATACCTGCAGTTTACTTCCGGCTTTGAACATTGAACATGGCCAACAAGCATTGAAAAGCTTTCAGAGCGCACTGCCTAAGTAAATTGAAATCTTTTGCAAGCGCATAGCGATACCCCTTAAGTGCCATCCTCATATTTTTAATAAAGACCATACTTTTGGTACAATGAGAGAGCCTTTCTTGCGATCTATAGGCTTTGCGCTCTTTAGTTTTTCTTGCGCTTTCTCTGCAATGGGTAGCCGCAGTTTCTTGTTTGCAACCTAGATGCCCTCACCCAATAGGTAATAAAGAGATGTTTCCCTCTAGAAAGCGGTCAAGCTAGATGGTTTCTACCTATCCCTTTGTGTGTCTTACGGCCCTCTAGACAGGGATTCGGCACCCCAAGAATTCTACCACCAAAAAATATATGTATTTTACCGTGCACGTCCCGGGACATAGGTAGAGGGCCGTGAGACACACAAAGGGATAGTCATTGGCTTTGGATAGCTGCAACCTATATCTCTCTATTTATTTTCTCTATTCATCAAGTTACAGAGATGAAAAATAACCAATCTGGTTGGCGGCAAGATGAATACGATCCCTCCCTATTACCCCTCTACCCATCAATATGCCATTCTAACACACCAATACGCTGCTCCAAACAACACTCGCTTCCCGCCATCATTCTCGAACGCTCATACACAACCGTGCTACATACCAACTTCACCTGGCGATCTTACCTCCAATGCCACGCAACTCAGCCTCGAAGGACGAGGTCTCTGCCCTGAATGCAAAGGCAAAAAGTACGGCTTCACATCCTACTTCCACAACAAACGTATCTTCCCCACACCACCACACCTACTCCTCCCCCTTATCGAAGCCTCCTATACACCCAAGAACCGACTCAAGAGTCTCCTTCTCAATTACACAACCCGACCCATCGACCCCAATCAGCTCCACGATATCGATGCAGAGATCACGAGTCTAGGACAACAGGTTACGGAAGTTATTGAACGGGTTCAAGGTGTAGGATTTTCTGGCCAGGAGGTTTCGGATGCTGTTAGTGCTGTGCAGAGTCAGACTTTGAGGATTATGAATCGTCTTGTTGGACATGTTTATGGGTTTTCGAGGATTGGGAAGGAGGAGGCTAAGGAGTTTATGAGGGATTTTAAGAGGGCTTGGGAGGAGCTTTGGAGGGCTTGTATGAGGGAGGAGAATGATCGACAGAATAGGGGGCAGATGTGAGGGCAGTCGGTGGATGAGAAGGCTGGTAGATGGAGAGTAGATTACAAGCCTTGGGCATACTATACTGTAATTTGGCGCTTAGTTCACTATGTGAGATGAAGTGGAGCTGGGAATGAAATCAATGTTTCTCTGCTTAAACCAAACGACCTTCTGCACCTCCTGAATCAAAAAGAAATTTGTAATGACTGTGGGGGAAAGAAAAGAAAAAAAGAAAAGAAAACATGACCACAAATGAGGCAAGAAACATGGCGCTAACGACCGTGGAAAGGGGCTCAGGGTCAAAGCCACAAAAGTCTCGCTAAATCCAGTCCCACCTCTTAGTGGAAGGCTTCCTCGACTGTCTCCAACATCTCTTCAACAACATCATTTCTATGTTTAAAAAATGGACGCAACTATATGACTGGAGTGGTGCAATTGACACTTCCTTGGTTGATATTCCCGAGGAAAGTGACAAGTACGGCAGTATATCTAACGCCATCAGTCAGCAATGAGCGGTCAACATCATCACGTCCTCGACGAATAACTTACGCTGCTGTACCAATAACAACATCTTGCGGTTTTGCCTCCGTCACGACTGAAATGGTTCCCGAGAACACCAATACGCAGGCGAGAACAACGCACGCCATGGCCACGGGAGGCATCGCCTGCAAGAAGAGCAGGAAGATGGGAATCAGGAGAAGAGCAGCTGTGATGAATACATTGAATAACCTGACAAACATGGCAAGTCTGTCCCAGCTATAGTGGTTAACAGACTTATCATTCGTCCATTTAGGGTCTTTTTTCGACTGTATGAGTTTCTGGATGTATGTTAGCATTAGTTTGCTTACCTACTTGTACCTCATTGAAGGAAGCAACCCGAAGCTCAAGGAGAGAAGTATGCCTACAGTGATAATGACGCCGAAGCACGAGTTTGGAGCCGGAGCTGCCCAGGTCTCCAATTTGTGGTGAAACCAACTCTTTTGTTTTGGTTTTTGTGCCACCGAGATGAAGTCATCTTGTTTGCGAAGGAACTCCCACTCGTCGTCGAGTCGACCGCCGTTTTTCAATATCATGTTGCAGAGGCTCTTGTGATCCCGATCTGGTACCGGCACACTACCAAGTGCGTGAATCTGGACAAACTTCAATAACAAATCATCTATGTCTTGTATTAGTCATGGCATAAAGAATAGTCCTCCTCTGAAGTGTTACCATATTCGTTGAGTTTAGCCTTTAGCTCATCGATGGTTTTTTCCACTGTGGTTTCTTCCGCTGTGGTATCCGTGGCGGGCATAGTGCTAGGTGTGGTTTTTTGCTTGTCGAGAGCGAATAGTTTCTTCTCCAACTCAATCATTTTGATTTCAAGATGTAATAGAACACGGTTATGACTCTGACCAAAGCCACGGAAGATAGTGAAGCTCTTGTTACTGTTCTGGAAAGCCGCAAAACGTGGAATCCCCTCCTCGTAGTCCTCCACTATAGCCATCTGATTAGTGCTGTTGAACGGTGAGCATGCGAATACATACCTAAATCGTTCCTTATCATTTTATAAGGGTCGTCGTTCTGCAGAGAAATATTCTTGGGATGAGTGTCCGCAGAACTGCTTTGCATACGCAGTGTTGATGAGTCTCCGGTCGGTCGAAGTTGGGACCGGCTCGTTTCTAGCTCATGTACAGGCGAACCTTCCTCTGCAATCCTGGAATTCGAAGCATAGGGCCGTTGAGACTCCGAGTTGGGGACAATGACAGCCATTTCAGTAGCCATGCCTTCTGCGCCTTGGTTGGTTGTGCTTGGTATAGCAAAGGACTGAGAAAATTCGATGCTCTTGCAAGTGAAAGAGAGGCCATCATGAGATTTAAGTTATTCCAAAAATTTATTCCAACAGTGGTTAGACTTGACGACAACACCACCATTTCGATTGAAACTTGCCCTTCCTTTGGATTTGTCGTTGTCCATGGCCCACTATCGCGGTTCGGCGTCAACGGCACCACAATTCGACTATGACTGACACCCTTGTTGAAGCGATGGACAAATGAGCATTGTCGTCATCCACACCTTTGCTTATTTATAACACCGATCTATCCATAAGGCTGTGCGTGCTTGGCTAATGGTTAAGGCCGAACTTTTGAGTGACGGCGCAAAAGAGGAGGGTCTTTTGGTTGATTGATCCAATATAATTGATCGAGTTGTTGAGTGGTGCTGCCCCCAATGTATTCAAGGCGTTTAGTGTTGCTTCAGCGGTACTCCTATGGCCAAAAATGTCAAATTCTTCACGTCTGAATACTTATTGGGTTGTGGCAGGTTAGACGTAGACGGCCTTAGGGCGCGTGTTCTTTTAATCAATTGGGCTTACTTCTCCGAGGGAGAAATTTTGGGCCTGGAGGATGGGTGTTCTCTACTTATAGGTATTGTGGTTTCTGTGAGAAATATATTGGTATGCTATTGGTCGCTTTCTTCATCGTTCAGTATGGTCAGACACCCACAAATTAGAGATGGTAGATTGGTAACGAGGCTACTTAAGAAGACTCAACCTAATATTATTCGCCCTCGCTTTCTTTCCATGCTAAATAAAGTACTTTTATGTCTGCAATTTCCTCTAGAAAAACCCGCCTTGAAATGCCAAAACTAATCCCCACTTGCTCAAGAATGACAAAAGCCTCTCGCATCATTTCGGCCATTTAATATTAAGTATGCGATTTCTCTTCGTGCGGGGTTTTGGCTATTCAGCTTGTCAGTCAAGGTCTTGGAGTTTAAGAGCTATAGTAACTTACAGGCTTCTTAGGTGCCTCTAGCGGACAATGCCCAGAGTCTCCTCCACCAAAACTCAATGTTCTCACCTGTCCATACTCAAATACCTTCATTATGGTGTCCATGTATCCGTTTGTTTCTGTTGTTTCGGAAAGGGTAGAGGCCGTATAAACATTCCTAACTGGTGATACAGCGATGTCTAACACAAGGTTATGGAGTTTAGCAAAATAGATCCCTTAAAGCAACCTAGCATGATGTATAAACGTACGGATGTTTGTCATATAATTATGGCCAACGTGGACTTTAGCCTCGTTAGATATACTGATATTGCTCCATTCTGAAGACGAGTCCTGGGCCGTAGAAGCCATCGATACGTGTGAGGTTTCTTAAGAAGCGTAGACTTTCCGTTGATGCTGAGTCGATACTTCTGGGCTCTAGAAGGACGTTGTTGTTGATTAGCGAACCTGCAGATAACCCATGGCAATGATTTCCCTATACCTTGGCTGTAAGTATGACTTCTCGACTCCTCTAAATCTTTTGTGTAGAGCAATACTACAGCTTTGTTGATCGAATCCAGCCTCCCAAAGAGTCAAAAAAAATTACTTGCAACAGAAAGTGAGCTTGCACGTAGATTTTGAAGGGATATACCTGTTCAACACAAGGCTGAGCTCCTTGTCACTAGATCGTTGTGGGAGAGTCCCTTGCAAGTATCAAGGGTACCTGGTTCCAAGCTGATCATTTGTGGAGAACTTCCCATTGGTCTAATGAGTATACTGACATGTAGAAAAACAGCGAGTTTGTGGAGAAAGTAATCGTAGATGGTAGAGTTACATGTAGTGACAATAGCGGCGAGAACAAATTGATGCTAAGCCGCAGATCCGGTCGTTATCCAACGCAAAGTCATAGGATCTTTGAGAATATAGACTAATACTAAGATATACTCTGGGAATGATCTTGTCAACATTAACAAGAGCTGACCTTGAACGATGAGAATGTTCCAAAGCTACCCTCAAAGCGGGAAGTCACGCTTGTACTGTTTGAGGGCCGTGAGCTCGCCGCCGTAGAGGTCCTCATCAGACCGAATACGCCTCACCGCCGTGGAAAGAATATACGTGCGAAGCTGCCTAATGTGCTGGACGTGCTGCAGAATACAGGGCCCTCTTCACTCTCACGCTGGGCGTCATAAATCGGGGAGGTGAGAAGCCATTAGAATAGTTTCCAGCGGAAGGGAATTGAGCGCGCCCTAGGCCGTTCAGACTCCACATGAGTAGCAACTTGATACTAGGTATGGCAGGACCCGGCCCATGCAGGAGACTCTTGCTGTATTCGCAAAGATTTTGTGGGTGTCGGATTTGCAAGCCCTATCGAATGACCATGGGTAGATTAGCATGACACATCCAATCATCCATACTATCCCCCTAAATAGAGGTTATTCGGTGGGCGGGTGGTCCCAGCTATCCAGGGGGTCTAACAAATAGAAAGTACTGCTTTCGTGGCCTGTCAATCCCGTAACAGGCCTCTCGTCATTTCTACGTACGCCTGAAAATTTACAACAGACTAGATTTTGACCTGTGCAACGAGGGAGAGTCTGGCAGACGAGGGACTTGCAAGGACTTCCAACCACTCAGAGTATACCCTTCACAGCCCCGACCCATGGAGCCCATCAAATAACCTCTATTTAGGGGAGGGGGAGGAGGGGAGGATAGTAGGATTTAGGACCACTCTGATGCTACTCTGTTGAGCCTCTGTCGATCTCGATGAGAGCAAATCCTGGTGAGCGTTGCAGAAGAAAAATGGGGGGTAGATCTTGGCCAGGTTCTCTCTGTACTAGGAGCGATCCTCTGCGCAAACCTTTCATATTATAAAAAGCCACAGAATTGATTATTAGCTATTGCAGTACAAGCACCCAAACTTCGACCTTGACAAATATGTATTGCCAGCCTTGAAAACTTCCAATTTACCGGTGTCTTCCCACATTCTGCTATAGCAAGTTCAGAGAATATGTCTCGTGAGCTCGGCCCCTACTTCTACAGCAGATACACCGCTATATTAGACGCTATCAATGCAATATATTTTGTGCAGTATCTGAAGCCGTGCGCAACCATTGCTCTCTCTAGCAGGGCGAAAACTACTGTAGCAGGGATATAATTTAGAGTGGTTATGGAATGAGGATAGCAGGGCTTGTGCGGCGAGGTTGCATTGACAACGGGTTCCTCAGGGTACGGAAGACTGCCGAACACCTGCCACGGAAGCACTAAAACAACCCAAACTGCGGAATAGTGGCTCATAGCCAATCTTCAAAAAGACATCAATGAGTCCCGAGACCCCCGTACTCCGTACCGAACGCTGTTGATCGCAAGACCTCACCAAAGCTCTCGCGTTTAAATATTCCCAGCCCCCCTTCTCCCAGTAAAAAAAACTCTCCTTTTCCTGGATGAGAGTCTCCTATTTCTCACTCGTTGCACCTGTTAAAATGGAAGGAAAACTGGCAAAGAAACGGCACAAGAATGCACCAATCGATAACGGTAATAACGAGTTTTTCCTGTTTATATAAGAAGTCAAACACTGTGACCCCCTACTAGGAAGTGGGTTATTTTACAGAGAGTTTCTCCAAAAAGTTCCCACGTTTCTCCTTTCCTCAAAGTAATACCTGTTGAAAGCACCTTCAAAAGTGCGTAATCATTCAAACATTATTCCAATATCTACATTTCATAAAACGTTCATAAAGATATGCAAACAGAAAAGGGGCAGGATTGCCGAGTCTATTACCGGCGCATCCCAAATCAAGCCAACTGCAGTTCCTCGACGTGTGTGAGGGGCAAGGCTCCACGATACTGTAGAAGAAGTTTCAACTTTGAATGGAAATTAAAACAAGAGCAAAAGCAAAGGAAGAAGATCAGTAATTTTTAAGGTCAACATCTTCAAAAATCTCTTGGTTGTTTCTTCGATTTCCATGTATCCAACTCCAATACACATCCGAAGAGTGCTGCACCGAGGCTGCTTGGTGCTGGCGAACTGTGGATACCACGATGCATGTGACCAAGTGGGCGAAAGAGACACTTGTTCATTATTCCTCAGCTTTGAGGTTGTAACTGAAGAGGCATAAAAGCAGAATACACGAAGGTTGAGCTGCTTCAGTTATAGCTAGAAATATTCACAAACGGCCGCGGGCCGTCGCTATCCAAATACCTAAGCCTGAGACTAGAGTCTCAAGCATATCCCCGCAAGAGCAGATACGTTACATATCAATATGGGGCCTCTATCAGCCCGTCTGAAGCGCTCTTGCCCTGTAAAACCTGTCACCATTCATAGTCATATTAAAGCTCGGGAAGTCGAAGAATTATTCGTCCAATATAATCGCAGGCCACTACACCTTTTACCCACACCCTATACTTGAGCTGGCTTCAATTGGCCTTATTAAAATGAACATATGCGGAAGGTCAACTAATTGGTCAAAAAAGTCTTCTGAACAGAACGTATGCAACCATTCGTGTACCCAGACAACCTTGAACAATTCCTTTCAAAAAAAGAAGACAGTGCTATAGTCCTCGTGTAGAAAACACATCAACAAAGTCCTAGCAGACCCTCCTGACGAACCTTTCCTCCTAGCCATTTATTCCAGTTCTTTTAGGCTTGACGAGAGAGTTATCGACCCACTACCGTTACAATAATGAAAGGGTCCAGGACCGCTTAAGATTCACGCTCTACCCAGCAGAGTTATTGAACTTTTCATGTGGCCCATCTACTCCAGCTCTTCTAGGTTTTGCGAGGATGTTGTCGCATTGTGCTGGTGTTGCGATGGAAAGCTCCAAACCTGGTCGACTTCATAATATGCCGGGACACTTTCAGCGTCTCCAGTGGAGTTAATGAGCTTAGCAGGCTCTCCTGACCAATCTTCCTTCGGGCTATCTACTTCGGTTCTTCCAGACTTCGCGAGGGAGTTGTCGTATGTGCTGATAATACGATGGAAAGGCCAAAGACTGTTCGACTTCACATTCGATTAGGGCTCGTCAAAGGTCTCCGGCAGATTTCTCCAGACCATTAGGCTCCCTCAAAGAACTTCCTAGCTATCGTTGGCAAGAGTGTTGTCGCATTGTGCTGGAGCTACAATAGAGGTTCCAGGATCGCATCGACCGCATATGTTATTAAGATTCATCCAAGACCTCCAACGGATCTATTGAACCTTAACTAGACTTGGCAGGTGTGGTCTTTCCTAAACCACAAGTCTTTATGCATTCGGGAATACTTGCTCAACCCTTCCGTCCTCATCTGTCCTACCTTTAGTTTCTTACAAAGGCTAACAAATCTATTGCAGTTGCGATAAATAGAAGAAAAACAAGACATTACCCTCCTGTTCAACCCACGATATGGTTATTCTGTTATGGTTCTGAGATATGTGAGATATCTTGCATGCTCAATGCTTCGAGCAAGCAGGTAGATGGGTTGAATAGAAGGCATGCACAGTTTATCTGAGGCAGAAAAAAGCGTTAAGCACAACCTACAATTCCAAATCAACTGCCAGATAACGAAGATGGTATTGAGGTTTTAAGCTGGTGGGCCTGTCTTTGTTCTCAAGAACGGATTAATACACACAGCACGCTCAGCATCACCCAGAAAGGAGGAACCGACCTTAGCTATGTGCCAGTCGTCTTAAGCTGCTTTTAGATTACAAAACGCATCTAATTTTGTAAACAATGCTGTCAATCGTATCCTTGTTGTCAAATATTACTTAACAGAAAGAGTTATTGTCTGAAGCGTAGATTGATATTAATTATAGAATGACATAAAATTTATTTAATGTTCGAGACCATTACTACCTATTCACCCATGCCTGAAAGAAGTTGCTAATCTCCACGACGAAGCGCTTGATTTCTTTGCTTCACATGTCTTTATTATTTAATGCTCTGATCTGGACACAGAACTATAAGAAATATGGTCTGTTAACAGACATGCGACTTGTAAGGAGATAGGTTATGGAGATAGCATGAGCGTTTAGGATAGTTTGAACAACTGTAATACTCTGAGCGACTGGAATACTCTGAGTAACTGGAACACTCTGGGCCACTTAAGCACTAGGGAGAATTAACACTTAATACAACAGATTAACAGCACTTCTACCCAGCAATTATGGGGCAAGACAACCTGGGGTAACATCAAGACAAGTGGACAACCTCACTTCCGTCCAAACATTATCCCTTTAGTGATGAACATTTCTAACCAATCAACTAAGGAATCAGTCTCTCTCAAAGTCAAATTTGTTTTATCACTAATTTCAACTTCTTATTAACACTACAAAAATTTTGACAGCACGAAATAGAGTAGCAACAAAGCATTTATCTTTATTTTGTAAACTTACCTAGTCAGACGTAGAACATTGTATCTTAAGGAGACTTGACTTCCAGGCTCTTTTCAATATAACAATCCACGCCCCTGCTGCTCTCTTCTCACTGTCTGGGTCCATGAAATACAAGAGTTTGTTGGTGTCGAAACTGTGATCTCTAAAGACGTGAATAAAGTGGACGATAGATTTTCTTAGAAGGTTCCCTCGCATATAAGTCTGTTGATTAAGACTCTGCGTTCGAACTCAGACGCTTGTGCTATAATAGTGAATACCCTTAGTCTAACCCTACACCCACACACGAACTCCCTATAGGATAAAGGCTTGTGTTGGTATCTAGAAGACCTACCTCGCTTAATCAAGTTGAATTTTATCACCACAACAAGGACACTTCGAGAGATGTCTAAGTCACACAAGGCAAGGGCATATCAGGACAAGTTTCTAAGTAACTTCATTACTTTTAAAAACTACCTAACTACCTATTGGCCCCTCTTGAGCCTAATAAATTTGTCCTGATTAAAAATCTAACTTCGTCTTAACATCACGAAGAAATTTGACAGCACGAAACGAGTTGACACTTTCGCATAATTATATTTTATCTTCTATCTAGATTCAACTAGACGATCAGGACGCTCGCCTATTAAATGGGTTAACAATTTAAGGAGACTATTGGTAGCAAAATTTCTTGGGGAGCAGTGTCTTGGTGAGCAGTCTCGTCTAATTTCGTTTTAGCTGATGATATCTCTGCTCGTTGGTGTGCCCAATGGACGTGAAAATGAGTTCTTTGGAACATTCTCCCGTGGTTTGTTTGATTGTAGCTATTCGGCACACATGATTTCTATTATACTTTTCCATTATACCGAAACACCCTATCTTGCAAGCAATGCTTCTACGGCTGAAGCCGGAGCTTGATATCTCATCCATTCCTCTCAAAAAGCGAACCAATAATCCATAGCTCCGGGTACCTTCTTCACCATTGCATCATATAATCAGTAGCACCTGTAATTAACTTTTCGATATTCAACCTTGTACTCCAAACAATGGTCTCCGTAGATCCTTTCTCACGAATCACAGCCGCATCTCCATTCTGGATATCGGAATCTTTGTTTACAGGACCTGCAGCTCGATGATGGTGAAATAGTTGAGGTTGTACAGAAACACATTTAATGTCTAGATACCCATCTCGACAGAAGTATGCCAATGCATTATCATAAGTTAGATTCGTACCCTGCATAGCCATAGCCCATAAAATCTTCTTGGCTCCTCTAAGCGACACAGCGTATGTGAATGTACAAATCGGCGCACCGGTCTTGTGGACAATTCGTGTTCTTTCTGGGTAATCGGCTAGGGCTTTTAGCCAAGGCTGATTCTCTTTCGGTGCTACGGTTGGGTCGTTGGGAATAACATATCGACGCTCGTCCTTCTCGGGGAGAACCTCACCGCAGTGTCCTAGCCATAGTATGTCCCAATCATCACCGTAGGGTGAGTATTGGGGTTGTGTGGGAGGTATATTTTGGATTGCGCGAGCGCCTTTTGCAAATTCGGGGAGTTGAGATTTAAGTCGGAGGTCCCGGTCGAGATCGTCTTCCATGATCATCGCAGAGGAGAGGTTTCGTTCTAAGATACTGGAGCAAAATCTGTCAGTGAGGAAGTAAGGAAGTAAGGAATAAGCCGGAGCGCCACTCACCTACGAACTGCATTCATATGTCCTCGCCAACTTCCCAAATTGGCCTCCTGGATTACCTTCCTGTCCTTTCCCATCGGAATAGCCTTGTCCAGGATTTCTTCTCCTTTTAACCCATCCTGCCACTCCAATTGAAACCCTGTCAGGGAACTCTGCAATACCATTGCATCTCTTCTATCAGATCGTTCCTTCAAGCCCACAACAATTACCTTCTCGAACTACACAAGAGTAAATAGTGTTAGCAGAGAACCCAACATTGGAGGATGAAGGCCAGCAGGCAAAGAAAGATGCAGCATACTCCCAACGTAGCATTGGCCGCTCGTCCAACTTCAGCTTCAAGTGTTGAAAGACTACTGTTGTGGTCAAATTGGATTCCTCCATAGCTACCCCTACGTAACGACAAAAAATAGAAGGCAGTGAGGAAGATAGCGCCTCCAACCAGGGCACGAGGCGATAGCATGATTGTCCAAGTCGCACGTCAACTCTTTCGCGGTGGCATAGACTTGAAGGAAACGCACTCTGAAACGGAGTCAAGTGAAAGGGAAAGTATACACTACCGATCGCGCACTGAAAAGGAACTCCACAGGATGGGAACAAGGAGCATAGATGAGAATGTTGTACAAACAATGCTCTTCTTGTACGAACTAAACGGGTCTATACAGCGGCAGGCTGCGGAACCCGCTGAGGAAGGTACGACCACTTCACTCCTATATTTTCTTCATTTCCCGTCTCTGTAAACAGAGAATATCATGATCTTGTTTTCCTCATTAATTTATTGGCTGTGACATTCAACACTTGCTGGGATTGCGGCTTAATCATGTTAGAGGTGAGAAAGTCGTCAGGCACTGTATCGAGAGCACCTTGGAGTACAAAATATCAGCAACAGCAGCCTGCTGTTACACGCAGGTCATTTTCGTCAGAGGCACAACATCGATCAAAAGCATAAGCGAGGTCATAGTAACTTTGTTCGAGATTATCCTGCATCAATCAAAGCTTTAATTTCCTGGATTGTTAGGTCTATCACAACATACAGTGTATTTTCAAACCCAAAAAATGAGCTGCCCTTTACTTTCCACCTGGAAACTTCTGCTAATATCAAAAACCACCTTCCACGTTGAAAATCATTATGTTAAGTGTTTCCCAAGCTTGCTAAATTCTGTTGTGCCCTTCGCATTGCAGTATTCTTGTGTTAGCCTTTCATCTGATGTGGTGCGGGAAAAAGTCTTGTCGTGACAGCTGCTGTTTTCGTAGCAGCGACTGCGCTCGTCACAACAGTTAGAAGCCTTGTCCGCAGTAGAAACTTGATTTCTTTGCCCGTGGAAGAACATGCCTGGAGGATTCTAGTCATGTTATGGCATTGATAGAAAGAACATGTTCTTTAGTGGTGGTTGGACTCAACCTCTTACTCTTCTCTGTCGCGAGAGCAGCTTCTTGGTTGAGCAGATAGCTTTGGCCTCTGCAGGCCTCTGCAGTATATGGTTTAAGCTCAACTACTGGCCACCATAAAAGCTGCAATAGTGTAGGTAGGCGAGTTCCCCTTGAGTTGGTTTGAGGTAGCGTAAAAATATGTCTAGTGACATGTACATGTTACAGATGCAGCACTTTGTTTTGAAGATAATCATTTCCTTTGATCAGTATTTCTTTTTTATCGTATCTTTTCTCTTATGAAGTCTTTCAATTATTTAAGAGAGGTGTTGTTGCTATGAACACTTGAATTAGTTCTTTGGGATATCTTGTTTCTAGTCTAATTCTACTATATTACCACATACTAAAGGTGCTTTTGAAATGCTAGAGCTGAAACCTCCTATAACGTGCTGCTAGAAAGCTCTTACAGATAAAAAATAGTAAGCATGTTAGTATATATGTCTCTTTGTATGTAACAAAAAGAAAAAGAAAAAAAGAAAAGATCTTAGAAAGTTAAAGTATAAGCATAATGTGTTCATCAAGGATTATCATAGCAAATTATAATAATAGCTAGGAAGTCTAATCTTCTAGGTTATGTTAACAGCATCACAAAAATAGCAACGGCAAAGTAGACGATCCACACAGTATCTGTGGTAAAATGTAGGCAAAATAATGTTTAACACTGAGAACATCAGTACCGGTAGCTACTTTGCTACAAAGAAATAATTTGGAACAGGGATCGTAGCTTTTAGATTACTCACTTGACTTGAGTAATTGACTTGATTTGAGTAAGTCGCTTAATTTACTACCTTATATGGTTTGAGAGGCCCATTTGATTTGGGCAAGTTACTTGAAGAATGATTTGAGAAATTGGCTTTGTTTAATTAACTCACTTAATTTTAGTTTGAGCAATTCCTTTCACTTAAGCAGGTAACTAACTTAACTCTAGTCGGGTAGCCATTTCATGTGACATGAGCTTTTTATCGTTATCAGCAAGTGCCACGCTAAAAATGGAAGCGGTGACCGGCGTCAAAATAGTACGATCACAATTATTTTGACCAACGCGACGAGTCATCGAAGTTGGATTCCCTGTGAACTTCCTCTGCCACTCAGCTGGCTTTTTAAAGCCAACACCCAGAAGACTTGCCCAATATGGCACAACTACCAAAGCGGAAGCAACCACCAGATTTTGCTTCTGGCAGCCAGAGAGGTAGTGGCAATGGACGCGGTACGAAACGCCAGAAAGTCTTTCAGGATGCCCGCGCTATTCTTACCCAGACTTCCGACGCGGCACTCAACAATGGTGAATTAGATTTACATGCCTTCCTCAAAGCGCGTGAATACGAGATCAAAGCTCTAGAAAATGGCATGCGAAAATCCAAAGCCAGCAGGAACGAAAGGGCATTTCAAAGTGTTCCCCGGGATATGAGGAGGCGGACTGCAAGCCATAACGTGAAGAGAGTCCCCAAGAGGCTGCAGAAAAGAGCGAATAAGGAAATGAAGGAAGATAACACCCCAACGGTTACACCTAATAAAAGGAAACCTGGGAACTCGAGGGGTAGATTGAGGGCAGAAACTGCGAAGAGGTTAGGACTTCTGGCAGCGAAGAAAAAGGCAGCCAAGGGAGGTGCTATCACTGGTATTATTACGAGAGCTGCTAGGCCCAAAATTCGAACAGACAAGTTGAATGATCCGCCAAAACCAAGAGCGAAGTTCCGAAAACGTCAAACAAATAAGACCTGGTTACCTACGCATCTATGGCATGCAAAGCGGGCGACAATGACTGAGCCTAAGAATCCTCTTTGGAGATTTGCCATGCCAATCACGTCTACGGAGAAGTCATATAGACCAACACACACGGCGAGTCGATTGAGAGGAGCAGTCGCATGGGATACAAGTTATATGAGTACAATTCGTCTGGAAGGTCCTATTGAAAGTCTTCAAAAGGTCTTCCAGGGCGTTGGAATATCGCATCCTGGAATCTGGGAGACCAAGGGCGAAAAGTGGAGGACAGGTAAACGGAGTCGGAGCGAATGGCTAAGCAGAGAAGTGCAAGGCCAGAGAGTGCCAATTGGCCCAGCCACTGTGGTATGGTGTGCTGACGAGCAGGATGCCTCGACTGGACAGGATATCGCCGCAAAGGAGACCAAAAGGCCAACGCGACAGGTTTTTGTTCGCCTTCATCCTTCTGCGTTTCTTGAGACCTGGGCCGAATTGCTGCGTCTGTCCAAGCAGCAACGCCCTGTTGTTCGTCTCGAAGATCTCCGCTGGGAGATAGGCAGTATCGAGATGACTGGTCCTGGTTCTACAGAGGCTTTGCTGGGTATTCTTCACCCATATTCAAATCAAGATGGCTCACTGGAGGCACATGGTAAGGTCTTTACATCACTTACTGGAGTCACAAACTCAGCATCATTACCTATCAATTCTCTACTTTCCTTTTCGATAATGGACCCCCGACTCCACTATCCACCACAACCGCTCACCTTACCGTGTGATCAAGATGGACTTCTTCGAACTCTCTCTTCATGGCCAGCTGATGACGCTTCCCCTGCTCCATCCGGCCTCTTTGATAGAGACAGACGATTCAAAGCCACGAGGATTCCCTCGCAGAAAGCTCTTAATCGCCGTAAAAACATAGCACCAGAAGGTGAGCGTGTACCTATTCTTCCAACTGATCCACGGATACCCATAATACTCCTCGCATCTCGCCCTGCTACTTCTAGTTCCGCACAAGGAAACTGGATTCTTCTTGCGCCTTGGAAGTGCATATTACCGATATGGCATGGTCTGGTTCACTTTCAATTGACCACTGGTGGCAATCCCCGTTTCGGTGGTTTGGATGAGATTCGGCAGGTACATTTTGAGAATGGCCTTCCGTGGTTTCCGGCGGACTTTCCTGGCACAAACGCTGGATATATGTGGGAAATGGAGCAGAGAGCCAAAAGGAAGAAGGACTGGGACTCGAGGCCGAAAGGCAAGAGGATCGAGTGGGGATCCCTTGATCTTGGCGCTGGGAGGAAGGGTGAATTTGGACTAGGTTGGTCTTGTGATTTTGAGAAGTTACTAGGCCTCTCAGTGCCTGACTCCTTACCTGTTCCCGTCGATCAGAATATCTCCCAAGAGGCCAAAGACGAGACTTTGCTGCAGCCCGAACCACCATTGCGCCACCTCCCAGGGAAAGATTTTACCCCTTTACTATCGAAACCGTTCGACCTTCCAGCACCGAATGCCGTTTCAACAATACGTATTACGCTCGTATCACGCGGTGTTGTTACACCTTGTGCTCGCATATACCGCCTCCCCCGTTTAACTGAACCCTCGCAATCCACTGAATCGACCATCGCATCATTTCTTCCACTAGACTTACGTCAACAATGGGTCTCCCTTTTGACCCCGCCTGCCAGCGCTAAAAACCATAAAAGATCAAAAGCATCTAGGATACCACCCAACACACCACATCCGCAACGTGTTCGCTTACTGGCTGAATCATTATTGGATGCACCAACACCATATCCCCCGACTGCAAAGGAGGATGAGCACCCTCTAGTACCCAATGACGAGGACCTCATCGGTTTTATCACTACTGGCCAGTACAATTTGTCAGTCGGAAATGCAACTGCGATTGGGAGTGTGCTTGCAGCGAAGGTTGTGGAAGGCCTGAAACGAGATGGAAAAGGGAAAGGGGGGAGGGAGGCGTGGTTATGTATTGTTAGGAATGCTGGGGAGAAGATTGGAAGATTGGGAAAATGGGAGGTTGTTTGACTCATGAATAGCTCAAATTAATGTATACCTTGCTACAATATGCTAATTGCTCAAATCAAGTAGGTTACCAAGATGCAAGTTGCTTGAGGTAAGTAAGTTACTTTGCCTAAATTTATGGATTCAAAAACAGATCCATGAATTAAGCGATTCAATGAATTCGTTGGTACAGAACTGAGTTCTAGTAAGGTAAGGTACTGCCCAATTACAGTAGCACGTACTTAGTATGAAATTGCTTAAGTAACTCGAACTTGTGGTTCTAGCGGTAAGCTCTAACTATTCAGATACTTTACTCCCTTGCTATCATTTAGAAGCGGATTGTCTCTTTTAGGAGTCCAACCTACTTTTTAGCTATGTATTAGTGCTTAATCTAAAGTTGAAATTTCGTATTAAGGGGATTTATCTTTAGACTACAGCTCTTAAGATTTGGAGAACGCTTCTTACTCTTTTAGAGTAAGCTTTCTTCGAATACTATTTTGGCGAAGATCTTTCCTAGCTACAAGCATAGAATCAAGTCCTTTCTTCTTTTAAAACAATTAGTTTACGGGGAGTGCTGTTGTTATTCGGGAGCTTGATGTCTTTTTAGAATTTCTTTTTCTATCCAATTCTAAAGTCGAATTTTAATTAGACTAAGTGTATTTCTTGCTTGTCAAGCTGAGTGTCTAAGAATTTGAGGAAGATTGCAATAGAATCTCAATAAAGTGCCTCCCGAGGCATGATGCTTATTGAAAGTCTCTTATCCAAGGCACATGTAGTCTATCGAGTACATCATTTAAACTGTTATTGAAAGAAGTCTTTAAGTGGTTTCTTTTTGTATTAAGACATTGATTTATAGAGTGACTCGGAGCTAGGATAGAATTTGGTTATTTAGACTATGTACTAATTTTTCTTTCTAAAAGCAAATAGATGCTAATCTATTCTAGAAACACCACTTGCTATTTCTAGTACTAATAGTAATTATCACACATAGGCAATACAACAATAGGAGCCAATTTGACAAGGGTTATAAAAAATTTATTTGGTTACTCTAGTGATTTCTTTCAACTGGTTACTTTGCAATATGGACTTAGATTCGGTAATATAACTCTCTAAGATACTTATCGTAAGACATATTCTCTATGACAACAATGTGTCTTATAACAACAATACAATAAAACTTTATTACTTAGATTTTTCTTTAATTACTCAGATCCTATAAGTGATTTTAAATGTGTGAAGGGAAAGGCTTTACCTGTATAAAAGCTTTGAGGAGTTAAGTGCTTCTGTATCACCAATTTCTCCTCACGGCGACACTAGTTATACTTTGAGGCGGTTTGTAGGTCTAAAGAAGAGTTGCTTCTTTTAAAGACCTAACAGTTTGTTAGTTAGGTGTCCTAACTTCACTAAAAAATGTGTGCTTAGGTATTTAACTAGATAACAAACTGCATAATAGTCAAGTAAGCATGCTCCGGCTATAGTTATTAAAGGAGCTTAATAGAATAGACTCGGTAGAAGGCAATCTCAAATGATAACCACTTAATAATTACACTATCAAACAAATATAAGTTTAGCATACTCCTAAAACACTTCTTTATGATTGCTAGTACCTTAATTATTACTCTTTTTAGAACGCTAAATGTCTTTAAGAAACAAGAAGTAGAAATTGAAAAACTACTAAGTCGCAACAATTTCAAAAATCTACTAGATAACATGGTTCCTCGCTTAAGACATGCTTGTTCAAAGGCGCAAATGGTACCGGGTCCTGAAGGGGCTACAAACCTTGAAGCAAGCTATGCTCCAGAGAAACTTGTATCTCATTTTTGGAGAAGTAATGTTGTTATATTAAACCGCTTTGTCACTTATAAACATTAATTTCTATCCTAACTTAAACTAAGGTCTTCTGACACTCAACCGCAGCCTGCCTTCTTCCAAAGTAGGTTGAATATTTTGGCAGCATTATCTTGCTTTCGAGCTTTACCAATATTAGAAAAGCGGAAGCCAGAGTACGGAGCCTCGTAATGCTCGCGTGTGTCGGCAGGTGGCGGTATTAGGTTGTATAGAGAAGTTTACAGGGAAGGAATTCTATATATTCTATGTAATATATAACTCTCAATATTTTCTATACTTGAGAATGTCTTTACTGTGATCAACTAGAAGACATGGCCTACACCAATGGTTCAACCTTCAATGTCGTGACACTATATTGGCACTTCTTCAACGAGTGGAGAGTCTGATCTCTGAGCCTTTAAAAGAAGAAAAATTGATAAGGACAATAGCGAGTATATTGTGTTATGCCGACATAACTTGCAATATACTCCTACAGTGCAATTTACACTTAACAAAAAGAATATCCATTTGTCCGTCTGCTGCCACTCGCTTATACTAATAGGAGTGCACTAAGCGAGGCTCGTCTCTCTACTGCTAATACCTTACACAATACATAATTGCCTCGAATACAGGGTCTTAATACATGTATAATGCTACAATTGACATATAGTAACGGTTCGCGCTTACTGCCCTGTTAGATATATAAATTAAACATGCTACTTACGTCTCATTAAGTCAAGTAAGTTACTCAAATCAAATGAGTTACCTAAATCAAAAAAATACCAGCAGAAATTACGTCTCCAATAATACACTAACATACCAACACGCTGATTATCATAGATTTCAAGACATGGCCAACCCCAAACATGGAGGATTTTAACTGTGCCTTATAATATCTTGACGTGATACTACTATACTGGCCTTTCTGCTTTCGGAATTACATAGTTGAGATCAAGCCATGTACTAGAGAAATCTATTTCTTAATATTCTTGGCCCCGTGCTGTCATTTTCAAGCCTGTTGTTATACAAAAGGTATTAAATTTACAGTTGAGACTAGGTGAGGTCACCGCTTAAGAGAGAAGAAGGTAGCGCAGAGATTTAAGCAAGAAACTATACGAGGAGATACTAAATAACAAGGCAAGAGATCCCAATGACAAAATATACAAATTCCAATGCTAATCAAATCGGCATCCAAAAATAGATAGGGGGTCGGTAGGATCCCCAAACAACGCGCAGCCTTTCTAATACCAAGATTCCCTTCTCTCCCAACTACTATCTCAGATCGCCAGAATCATAGAGTAGTCCAGTCACTCGTGCCCAAGAGAAGTTCTATTGAGTCGGATTTTGTTTCCCGCCTGGGGAACCGGAGAGCCGCCTGGATTGACAATTGAAAACAAATATCTTAAGGAAATCTACCAGTTGCGGGGTTGAACCCGGCATTGGCCCACAACTCTGGTTCCCCATAAATTGTGACAAACCATTGGTAGAACTCTTTGGAGACATTTGGGATCTCCGCAGCGGTCGGGGTACAGTTATGTGCTTTTCCATCTGCTGAGACGCACCAACGGAGAAGGTATTTGATATCGGCGGAATCGGTTGTTTTCTTACTATCAGTGGCCCGGCCTAGAATTGAAACGCATTTTGCATTCAGAATGAGTGTTGGCTTGAGGACCTTTACGCCATCGATCCGTATTGTCGGCGTGGATGCATCGAAGTGCGATCTGAAAAGTGCTGGAGGCGCAAGAATCTCGATCTGGACGGGTGGTTTGCTGTTGTAGAATGTGTGGTTCGTTCTACTCTCGACAGTAAAATCTCCGGTCTGCTTTTTCAATATCGCTCGAGTATTTGGTGTCTGGCCTTTAGGTACAACGAAGTCCACATCTTGCGTTTCTCGTCGAGAGCCCAAGAGCACCAAAGCTCCACCACCAACGACGCCGTAGGGCTGGTTTCCAAGATGGCGTGCAAGGGCTATGGCTGCTTTACGGATATCCTCACGGTTTGGCTTCTGGGACTTCGCTACTGATGACATATTGACGACACAATATACTAATAGTATTATTAGAAATATCCAGTAAAAGCATGTGAAGTGAATCATACCAAAGCTCGGTCTAACCAAAGTTTTCGCTGTAGGCTACAAGGTAGAAAATCTAAAAGGGTAATGCAACTGCGTTCGATGATAAATCGTCGAAGACAATGATCGCTATGCAGAGCTCGAAATCTTAGATGTGTATATATATATATGACTTGAGAAGGACGTTTTACTGCTTGGGGAAATCCGCTGAAGCGAAGTTTCTGTGAAAGTTGAAGCGTTGATGTCCGTTTTGTATGCATTTGAGCCAGCTGCTGGTTTCTTATATACTTGCGAATGTCAAGAAGAAATCTCCGCCGTTTGCTTGTAGTCGTACGCTAAGAGTTTCAACACTACTCGACCATCTGAATATCGGATACCCACACACAATATTGGCAACTCATTTGCTTAGGACTGACTTGGGCGAAAGTAAAAAAAGTGACCGGCATAAGATTCAACAACGGCGCTTGCGAAAGCCAAGGCCGGCCTCGAACAGGCGAGCTACGGAGCCCTGGTAGTACCTTAAGCCCATAACCCAAAAATCAAAAAATCAGTCTTTACAACAATACTCTAATACATATATTTTACTATATTTAGTAATAGAATGATTAATTATAGTTTATCTAATACTAGATATTAATTTTTAAGTTTAAAAAGAGAGTAAGAAATTAAAAAATTAAAAAAATTAAAAAATCAGAAAATTAAAGAATATTAGGTTATGGGCTTAAGGTACTACCAGGGCTCTGGCAAACAAGTACCTTACGAGCCTGCCGACAAAAGTCTGTGTTTTACAGGGCATTTTTAAGGTGTTTTCAGGCGCCAAAAACACACAGTCTATTATTTGATCACAATATTATAAATCAACTACAAATTATTATCACTTAAAAATTCTAGAATTTAGTAGACAAATGAGTTGAATTGTTTTATATCTTAGTTGTATAATATTTAGTAAAGTATTAACGAAGTTGAAAATTTCTTTAGACTTACCTTTGTTAGTAAAATGCCCTGTAAAACACAGACTTTTGTCGTCAGGCTCGTTAGTACCTTAAGCCCATAACCTAATAATCTGATTTTTTTTAATTTTTTTGTTTTTTAATTTCTTACTCTTATTTTAAACTAAAGAATTAATATCTAGTATTAAATAAACTATATTTAACTATTTTAATACTAATTATAATAAAATAAGTAGTAGGGTAGGTATATTATAGTTAGTTGTAAAAATCGATTTTTGGGTTATGGGCTTAAGGTACTACCAGGGCTCCGGACGAGCCTCTCCCGCGGGGTCCGCCGGTGGTACTATACGGCATACATAAACCAACACACCCAACACCAACAGTACAAGAAAGAGAAATACACATTCGTGGGAAATTACCGACTTCACTGTCACCATTCTCTACGCAAGCATGGCACAAGATTACTCTGAGTTGCGGCTGTACCCTTGCTATTTGCTGCAGGACCGCAAGATACCATGCGTCGTGTGGTTTGAAGATGCCCTCGCACAGTACGACGTCCCTACTATTGTATTCGACGTCCACATCCTGGTGAAGGACATTGACGAGGCAGCTCATGTGCTCATCGAGAATGGGTGGAGTCTTGTCGAACACGACCCCTCTGAAATCGACGATGGGACGGCGCAAAAACCAAACCGCCGCCTCCTGCCTCCGAAAACCATTCCCGACCAAGAGCTGCCAGATATCGACACCACTGAGCCACCGCCGCTATCACCCCCAAGACAGAAACCACCAGGACCAGAAACAACCATACTTCTCCCGGCTGAGGATTGGAATTATACGCTGCCAGAAAAGACCCAGGAGCCATTGAGTGCAACTACGTTCTACCCTCCACTCCCAGCCTTACTTGACGCCCTTATCGATAGTTATTTAGACGCTTCCCTAGATAATGCCAGGCTCTGGACCCGTCTATCTGTTCAAGTTGGATACCTGTACGAATACACACCGGCTCTCAAAGAGCGCTCCTTCGCCGCGAAATTGAAGCATGAACACCGACAATTCCATTTGGATCACTTATCAGGAATGTCGACTAATACTTTGCTGTTTGCTAGACATGAAGTCCAGATCCGAGAGAAATTACGGCAGGGAAATTATGAACTGCAGGAATGCTCTGCTTCTCGCGACAATGAAGATTTATTCCAGCACGCAACGGAAAAACGACTGCTTGCCTTGATGCTTTCAGCAGCACCGCCATAGCAATGGTATGCTGAGTTAATTAGTCAGAGTTAGGTTGCAGCAGGACTATAGCTTGATCCCGAGAAGGATATTTGAAGAGGATATGAGGAGAGACCGGGATAGCGAGCTATTCATGTAGATTGGGCACGACAGAACGGTCTCCTAAGTCTGCTTATATTTTGATACGTATGTGGTTTCACTCGCGGAAATCCTGTTAGATCTCAAAATCTAAGTATAGCGTTAGAATAGTAGTATTAACGCCGAACAGGGCGCCTACTGAGGGAAAATGATCTGAGTAAGACCCTCTCGGGCCAACATAGTTGGTCGACCTCATCTGGTCAAGCTGTCTTCAAATACGAGCGGCATATGATAGCAATGATTGTCGCATGCTGCTCCTTAACCGGTAAATATATTATTAGACTCTGGTCTCTGAGGTGGCTGTGACGACGTACTGCCTGATTCTCGAAATTTAAGACTGCTAAGCTACACAATACAAAAGGAGGATACATAATCTTTTCTGAGTATGGTTTTAGAAAAGAATATCAAACTCCCATTAAGATATATTCTGCTATACTATAAGCTCTATTGGGATCTCTAGTGGAGCTTATTTGTCTCTAATCCTTACTTGTCTATTTAACTCGAAGTAGTTCCTTATATCGTAAATACTACTCCTATGTATAAGTATAGTATCTTAACCATTCTTCAACGAATTGAAGGCTTTACTGCTTGGAAACCGGCCGAATACCCGAAAATAAATCCCAGGGAGAGAAACTAAAAAATTATGTCGTGCAAGATAGTTAGCTTTCTAAAAGAGAAAGCTAAGCTCTCACATCCCTACTGGCTCGTGGTTATGTAAATCTAACGTCAGATTCAGCTATATTGCAATAGTGCAGAATTTTTTTTCCAGTAGGAGTATATTAGATTTTTCTGTACGCAAACACAATGGATAACCACTGTTCTATAGAGCGAACTTTAAGGACATAGTCCCACGGATAAACTACTGACTGCAAATCCGATTACCAGTTACCTAAAGCTGCTCTAATCTTCTACTTGTAGGTTGTCGGAAGCTTTTAGGCCTCTAGAATCTCTGAAAATGTCACTGGGCAGAATGGATGCCTTGGTCCGATTTTATATTCATTAGCAACCCGAAAGGAAGACTCGTGCTACCTACAATTACTTAAAAGAGACCGAAAATATCCGCCACCTGTGTAAATGAAAATTCTACTTTAATTCTGACCTGATATTATATGTTGTTACTATATTACTTGTTGTCAAATAGAATGTAAGTGCTAGTAAGAACGGAACTAGTTTTATCTTCACATATAGCCGAGCTACGTTGCCCCAGCTCTTAGGTTTTCGGAGTTTAGACTTAAGAGACTACATACGTTACAGCGAAAGTCTCTAGGACCTTATTAAATCATTGTTCGCAATCCAGCGATGCTCTCACATCTGTTGAATAGCTAAGATAAACCAAACCGAAGGGAGTGCTATAGTAGAAATGCCGAAATTAGATTTTAATCAAGGGTTATAGATTAATTATGCTATTGCTAACTAGGAAGATCGCGGTAGCGCTGTTGAAATTATGTAGAGGCTTTTGCAGCATAGACTAAGGAGCAATGTAGAATTTTGTAGGATAGCAGGGTACTTAGTAGTGATGCGAAGTTGTTTATAATATAGATGCTTCTGCCTATCTGGGTGGATAGATATTCAAGGGATTTCCCTCACCGAATATTTCTATAGGACGATCAGCAAACTCTTCGACTTACATCTCCTTTGCCATCTCGAACCAATCCCACAAAGTGAACCCAATTCCTGCCTTTTATCAGCACAGCTATCACCTTGCATACCATTGTCCTAAGAATACTCTAATTAAACAGCCGTTATTCGTGTCTACTATATAGGTCTAGAACCACCTTTAACGCTAACTTATATTCGACGAAAAACCTTCTACAACACAGCCCTGTCCTCTCTAAGACCCGAGACTTGCACTAACTTGCCATTCGTCCGTCTGAACTATACTCGAAATTCATATTCCTTAGGAGAAGAGCTTCCTCCTCCACCTATAATATCTAGCCCTCCCTAACCTTCGTCAGTCGCGTTGAGAACCAGCACCTACCCGCGCTCGCTTATAACCATGCTCCCGTTGAATTCTTCTGTGCTGCAAAGGCATTGACGGCCGAAACAATCAAGAACCCCGATCCCTTCGAGGAGTGGATGGCTGCTATGAACAAGGCAGACCCTACTCTAACCTTTTCTGTAGTAGAGTAAAGTAATGCGGAGTTGTCTTTAATTCAACTTGACAGCAAGCAATTTATTGACAGCATATCTTATTATATTTGATATCAAAGCAGAATTTACATTTGCTCGGGTACCCAGTATAGCTTCCCTTTAGCAATCTACTATTCCTGATAAAAAATGTTCTCCTTCTACTCTTCTAACAAGGAATCTAAATCTACTCCCTACGTTCATCTTTGTTACTGTGTCTATTCGCATACCCTTCAAGCTTCTGAACTTCGACCTATCGGTATAGATTTTTTTTTTGAAACAGCTAGTAATATAACGTAAACAAGGAATCGAACTTGTGGAAATCGTCTCGAAGATTAATTTACAGTTTTATATATTATAAAACTACACTGTACTACGTAACATGCTCAAGTATGGAGCTTCACTGCTTCAGAGATCGCAGAGCACTTATACTACTTACTCCTCACTATAATTCATTAATAGGGTGTTCCACTTTATAAACCTCGCGAGAATCAGCTTCATAATTCTCAACTAGCATATCCTTCATTCGGAGAATAAAGCGAGGATTCTGAGAAGAAAGCAAAATACCTAAGGTAGGGTGGTAGTGGTAGTCTTGCTCGAAAGAGAGCCGAGCCAAGCGAAATGGAAAAGGGGTCTCGCTTACGACAAAATGGAGAAAAAGACAAAACGAAAACTTTTAGCACTCATCCGCAGAGCATAAGGCATTATTTCAAGCCAAAAAACATACAAATGCACAAGCTCTCATTCGGGATCTAATACCAAAAGACGCAAAAAGAATACCTTCCGAAACGGGGAATTGAACCCCGGTCTCCTGCGCACCGTGATTTGAGTTACTCAGTCACATGAGAGGCAGAAATGCTAGCCACTACACCATTTCGGATGTTTGTTGTTGTTTGTTGGAAGAGGTTTAGTTATTTGAATTCTTATATTCATTTTGGACCCAGATTGTGGGCGCCAATAAGCGAGACTTTTTCGTTGTCTGACTCGGCTGCTTAGTGCTGTTTACTTCAGCCCTAGCAAACAACGCGCTTTCACCCCTCTATCAACACCAGCACCATCTGAATTCAATAGCACCTCGAACTCCAAATAACACTCTACCAATCGACTATTTCATCTTGTGCTCTACTGAACTCGCAACAATGACATCTCGACTCCCCCAATCCAGCAATACCGCAACAGGCGCACCCCGCCTCTCCACCGCGCCTAGCAGTATAAAACCGCGACAATTAGTATATCTTCCCTCCTCCCTCTCTTCCAATCTATATCCCAAGCATAAACTGACAAAATTTATTAGTCACACCTCCATGCCCAACTTGCGCAACTCCAAGCCAACCTTGCAGACCTCGAGAGCTTATTACGAATGACGAGTGTACAAGCAGAGAGTGTGAGGGGACTGGGTGCATTTCATGGTGGTTTGTAAGTTTTTAGTTTTTATACTGGCTCATAAATGATCATAAATGAGAATGGAGGCGGGATAGAGAAGCGAAAGAGCAATAAGGACAATGGCTAATGTTTGGATGTCCGTAGATTGATGGCTGCTAGTAAGGTATTGGGTGAGGAGACTATTGCAGGTGGGAGTGCTGGGAGTCAGCAGCAGCAACGCGGGAGTGGAGAGAGTGATACTTGAAGGAGTGGTTATGATGGATGATTATGTTTATGACAATATGCTGTGATCGGTGGGACCACCGGATTTGCTGGATTTACTGTAGGGAGGATCCATGGGAAAATGAGGACGGTAGGCCTATGTGGTCGAGCACAGCTCAACGGCGTGGACGGGCATCAATATCGAGAGGCTTTCGGCCTAGGCTATTGGCGACCATGGTGGTCATAAACGGGTTCTGCAGGAAGAGATGATTCTTTCGAGGTCTGATGTCCGAAGTCCCCGGAGCCAGGATGATATACCAACTCGATATCGGGTTTAGTGAGAGAAGATAACATCAATAAATGCATAAGTACCTTCCTCGGAGCTCCGTTCTCGCTGAAACATTTTTAGAAAGCCTTCGTTTCATTCGAGACTTTTACACTTGGAACCAAGCGTTGATATATTTATGTAGGAAATTCTTCAGGGTGCTCCTAACTAGGGTCCTAGTATCGAGAAGACTTATCAATATCTTTTACCTTGTCTCTCAAGTACTAAAATAGGTTAGGCAACTGAAGACAACAATTCAACACAGGAGGCCTTCCTACAGACTTGCATCTCTCAAATCCTCTTCAGACCAACGCCTGATTTAGTATAAGTCTCAAAGGCATTTTATAAGCAATTGTTCAACAGCAGATGTTATATACTATTTAGTCTAGTACCTAGATTACCCTAACTCCTAGACCTCTTGAATTTGTCTTATAGGTGTATAGTTTTTGCTTACCCCCTCCTATTGCCTGTTATGGCTCTATGTTATTCGTTTTAACTAAAGAATAACAACAATTCGCTGCATGCCAATAGTTCGCTAGCTGACAACGAATAAATAGTTCGTCGAGACTATGAAGAAGTCGTTCCTTATAGTCTTAGCTTTGGTAGAGCTTACTGTACTGTGGTTTTTTATATAGCAGAGTGAGTCGGCAAAGAAGAATGTCCTAGGCATTCTTTTGCACACATCAGAAGTAAAGAATCATGCTTCGGAGAACCAAGAGGTGCCGAATGAAGATCGCTCTTGATTTCAAAGAAATCTATCGCTGAGCTATAATACCAGCCTATTGTAGAAAATCCCGAATATCCTGATCCCAGATGTGCTCCTCTAGAATTCCTATCCCAACCTTTTCATTACGCCAAACTCCAATACCCAAGTCTCAATGGCCCAAACCATGCATCATCCATCCTCCCCTACTTCTCACCAGCAACCAAGCTCAAATAAACATTCCAAACCATACCAGCAAGACTACCCACCAAAGATCTTCCCTCAATAGTCTTAACCAAAGTATAATTGATCGCGCTAACAGCAGGCCACAACTTCCAACCCGCATACATCAAATCCCAGAAATCCTCACCCGCAATCTGCACAGCTTGCTCTGTAGTCGCACCATTGAAACCAGCAAAAGCGAGAGAGAATAATAGAGTATTCATTGCAGAACCGAAGGTTTGATCGAGGAGGAATTTAATGGTTGTATTTGTGATATGAAGTTTTTGCTCAAGGATCTCATGTGTCTTCTCTTCTTTATCGAGTTCCTTCTCGTCGTTGGTGGCTGCAGCTGCTATTGCGGAGGATGAAGGTGAGAGGTAGGTGGATGGGAAGGCAGATTCGAGGAAGGATTGCCTTTGAAATTGGTTAAATATGCGCTGTTGCTTGGGAAGTGCAGGTGAGATTTACCAGTAGAAGTTTGGGGGAGTGCTGAGTACTGTGAAGAGAATGAACTGCACAACTGGAGTCCACTCGAATATATATGGTACCTTCGCAATTATTAGCATTTAACAGCGCGCAATAGAACACCAGTTATCATACATCGCTCTTGTAGGCTGTTATACACTGTGCGATCAAATTGCTTGCAGTAGATAAGATACAAGCTTGTATCGTCGTATTGACTATCGGTGAAGGCATTTTTTCTGGTAACAAAGCTTGCGCAAATGGTTTTGTATGTGTGAAGATCGATATTTATATCACATACGTGAGCGCGATGATATTTTGAAAAAAGACTGCGTTCTCTGAGTTGTCTTCTCAATGCATTTTTTGCTTGAACCAATGAAGAGCGGTCGCAAAAGTGACGTCTGCTACAACCCCTGTAGCTCCCACCTTTGGGCTAATCGTATACCCCTGACCTCCGGAATAATGATTCTCATTCTTCGCCCCCACTACCTCTGGTACGGTAGTGTGACTTGCTCAAACGATGCAGTTGTCAAAAGGCTACAGCTGAATAAGCCATACTATAGTACCGGAGGGAGTGGGGGCGAAGAATGAGAATCATTATTCCGTACACGATTAAATAAGGTTTAGCCGAAAGAACCCCTCGTTTAGGGATTTACTAGTTCCGTAAGCTGAAGCTCCAGCAATAGGAGGAGAATGCTTACGAAGTATGTCTAGTGCTACATCTATATATAAATACAGACTGTTCAGCTTCCACAATCCTACCCTTCATCTCTTGAAACATACAAAAAGCTCAACCGGAAGATTCTCTACGCAAAAGCTCACTCAATACCCTAGCAAGATCAGACAACGTCCAGCAACAATGGCAACCGGTCAAGTCATTCGTGTAACCATGTTCAAGATACCTTCCAAGGCAGATCAAGAGACAATTCTGAAGAACTATGCCACGCTTTCAAAGACACAGTCAAAGGTTCTGCTCTTCGTCTCTATCCAATTTTTCCAAACCTAGGTGGCTAACTCACTCTGTACAGGACGGCAAGCCCTACATCCTCTCTTTGGAAGCCGGCGTGGCTGAAGATGATCCTCGGGCGCAAGGCTTCACAATCGTTGCTAAGTCGGTGTTCAAGAGCATGGAAGATATGAAGTACTATGACACTGAGTGTGCGGCACATCAGACCTTGAAGGCGGGGAATAAGCAGTTGGGAGTTGAGGGCGTCATGACGGTTTTCTACTCGCCGATTGTGGTTGCAAATGCTGTTTAAGACATTTCTGGTGCTACAAATAGGGTGGGACAAAGGGAGGCTTTTATGATTAGAGTGGTCACTTAACTCTGCAAGATGCTCTCGAAAATTAAGCTTATAATGATCGATGCATTCAGAATCCACATTGGTTAAGTAACGTGCTTGATTATAGCAGTCAGCATCTTATTTCAAGATGACACGTATTTTCACTGCAGTGCCGAGTCGTGGGGAAATATGCATGGTATGAACTGTTTTACTCGCATAAAGCTTGGCTAGCGAGTTGGCAGCTTGTTTTTCTTTTCTTTTCTTTTTCTACTAAACACTTCTCAACTATTGTTGAATGAGTGACGCGCATTTAGATCTTCGAGGTTGCAGTGGTTCTGGCACCAATTATGAGTGCTGTTCAACCATTTTCGTGTGTATCATCACCCCAAATAAACCTAAACTGCTCCTCCGAGTTTCGTCGCTTAGGAAACAAACTCACAAATGCTTTCCAAAGAATTCCAAAACTGTCTTGTAGCCCCTCTCATATTCGGCCTTATTCTTCGGGTCATCTAAGTCACTTCGAGCAGCCATCCATCCGTGGATCTGGTCTACATATGTTTCAATATACTTGTCGACCTTCAGACCCGCCTCAAACTTCTTGACATCTTCAACAGGCTCGTCTTTGGACGCGAGCATGCAGATGGGAATGGTAATTGCGCTGGCATCGGATGGATCCACCATTGCTGGGTGAAGCTCGGCGGCCGCTTTGTAAGGAGTGCCTTCCTTAGACGTAAGGGAGACAATCTTACCACCCCAGCAGAACTATTACACAATATCAGAGACTGAGACTTGAGTATTGTAAATACATTGTAGACTTACGCCTGCTGCTCCCCATGTCTTGATATTTGGGTACTTCTTCTCGATCTCCTTTATTGTTGCTGGGATCCTAGATGCAGTCTTTGGTGGGGCGCCCTGGTTCTGGAAGAAGTTACCCATCTTCTGCTTCTTATCATCAGTGTCCGGTGGGAACCTTGTAATTATCAGCATCTTGTTGCTTAAATTCTTCCAATGCAACTCACCAAGTGATGTCTGCAGGCTTGCCCTCGAGGAAATCGGGCATAAAGACTTGGTATTGATTGTGCTTATCGGAGGTCGAGAGGATATCGGCACCTTGGAGGGATTGCGGGAAGAATCCGAAGATGTCAAAGATGTAGAGAATGGCCTTGGAGGCATTGGCAGGTCCGGTGACATCTATAGCAGCATTGTCAGCTTCGGAATGATAGCGTTAGACTATCTATACTCACAAGTCTTCATGCCATCAATAGTCTCGTATTTTCCCTTGGGCTCGTAGCCCTTCGAGATGATGGGGGGAATGCTGCAGCAAGCTGCGGAGTGTCCGTGTTCGGCCATACTGAAGAATCGTTTGTTGGTGTAGTTGAAGGGCTGTTTGAAAAGGGGTTGAATTGATCTTGAAGTCGTGAATAGTAAACGCATGGGAGAATGGGGGGAAGAGAAGCCGAAAGAAAGAATTCGAGATTCACTTTTATTGTAGAGCGGGGCAATCTGCTGCCCTCATCCTGATGTCACAACATTTTCGCTTGGCGGCAGGGGTAGCTTATCGATCGCTGATTAACCCCTCCTCACCCCTGGAGCCAGCCTCGGCAGTCGAGAACGGACCAATTGAAGATATACTGTACCATGAAATACAGTACATAATAGCAAAGTAGTTGTAAAAGTTGAAAAAGAGAAAGGACTAAGGTAAGACAATATTCCACCTGCTGATAGTGCCCCATTAATATTGCCTATTAATGCCTTGTCCAGAAGCTTGCCAAAGCTATTCTTGTTTCTAAAATTAGATATCGTAAGTTGATTTGTCTGTTTTGTTTGAGAACTTTGAAATTGGACATCAGCGAGAATTGCGTTAAATAGAGTAGGTACGGAAGGTAAATTTACAAGCAACCTACTATTATCAAAACCCATCTCCCTCTCTACATCCCTTCCCCTTCCATCCCACTCTCAAATCCATGAACCCAATGATTAAACAAGCTACACATATCCAGATCCCCTTAAAAATAACTGTTCTGCGAAGAAGCAGCAGGAAGTCTTCTTATCAAAATTTCCGCTGTTCTAACAACGACTGTATTGTCATTGCTTACCTATTCAAGATTATTCGCTACAACTAACTTATACAAGTACGTTTAACCAGCCACTACCTCTCTTCCTTAGGTTTTACTTCTTTAGCAGTTCGCCAACAACAATAGAGCATTTCCGATATTATCTCTTGGTCTAAGAAGTCCTAGTTGTTACCGAACGTTGAGTGCCCTAGCTTTTAGCTGAGGGCTTAATAGAGAGGTTGATAGATTGCTTAGCGAGTTGACATGCTAGAAGTTTTGGTTTTATATTCTGTTCCGGCATGAGAAACGTGGATCATTCGTTTTTTTTGAAGGTGAAAAGCGGCCTATTGTGTGAGTATTTCATCCTACAGCCGTACTTGTCAACGCTCGCTTAGCTAAGAGTGGTTGGTTTAAGCCAATAGAAGCGGTGACCGTCAATGTTAGTATTCTCCTTGTCTTACTACTTGTTAGATCCCGATATGTTAGTTGAAACTCACAGACCGGTAGAGATAATATATATTTAATAGCACTAATTTAGCTCCTAAACAATCGATAACTATGTTTCATATCAATCGATGTCAGATTCACAAAAGGTACAGGGGGCATTTTGAAGAATATATCTTGAATTTCCAAAGAAGAGAACCCAATTCCCGTTTTATGCCTCTGATGTACCTTCTGAATTCCAATTCACTCTGCTTTAAGTAGTCTTCCAAAAGCTTTAGGCACCAGATGGTCCTTCGGAAGCTTCCTATCCTAATAAAGACTGGTGGAAGTCGAAAAGGCACCCAGCACCAGAGAAAAATTTCCCCAGTTAATGGAGGCAAAACCCAAAGTTCAAGGCCAACCTATGACTTGAGTCAGCTTTCATTCTCTCTATTGACTTGACTTCATTTATTCGCTTTTAGACCACCCATAGCTCCGTCAACAGAAGTAGCAATAGAAATAAATTGCCTAATGGATGATAGATCTTACTTTGCTGCTAGGTGTGCCTAGTAGTATTTGCAATTGCCAACTGGGCTTTCAGTCTCTGTCAATTCTTGTCGGCATACTCTCCCACTTCGCTTCCCTTGCGCTGTTCTCCATCTGCCTTAAGCCTGTAGACATGAAACGAGAGACCCTCAGATGTCGTATTGAAGAAGAAACAAATTGTCTTCTTCAACTCGGATTCATCGCCAGTGAATTGATATGACTTGAAACCCTCTTCGCTCGGCATCTTATGCGGTAAGAACCAGGCCATGTTACTAAATTTATAGGTTGTGAGGTTGTGCGAGAGTAACTTATCGAAGTAGAGTTGGTGTGGTCTAAGCTGGTCAACATTGCGGTTGTGGAGGTCTTCTTCATTGAATAAGGTTGTGATGTCAAGAGCTTGGAAGTTGGAGGCTGGCTTTCGGCCTGCCTTTTGAGATAATCGTAAATAGACTACGATCTTCTCGGTTGTGTTGCTCGACGAGGCCATGGTTTCTCCTTGGATGGTGCGAAGTTCTAGTGTGTTTGGGGTAGCTTGATAAACTGTCGATTTTATGGAATGTGGACTTGGTGTTGGGAGGTCATTGAAGCAGGGATGTTGTAAGAGGGCGGCTGATAGAAGTTTCGAAGTGGTAGTGGGTGAACCCTCGCTTAAAATAATGGGTGAATAAATTGGGTTGGAATCCATATCCAATTCACCTCGACCGCTATGGTAAGGCTAGTTTTCATAATCATATGCTCTTTACATTTTTGCTTTTTGAAAAGTCTGGGAAACAGCCACTGGTCCACCATAAAATCTAAGGACAAGGATGAATGTGGGCCTAGTTATAGTGGTGAGATGTTAGTAGGAGTTTCTTCAAATGCTGCCACTTATTTCATATATTTAGAAGTACTCTTAAGAATTTTTATTGAATTTTTGAGACACAAATTCATTCAACGAAGAAGCTTTGTTCAGATCACAGTACGATGAAAAGTCAAATGAGCAATACTATCAGCGACCAATGTGCTATATTCCGTAAGCCCGCAAACTCTTTTCATCGGAACCACTTCGGTAAAATGCTTGACATGTATCCCAATGCTTTGTAGGGCATAGGACAGTACTAGTAAATGTTATAAACGATCGAACAAAGATTTTCAATTAAGCGAGGACTCCCCCCTTTAACAAACAAAGAAAAACAGCATACAACTGTACATAAACAAGTGCACTTCCCCGCATTGATAAATAAAGAAGACATAACCCACTCTTTCAAACCATTGGCAAAAACAACAGAGAAAGAAAATTTATATAAGTCACAGAATATCTCAGAGAAATAGAAATTAAAACACAATCCAAACACAAACCTCAAACACAAACCTCAAACACAAAACACAAGAACAAACCCACTCACACACACCAACCAAACAACCAAACAAAAAAACCAACTCGCAACCATGTCTTCGGACCCCAGCTTCATCCGCTCTGGTGCGCCATCACCAGAGCCTCAGCCAGAGCCAGCGCCATCCAAGTGAGCGCCGCAGCAAACTCAACAGTCGTGAAAACGACTCAACAGTGGAGAGAGAGAAGAGAGTGAAAAGTTGAGGGATCAAATTGCCAAAGAAAGGTGGATGGGGTATTGATGTTGATGCTTTGTTTTGGGAGGATTTGTGATTTAGATTAGCATTTAGAATGAAATTGTTGTTTTTTTAGTTACTACAGGGTTTTGCCCTATGAAAAATGTGAAATTCCTTGTGATATTAACTAGTAGCCACTATCGATGTGTACCTTTGCTAAAAGAGAATGGGCAAATCTCTTAAAGTATTTGTCAAATAGAATGGTTATTTGGGTGCCAAATATAGTGTGGGAATGGTATCGTATTCTATAAGGAGCAAACGGGGCTCCGAAATGGACTTCCTTGTAGTAGGAGGAGTCATATGACTATTCCATGTTAATCCAACTTGTTAGGAAACCAAGTATAAGACCAAGAATATGGCTGAATTGACGCTATTTAGAGTGGTGGGGTTGCCACGCTATATAAGAATAAGGCTAAGAAATTCGAGTATTGGTTTTTTTTTGTAAGCATAATTCCCAACACAGCCGTATTTGAAATCTTTCTGCAGTCTGGTAAAAGTGGACAGAGTGATAAGCGACCAACCCCCTGACTAAGCAATGTACTTCGATGCATGAGAGGATCCAGACTTTCCGGAGAGCATAAGCCTACACAGTCTGCCTGCATAGAAGCCTTGGTGGAAACTGTACATTTAATTGCTCGAGGCTTCAACTTGCATGGCACAGCCTCTTGTGCTTCTATTTGACAATAAGCGAAGCCTGCATACAAGGGTATCAACTGAGGCCATTCAAGTAATCGTGGCTGCAACGTAGCTGACGAGGCTACCAACACCTCCGTGTTCTTTCAAAATTCCTTCCTCTTGGAACCTCCCGCACTTCTCGATCGGAAATTGCTCTTTGTTATTACCGTTCATCCGACGATGGATCCCTTATCAGCACTCGGTATTGCTGCTGCCGCCGTTCAGTTCCTTCAATTTGGAGGCAGCCTTGTGACAAAATCACGTCAAATTTATACACAAGAAGCACTTCTGGACTACGTTGAATGTGAAAAGGCAACGCAACGTCTCCTCGATTTGACCAGTGGTGTAAAGGCTTCGTTAGACGACCTGGCACGCCTAGGAAATCTCTCCACCAGCTCTCGCAAGCTGCAAGAGATCTGTGTAAATTGCGTCAAACTATCGGGAGAGCTCATCACCTGCTTGAAAGGCCTTCAAGTAGACAATAACAGCAAGTTTAGGAGGTGGAAAAGCTTCCGACAAGCCCTCAAAAGTGTGTATTCGAAGGATGTCATTGATAAACTCGCCACCCGGCTTGTGGAGTCAAAAGACGAGTTGAACTTGCACCTCATTGTCTCCATTACGTAGGTGATCCCTATTCACCTTCATTATTGATCTAACTAATTTGGGGTTTGGACAGTGATAAGGCAACGGCTCTTTCCTCCGGACAAGAAGAAATAGTGCGGGCTCTTAATCGTATTGTGGATTTAGATAATAGGAACGAGCAATGGGCCAAAGAAAATGCCCAGAAGACGATTGAAGCACTTCTTGAGAACCGTGCTGTACTCCAACGGGACCTCTTACTGCAGAACAGCAATTCAATGCTCGCGAATAGTGAGCAGCGTGAGAAGACTCGTTCTACACTTCTACTTGCATTTGGAGAAGCTCAAGCTGTGGAGATTGCTCTATTACAAAGTTTGCGATTTCCCACGATGTTACATCGCCACCATGAGATACCCGAAGCACATAGGGAAACCTTCCGCTGGATTCTGGAGAAGAAATCTAGTATCCAGCAGCGGTGGAATAACTTTGCTGAGTGGCTGGAAATGGATAATGGTATCTACTGGATCAATGGCAAAGCGGGGTCCGGGAAATCAACGTTAATGAGATACATATTCGACAATCCTACTACAATTTCGCACCTTAGAATTTGGGCAAATGACTATAAGCCACAAATAGCTGGGTTCTTTTTCTGGAACGGCGGTACCCGTGAGCAGCGATCACAAACTGGTCTTTTAAGGACCCTACTATACCAAGCTTTGCATAGACAACCAGATCTTGTCCGTCAAATTTTCCCAGAGGAATGGACCGAAGGATCGCATATCTTAGCCAAAACTGGTCTAACGGTTTGGGAATGGTCTTTGACGTCGTTGAAGCAAGCATTCAAAAGGTGGATTGACTTGGTCACTATATCATCGAAGCTTTGCTTTTTCATCGACGGCCTAGATGAGTACGAGGGGGATAAAGACGAAATTGCGGATTTCTTCAAAATGATCGTGTCATCGCATTCGACACATGTCAAGTTCTGCATATCGAGTCGACCTTGGTTAGTCTTTGAAGATGTGTTTCATGGTCTTCCAGGACTTCGTCTGCAGGACCTTACGGAGCCAGATATACAGGCCTACATTTACACAGAGCTCAAAAACCATCATCGGATGAAGCAGTTAGAGATCGCAAATCCCGAGCATGCGGCGCAGTTAGTACATGAGATGGTGACAAAAGCATCCGGAGTCTTTCTTTGGGTTATGCTTGTTGTTAGGTCCCTTTTAACAGGTCTCAGAAACCGTGATGGGATCTCAGATCTTTTGAAACGCCTCAGAGATCTTCCTTCTGACCTCAGCTCATTCTACAGGCTCATCTTAAAACAAGTTGACCCTGTCTACAAGGAGCAAGCTTCACAAACTTTTCGAATTTTTGATGCTCTACAACAAACCGAGGGCTTTGAAACCCCAATTTCTGCCATTCATATGCAACTGGCCGTAACAGCAACCCCACAGCAAATCGTAACGGAAGTTTGGGACTATATGAGAACCGGAGAACTTGAGGCTAGGTGCGAACAGTTATATGCTCACCTCAAAAGCCGCTGTGCTGGTCTACTGGAAATCCATAATTCAAAACCTCGGTATCCGGATGGCAGTGTAGCGTGGAATACAATATCATCTGGTCTTGGAGTGCCCGCCAACAACTTGGTGGTAGTTTATTTACACAGAACAGTTAGA
Organism: Pezicula radicicola; assembly: GCA_003008705.1. Lineage (NCBI taxonomy): Eukaryota > Fungi > Ascomycota > Leotiomycetes > Helotiales > Dermateaceae > Pezicula > Pezicula radicicola. The sequence goes on along the minus strand of PDUO01000008.1, from coordinate 29,360 downwards.
GATTTTCTTTTATCAGAGGACGTCCGAGCTGTATTATTAAAAGATTCTGGATACAACTACCACCCAAGTACTCCAATCATAATTTCTTGCGTCGGTAGACTAAAAAGACTTATGGTAGCATTAAATATTGAAGAGATAAGGAATATCATCCTTCTGGCATTCAAGTATGCCAAGATAGCTGATGCTGCTGGTGACAAAACGTACATCCAAGCACTTGATGGTGTTCAGCACGCAGGGCAAGAGCTGTGGAATGACTCTGAATTTTGGCTTAACACTTTTCGGACCGAGTATCAAAGAGCGAATTATCCTATCTCAGAAAAGCCTGTCGTATGGCGAAGAATCTTCTTAGGTGAAGCGACCGCACAAGGCCTTTGCTCATATATCAAAAGCTGGGTGGAACGAGACAAATCTTTACTTTCTTATGGCTACGGATGGCCTCCTCTTCTAACAGACGTGTTTCTTTTGGACGTTAGAAATGAGTTAGTGTCCTATCAAATGGTCGAGTTAATGCTCAACCTTGGAGCAGATCCAAACGTATTATATGTTGGAAACAGTCCGTGGCAGCATGCGTTAACGAAAGTCCACAGTTTTAACTGGGTAGCGTTAGCCCGTGATCAACCTGACAAGTGTAATTCTCTTTTAAGTTCTTGGGCGCAGACTTTCAACTTATTACTGCACTATGGAGCGAGTCGTATTACAACATGTACGATGAATCACCCGGTATACGATATCATTAGGCAACCTACAAAAGGCAAGACAGAACACAATGTGAGGAGTGTCATTGATGACGTATTCGATACTTGGCTTCCTTTAGCAAGAGCTAAGTTGTGGTACATTCTCGAGCCTCTTAGTGGGCAACCATATGGAACGCCATCTCCAATCGACATTTTTGTTCTCGACTAGCTCTCGCAGCATTCAAACTTATTCTATTCAACTCCAACAGATACCTCACTAGTACCCAATGCCAGACTTGCTCTACCTAGCTCGGCTTCTAGGAATGCATCAAGGTACATGGTAAATTCGTCTCCTGGAATCCAAGTTCGACATGGCGAATCACACCTTATAAATTCTGTAGAAGGTCAATCCCGGGGTGACAACTCTGTAGGTTGAGGAGGTGGAGGTGATGATGGTGGTAGAACTAAAGGGCTTAGGCACCTATGAATGTTCTAGTAGGACCAAGAAGATCTCAGGTAGAGAAGTATCTAGATAGCTTTATCGTGGCCTTTAGCTACCTATAGTGGCTACCTACTACCGTACTTGAGTACTGCTATTAAGCATGCCGTTGAATGATATTAGCCCTAGTGGCGAAGCTATAAAAAAAGATACCAGAAAAAGGTTTGACCGACTAGGAACAGGGCGATGGGGTGTATAGAGTAGGGAGCACGTCGCCACTAGATCCTAGTTGTCTGAATTTAGACTTATTTGTCGTCAGGTTGCCTCAGGAGAGTTACTCAAGCCAAGTGAAGGAACTTTAAAATTTGGTCAAGCCGTAGCTAAAGAAGAGACAACAGGTGCAAATATAGTCACAAAACTATTCCCGTTTAATAACTTATATATTTCAAGTAATTCATTTAACTTAATTAAGTACCTTAAAATAAGCACGCCACTTGACTCCGGCTTTCTTAATGCTAGAGATGTTTACATTCTGCTTCTGCGTTGCAGCACTTTACCTCCTACCAAATAAGACTTCTAAGGATTTGTTACAAAAACAAGCCAATAAGCAAGGCTCCTAGAACAAAAAGTAGAATAATACTTATAAGCTCATATACCTTAGGTACGTAGACTAAAATGTAACATTGAAGGTGGAAGGTTTTATACACTGTTCACAACGACATTCCTTAAGCAATTATAACAAGCTAACAACTAGTAAACGAGCTCTACCTCAGCGGGAAGTAAAAGAATAGTGTTCAGGACTTCAAGCCTCCCTCGGCATACCGCATTATTAGCTGACGATCACTACCAACGCCATACCTAGTACAGAATAACCTTAAAACCATAACTTTATTAGTGTCTCTACCATTACCTGATTAGATGAGTCCTTGCATCTTTCTTGCCATGTACCCCTCAATGATCTACAATTTGCGGGTATCGATAACTAGGTATATGCAAGCCACAGAACGGGCCAGGACCCATGACGAAATAAAAAAAGTTTCCTCGGTTTGTTCGTTTTCAGGATCGACACACAGAACAGTTCTTAATCTTTTTAATTATCTTCGATCGATGTAAGAAGTTGCAAATAGAGCTGCTGGAAATACTGGACCCGCATTAACAATTTCCGGAATGTTTTTGACGAAAGCGTCACCAACGCAAAATCCAGGCTACAAAGGGAGGAATCGAAAATATCCTCAAAGAGTACCTCGTCACTCAACAAATGGATAAAGTGTGCCTCGGCCACTTTGCCGGGCACGCGGGATACTAACGATATGCATACCAACAAGTATAACCATCAGGTCCGCCGATCATTTAGCCACTAATCCTAAAGGACTTATGGGTGCAACCTTCTTCAAGATACCTAACCAATGAATGCACTAATGTTGGTCAGGAGGTAAGATCTCGTAGAGTTTGTAAGAATGTAAGTTAGATGCGCCTCTGAGAGTTGTGGCGCCAGCCAGTGCTACGTAGTACAATTTCAAATTTCTTTGAACCTCCTCCCCAACCTGCATTCCGCCAATAGTACTCTTGAAGAGGGGAATATTTTATGGATTTACCGAGGCTTCTGTCATAACCTCCAAGGTGGAGAGTATAAAAGTGTAGACTAACAAAGTAAATCTCTCAAGTATCACAGCTGAACAGATAGACTCTGAAGTATATAAATCCTCGAAGGTATCTTTACGACTTGCTCTCATCCCAAGGGCAAAGCAACTCGCTTCGACTCACTTCTAAATCATAATCGTCCATTCAATATGAAGTACTCTATTCTTTCAATCGCACTTGCGGCTGAGGTCGTCACAGCTTATCCATTTGTCTCTAACATGCCCGGCGTCGATTCCAGTCTTTTCCGTCAAGTAAAAAGACAGCAGTCAGGCGGTAGCAACCCAGGTGGGCCAGCTACTTGTCCCTACAACCCAAACCACGTCCCAGCGCCAGGCATCACAGCAAAGTACCCATACAACAATGCAAAGAATGGGTTACCCGGTAATGGTATAGGCGGATACCAAGTCCCAGCACCAGGTGATACAGCCCATCAATTCGTAGCGCCAGGCCCAAACGACATTCGAGGGCCTTGCCCAGGTTTGAACGCAGCTGCGAACCACAACTTTCTTGCTCATGACGGCATCGTTACTTTCAATGAGTTGGTAGACGCTCAACAGAACCTGTACAACGTCGGGTACGATTTGGCAATTCTTCTCGCCGTCTTAGGCTTGACAGCTGATGGCGATATTGTTACCCAGAAGCTTTCTATTGGATGTGATGCCACAACACGTACATCGGTTTTGCCAATCCTTACTGGTTCCGAACCAGGTCTTGATGGCCACAATAAGTTCGAAGCAGATACATCGCTTACTCGTAACGATTTCTTTCTCGGAAAAGGCGATAACTTCAATTTCAACGGCACCCTGTTTGGAATGATGACCGACACAACTAAAGGCCTGTACAACCGCGATAACCTCGCTCTTTACCGAAGCCAGCGATACCAACAATCATTGAAGGACAACCCAAATTTCTACTTTGGCCCATTGGCCCTGCTGCTCTATGGAGCATCGTCTTTCTTGTACGAACTTATGCCATCTGGTACAAATGGATATATCCCAGATTACGCCACCATCTCCTCATTCTTTGGTGCTACCAAGACTACCGACGGTACCTACTCATTCAACAATGCCGAGCAAATTCCTCCGAACTGGACTAACAGGGTGTCGCCATATACCAATTTAGACGTCACCACTGAGATTCTTGCTCAATACCTCAAATACCCCGTCCTCTTTGGAGGAGCTACTGGAAATGGAGGTTTCAATCTTATTAATTTTGGATCTATACAAAACGGAAAGTTGATCGCCACTCCAGGGTCAACCGAGGCCGCTTGCTTGCTCTACCAACTAGCAACGCAGAGCATTCCTTCATCTCTGAATGGTGTCATCACACCAACCGTCAACGCACTTGCTTTTGCCGCAAGCAAACTCGCCCCTTCCTTCGAAAATCTTGGCTGTCCAATTGCTTTAACATAGATTTTGTCTGAAATAGCACATGATGTCAACGGAAGTTTTAAGTCGCTACTGCGAGTTCAGCACTTTGGCTTGACTTGAATATCAAGTGGCACTTTTGTGCTTTTGTTTCCATCTCATCAATGTGTATATTTGGGTTATCTTCGAGGGGTTTAAAATGAGAATGATAGTGTTGACCATGCAACCAGTCTGATGATCTGACGGAGATATACTTGCTTCCCTTGTACATATTTATCTCATAAGATACAACAAATTTGCCAGAAAATGCACCTGCGGAATACCAAAACCACGAGTAGATACAACGTGATAGCAGAGGAATGTTGAACAAATCCTCTACAATGTGATATGCAGTAATACAAGCGTTTTCAAACACCTAGAATCTTAGTCCACAGATCAAGGAATCGAAAAATGCAACTGCTGGAGAATAGCTTTCAAACTCATCGAATATCAAGAAGTATGGACCTAAGTGCTGACTGAGGGAGGAAATGCTGCAGGACGAGAATAGCCACAAGATATGGGTGCTATAAGAGGCGTTCAATGGACGGGGAAATCCCGAACATACAGGCCCAACCATTTCCAAATTGACAGGAGGGCCAATTGTCCGATGACAGCCTGCGATTGCTCAGTGCCACATGCAAATTTGAACTTTGGCTACAAGGATGATCAAAGACAGCAAAATTAATCCATATCTGGCCTCTTCACTTGCTTGTCCATCGCTTACCTAGTCAGCGACCATCCAACCATCCCCATTGTAAATGAACAACTTTATATGTTTGGTTTCGGGTGGTTTTGGATAAAGGGTCCGATGCTGAAATGCTACTCGAAGGCCTTTGGTGCCAAGTTCTCTTGTGGCCGGCGCGACAAAAGCAAACGAAGGCATTTCAAGGTTGTCAAAATCAAACTCGTGCTTTCCAAAAATAGTAATATCCTGTATCTGCTCGTATCTCTCCATGATATTTCGCATGATGTCCAGATAAGCAGCCCGTTCTTCGACGTCGTTACTTTGGGATCCCATTTGCATCCCGAATTGTTGGACACCAGGAAAATTGAGTTGTATATGAATAGGCAACATGATATTGTCCATCGCAACATCATCCCAATTATAATCCCAGACAATTCGGCGAATAGCCATACAATTTCTTTTGCCGATCGCGGTCCTGAAGTTGTTCATGTACTCCTTATTCCTGAAGATAAACTTGGTGGCCGCGTACCATTTTGTGCCGTGAAGTTCGTAGGCTTTCCGGCAGGTCCATGCCACGGCTGCTCGAGCTTTGCTCTGCGAGAAGCAAGCTGTCGTTTCCGATTGACGTCGTATGGAGTGCCCGCTCCGAGTCTTACTGAGCACCTTCTTCTGAAAAGGTAGATTGATCCGGTTGAGTAAATTGATCGCCGAATATTGCAAATTCATAGATCATATTTTGGATTTCGAGGGGAAGTGAATGGAGTAAATCGATCCCTGAGGAAGGCATTCTGGGAAAAAAACATTATCACTGTGCTCCCCACGAAGAAACGATTGTCTTACTCTGCTCCATGTGCTCTAATGACTTCTGCCATCATCAATTGTCGGAAATTGGTTGTAACTTGTCAATCCTCTTGCTTGTGGTCGACGCGTAGCAAATGAAACCCTCGCGACATTGCTTAGTCATGCCATAGAGCGACCACTACGTCGTCCCTGAGAATCCAACCATCACCACCAAACCTGCGAACGACATCCTCATCCATGAAATTCAAGAGTCACATTTTAACAACATTAAGCTGCTCCTCGTGATACACCCTACAATTGGTGTTAATCACAACCCAGCTTAGATATGAACTGGGTTCAAACGCATCAATGCGATGTCTATGTGACATCGGGCAGTCATCTGAAGAGTGGAAGAGGGCTAGGAAATAGGCCAATCAAAGAAGGTTGGTCCTACTTGCAATGGATGCACAATGCAATATGGAGGATATAGAAGACCTGGCAGAGCCCATTATACAACGTTGATTACGTGGTTTTCTATCTATCCTACCTACTGAACTATGGATAATGTGTTCTTTTAAAAGTTGATCTATACTGATCTCTTCTCTTAGGTGAATGAAAATCCAGCATATCCGTTCTCCGCACTTTTTTGACATTCTGCATGATATGCCGGTAGACCTCCAAGCCAAACCAGTGGCTCTCTCGGCTTTCCGGGGATATTATCGCCCATATACCACTACAAATCATTAGCAAACTCATATCCAGAAAAGCAAGCCAGCTCAACGACAGATCAACATACTGATTTTGTGCCTGGCAGCAACGACATATATGCTATATCGTGTACAGTGTTAGCCCACCTCACTTCGCTTTCCCGGGAAGCATCAACCGTCGCCAAATCATTTTTGCGCATGTGATTCATCACATCGATGATCCAGTCTCCTTGCATCTCTGCACACGTTGGCCCATTACACAGTGCCTATTTCCGGACAAGTCAGCAACAGGAGCATATTTGTGCTTGGGAAGCAGATTTTACCGTTGGTGCTTGTGGACCATAACTAAAGAACATATTTGGGAACCCGGCAACTGCCATACCCAAATATGTATAACAGTGCTCCTTCCATTTCTCAGCCAAACTTTCCCCTGAAGGGCCACGAATGTCGATATTCATGAGCCCGCCTGTGACGGCATCATAGCCGGTAGCCAGTATAATGCAATCAAACTCCCACTCCTTATCCGAAGTCTTGATGCCCTTCTCCGTGATCTCCTCAATCGGAGTATCGTTGACATCTACAAGATCGACATTTGGCTGATTCAAGCTATCGAAGTAGTCGATCTCAAGCGCAACACGCTTGCATCCAAATGAGAAAGGCTGGACCATAGGCGCAAGCTTCTCCTTCAGCCTTGGATCATTAATTCGCTGGCGAGTTTTGTCTCTCCAGAAGTTATAAGCTTCTTTATTAGCAGCTTCGTCAAATAGCATGTCGTGATAGGTAGCGAGCCAGTAATGGAAACTGCCATCTTTCCATAACCTTTCGTAGGTTTCAAGGCGCTGCTCGGGGCTATCATCAAAGGTTGCCTTGGGTAACCAGTTATAATCGAGACCGCTAAAGCTGGCTGCCCGTCCGTCGAACAGGGCTGGGGAGTCAGACTTCATACGTATCTGATCTTCGTCTGTGAACGAGACTTGCCGCATAGGCATTGCAAGATTAGGAGTACGCTGGAATACAACGACTTCCTTTGCTACCTTACCTACACTCAGAAACTTCGAGTTAGCTTACTTATTCTACATATAGCGGGAGTAACTCAAAGATGGTTTAGGAGCAATAGATAATCGGCTCGAAAGGGGCAATTCTGCTCCGAGAAATTGGGTACGTACTTAGTGCTTGAGTTAGTTGCACACCAGTCGCTCCAGTTCCAACAATAGCGACCTTCTTGTTAACCAAGTCAAGACCTTGCTTCGGCCAATATGACGGGTGTAACCATTCACCCTTGAACTTATCAAGTCCCTTGTAGTCAGGAACATACCGCTTAGCAGCGAAACCAGTGTTCAACAAAAAGTATTTAACTTTGTAAGAAGCACCAGTCTTAGTTTTCACAGTCCACTTTCCTTCGGTGTCATTAAAACTAGCGGACGTAACGCTTGTGTTGAATATCGCATCTTTGCGAAGATCCAGCTTCTCTGCAACGAAAGCAAAATAGTTCTGGAGCTCTTGCCTAGAAGTAAACGGTACAGAGTTAGTCTCTATGATCTAGGAAACTCCGGAGCAACTCAAATCATAATTCAGGCATGATTGGTGATGAACTTCAGAAGGGATGATCTTGCTCCGAACATACCATCCAGGATATCTTTGTTTCCAAGTGTAGTTCTCCCACAGCTCTGGATTGGAAAATTGATACATAGGAATCTCAATATCGACCCGGCAACCGGGATACCTCTAAACAGTCTTTGTCAGCATCTTTCCTAGTAGTGAATATTCTTCAAATGGCTCTTAGTATGTATGTGCATACTTACATTCCAGTACCATATACCGCCAAAGTCGTCTCCTGCTTCAACAAGTTTAACTCTGTAGCCTTCATTTCTTAACTTCCAGAGCCTACACAACGTCAGATCAAAGGCTTGCAACCTATGGATATTCAGTGAAGTTTTCTACGAAGTACGTACTGGTAAACTCCACCAAATCCTGCACCAACTACTAGTGCATCAAGCTCGGTGAAAATCGCCATATTTATTTCGCCCAGAAATGGGTTTCTTCTTTTTCTGTTGGTCTTATTAGTTGACAGTCTGAAATTTATATCGGATCAACGGACCTCTCGTACCCCCATTTATGTTTATACACGCAACCATTAAAGTCATGCATCAGCTTAGCAAAATTCCGTATCACATTGGATGCGTCAACGAAAGTAAGCACTTGGCTCCCTTAAAAGTACAGTCATACAGCTGATCGGGCTTCAAAGTCCGGGGGGGTTATACGGCTATAATGCCTGGCATTGCATATGTCGGTAGAATCTATCCGTCTTGGTCGTACGCTTGAACCATAAGATGGGTCTCTACTAAGGTCAAGAAACCTGCAACATAATGTCTTCGCTATCGTGCTGACATCAGCTTCCTCACAATTCCTGACATGGCCATCGCATATCCTATAAAATGAAGATAGGATCTAAGCGCTTATTCACTGAAGCTATTTACGACAACCTTGGAGAAACTACTGTTCATGATTGGTGCCCGCCTCAACTCTGGTTACCCCAACACGTTGTTTGGAATACCACATGGTGAGAATGTGGTACGATGTGTAGCAAATCTATCAAAGCAGCTAATAGTATCATTAAAAAATAGCCTATCTCGGGTTCTTGGTCCTTTAGTATGTATCAATATATGATAGGTGCTATAGAGAGGTGCTATACTGTATAGCAGGCAGTATAACTAGCTGTGTTGGGATTATCATCTATTTCCAGTTACCCTACAGAAGTACACCTAGTTGCCCTTTTCACACAATGCATGTTGGCTGCGATAACGGAGACCTTGCATTGACAATTACTAGCTCTGCAGCAATTCTGCAGCTCGGCAGAAGCGATGTGCGTGGTGTAAGTGCTGCTAGGTTGGCCGCCCTTCACCGCCCGGCAGAATAGAAGTACTTGCCCTGGCATGACTTGTAAATCCTGCATTCGATCTTTGCAATATTTACTTCACAAAAGCAGAGAGCAGCAATTTGTAGGATTTATTTACCGCCATGATCAATTCACAGGCGCCTAGACTTCTAGAGGTTCATCGTCTGATTCTTAAAGGGCTAGAAGAAGCGAAGTACAATTTCCTCCGGCCTAGATTGCCCAATGAAGATGAACATGCATTCAAACCACAGTCCTGGGACAAACGATCACCTCGCCAGAAGCAATGAATTCCAATGTTGGCTATGCTCCGAGGCAGAAGAAATTTTTTGATTAAGAGAGCTGCACGGCCTACAAAATATAAAATCGTACAATCACTGCTATTTTGAGGTTTTTTATTTTTTATACCTCGATTGCAGACCGCTCTATCGTTTATATTGCCGTAGGTAGCAAAAGCAGTATTTTTCACGCTATTTATTATTCATAAACCTACAAAACTGTGAGATGGCAGATGAAGCTGCTCCAGCGGCCCAAGGGATTGAGCTTGTAGAAGTTGACGATTTCGACTCAGCGTATGGTGATGAAATGTGAGTCGTAGACTCAGATATACTCAACTTAGCGCTTTCTGACAACATTTCTTCGCAGCGAGAGCTATACGACCTCATTAACCTCCAGCATTAAAGATCACTCTTATGAAAATGGTCGTCGTTACCATGCCTACAAATCCGGAAGTACATTATCCCTTCTATCATCTTTGCAACACGGGCTAGAGACCGACCACTACCAAGAAACCTTCACTTATATACCTAAATTCTAGAATACCTTGGTCCTAATGATGAAGCGGAATCTGATCGTATGGATATGCATCACCACCTATCGACACTATTATTAGAGGGAAAGCTACATTTGGCTCCCATTGGTGACGCACTACACCGTGTTTTAGATATCGGTACCGGCACAGGTATCTGGGCAATTGAGTTTGGTCAGTCCCTAAGAACTTGGGGAGACACTTCCTAGCCCTTTCTTTTGCTTATAATGAGACAACAGCGGACTCTTTCCCCTCAGCCGAAGTTCTCGGCGTTGATCTAAGTCCAACTCAACCAAGTATGGTACCACCAAATTTGCGTTTTGAAGTTGATGATATTGAAGAATCTTGGACTTATTCTCAACCTTTCGACTATATTCATTCGAGATTCATGTCAGGTTCCGTAGCCGATTGGCCGAAATTGATGACCGAAATTTTCGAGTCTGTATTCATTCCCTAACTATAACCACCTACCTATATGAAAAGAAAGAAAGAAAGATACTGATGTGATGCTGAATAGAAACACAAAACCAGGTGGATGGGTCGAATTCAAAGATTGGGATTTCAACCTCGTATCACCAGATTCTTCTATCCCAAAAGAAAGTAGTCTACTCAAGTATTTTGAATTAATAGATGAAGGTTGTACTAAATTTGGACGAATATTCTCAGCTGGTCCGAAGATAAAAGGTTGGGTGAAGGATGCTGGGTTTGTGGATGTTAAAGAAACCATTCTGACTGTACCTTTGGGCATGTGGCCTAAAGATAAGAAATTGGTAGGTTTTATTTTACTTTCTATTCCAAGTCCTTGTTTCTTTTTTTTTTTAAATTGTGCTGATTTTGGATATAGAAGGAATTAGGAGCTTGGAATTATACTTGTCTTGTGGAAGGGTTAGAAGCTATTATTTTACGTATTGCTACGCAGGTTCTTGGGTGGTCGACTGAGGAGGTTCAGGTTTTGCTTGCTGAGGTTAGGAAGGAGCTTAAGAATAAGGATATTCATACTCAGTGGAGGTATCATATTGTTTATGCTCAGAAGCCTCAGAAATGATTGGGAGGTAGAGGAAAGAGGTTCAGAAAGATATGCGGTGTTGGACAAATAACTTCAATGGCCTGCCAAAATCCAAACTGCTAGAACAGCCACTACCTTCAAAAGTTCTTGTGTCCTAATTACGTCATCATAGAGTATAGAATTATTGGAATTATACCGTATAACGCGGTCTATTTCTTTTTCTTTCTTGACCGCCTCGATTCTTAATCTTATTAAAGCTACAGAGGTTTTACAATTGAAAGAGAGGTTAAGCGAGGAAGTTTTCCGTCGCTGAATTATAGAGTTGCAGTTGTTGGGCTTTGCCTCGTTATGAGTCGTCCCCCTTAATTAGACTTACATAGAATGAGATTTTGAAGTACTTGATCAGATTGTCTTGCAATGCCGATGCCTACTTAGTATGCTTTGAATTCCATTACGGGCAATACATTTCGACTGAGTAAATTCGCACATAAGGACTCGCTAGCTCGCTTCCGAAGCCAAGAATTCTTGCAATAGAAAAAGAAATGAAGCCTTATAGTACAGCGAGCTCTTATTGCAAGAGCTACTTTATAGCCCATAAAAAAGGCAAGCAAAATAAACCTAAAACATCAAACTCTTTTCCAACGCCTCCATAATATCCACAACCTTCCCAGCCACATCCCTACACTCCTCACCAAACCCATCCTCACCAACAATAGCCCTAAACCCATCCCTCCAAAACCGCCATCTCGAGAGAGAAAGAAGAGGCTCGCCATCATAAAGTGGTCCAGGACACCACATTTGCAAATCATTATCCGAGACGTCACCAAGAAATAAAACTTGCTTAAACAAACTCTGTCCATTCCACAAGATCCATTGCGCTGCTGCTAAGATATATGAGTCACGAATATTTCCCTTTTCTTGGCTGTGGTTGTTCTCGAATGCGTCGCGTAGTGCCCATATTGCGTATGTTGGATTTGTGGGGAAGATGCGGTATTCGTGTAGATTTGCTACACAGGCGTTGAAGTTTATCCATGGAGTTGGATCCTCTGAGTCTGGACCTATGGATTTGGATGTATTAGATATGTAGTTATTGAGAGAACTTCAATGAGTGTCGGATTAAAGGATTAACTGACCATCGCATGCATCTCTCATAGATTCCTTAAGACGTTGATATCGGTATATCTCTGTTCTGCCCTGTCAAATAATTGGTATCAATAGATAGGGATTCAGGGAGGCGTGGATGCGACCTACCTTTGAAGTGGCTCGCTGACTTATTTTCCCCGATTGACCAATAGATTCCAGAAGTCGAGCAAGTTTCAACTGGGATTGATGATGATAAGGGATTTGTTCAGCTAGTTCGAAACATATGTCTCCAAATGACCAAACTTCGTCTGATAAGGGAGCCTTTTCTGGTAGGAGGTTTATAATTGACTGGGAAGCTGATTTAAGGGACGGGGCCGTGTTCGGTTGTAGGAAGTCTTGCAAGATAATGAAGATTTTGTTTATAGAGAAGGCTGACGTTCCTACAGTCTTATATGCTGTGCTCCTACAACTAAGCTTTGACTTCAGATTGGAGATTATTGGCGATGTTGGTTTGGTTGTTGGCCCCGGAGTACCTAAGTCTAACTTGAGGTCTAGGGACGTCATGGTAGGTAGGTACTATAGAGGCAAAGAAGTAAAGCTAGGCGATTTCTCAACGGATAGTTGCGCAAAGAAGGAAGCTCGATTTCGAAGAGTGTTTTAGTGAGAATACAATGAGGCTGGCATAGATGAACTTGAGTTGACGGGCGCCTAACTGCCACATACACGTGACTCTGACTCAACAAATTGGAATCTTCGATACCGGCATACGTCTAAGAATAGTTTCTATGAGTTCCAAGTCACAGCTACCATTACGTCGTAACTAGACCAGCCGTACACTTGCTCAAATAAATAAGTCCTGTATCTGCTCGTACAGCATGAGCAGTTCCTCCCTGCTTGATGATATATAAGCGAGGAAGACTGGCAATGACTTTAGATTAGCCAACTTAGATCGAAAATACAAACACAACACCAAAAAGAGCACTCCAAAAACATTGATGAACTTACATTCCAATTACTACCTAATTTCCACTGTGAACCATCAAGTCTCAAAAGCAGTCTTGCCAGCTTTCACCTCCAAAGGGCGATTACTGCGTTCAAGGACATTCTTAATCAGCTCAATCAAATGTATATCAGATCCTAAACGGTCAGTTTTCAGCCTCAGTAATATAGATCTTCCATACCTGGCGGTCCAAGAATCATCAGATTGACAGGTCGAAATTCATCAGAATGAGAGCGCTTTGACCTATAACGTATTTGTCCAACTAGTTTTTGTAAGTTCATATATTTCCAACAAAGATCGATCATTGACCCAACAAGACGGAGGGCCACAAACCAGGAAATGAAAAGCAAGGTATTCCGAGAAGTGGAGAGAAAGCCGTATTTTTCAAACCATAGCCTTGGAAGTTTTCGGCCCTCTCGTTGAAGCTTATATCAGTGGGATCTCTATAGATCTCTACATCATTGTCAATAGGTAATAGTAAAATATTTCCTTCGACGATTACATTCTCGAGAATGAAGTCCTTCAAACTCGCTTTCTGGTTGCATGCCAACACATAATCTTCTTCACTAAGTTTCCGCCCAGCTTTCGTTTTATAATCAACCATGGGGTCTAAATAAGCTTTGTGGCCAAACTTTGTCTCGAAATCTTTGTGGAACTTCTGACTATTGTGGTAGGAATCATATAACTGGATATGAGCAAGTGTTTTAGAGAGATATTCGCCAGAAATGTCAATGTGGTCGAACAGCGTCCTTTGGATTTTGGTGACCTTCTCCAAATCGGTTATAAATGACTCGATGATTTCCTGCTGTTCTGGTAATAATAACGCAAACCTGTTGTCAGAGACCATGATATTTCGAAGCTTTAAAGAAGCGCTTCTATTAGTGGCAATTTTTCTAGTTGCTGGGCTCTTCTAAGCAACTCACTGTCCAATCTGATACGCAGCAACCTTTGAGCCATGCCTTTGCGAAGGTATGAAACTCAAAAATATTGCGAGAAAAGTGACCAGGAGTATCAAGTAATTTCGACACAGGAACTGCTCCTTCATTTGAAAGCAGTCCATGTGTTGGCCTTAGTCCAAAGATCCCATTGGATGCTTTCAAGGTTGGGGAGTCAGCGTGCCTTGGATATATCTTTCTTTGGGAGCAAAGAGGTGCGAAACTTAGTGCTTTTGTAAATATTTAGGAGTAGATGGAGCACATAAAAGCAATCATATTCAAAATTGCGAGTTCAAAGATAAAGAATACAATACGTACCAGCTGGCCCAACCATGCTTCCAAGACTATCGGAACCAATGCTGCTATCGAGCCATGGATAAGCGGCCACGGCTACACCACTACCACTGCTGCTACACTCAGGATCAAGGTAGCCACATCCGCGAGGATTGAAAGGGCACTGGTAGTCGACCCAGTCAATGGCTCCCGCTCCAGATGCAAATTGAGTAGTTTTTGTTTTGCCCACTATCACAGCTCCCTGATCAATGAGCTTTTGAATTGAAGTGGCTGTCTTGGTTACTTCATCGTACAAACTGTTATATGCTTTCGAGCCGGCACTGGTTTTCAGGCCTGAAATATCATATATGTCCTTGACTGCGATTCGCTTCCCAGAAAGCGGTCTTGCCTCTGTGGGAGGTAAAAAGTAAGATCGAGATGGCACTGGGATAAGGTCGGAAAGTATGCGCTGATAACTTCCAGGGTTCCCCTCGGATGGCACTGTACCATACATGAAGGCTCCAAAAGAGTCTGGATACAGCCTAAAGACTTGATAGATACTTCTACCTAGTAGAAGATAAGGTCCGGACGGTAGCTCTTCATCGCAGGTGATAAATACATATGAGGCCTCATTTGGAGCAACACTCGGCAGAGTGTCTCCAGGCAGAGTATGAAAGAGAATAGTAGCCAGGAATTCGCTATTTATAACGTCGTCGTTACTTTGTAGAGCTGCAATTTGATCATTTATCCATTGGTATGTAGGTGTGTGAGAACCCCGCAGGCGGATAATAGTGACTGGTCTTGGCGTATATAAGTCTTCGTCAGGATCTTGTATGGAAGAGTTTGAGTAGTGCTTGGTGGCAATTGTTGTAACGGGGTTTGTGGCTGACAGATAATTCGAGCCACCAATACTCATAAGGATTCCCGGCATTGTGTGCTTCCAGTGTGTTCCACAGATCGATTGCTTCGTACTCGAGGCTAGTGGTAGACGTTTGTTGGGGGGCAGATGTAGTTTCGAAGCTGTTTGTAAGTTCAAAATCAAGGAAGGATGTGCGGTACCGATGCCTGTTTAATGTTGCTCTGCTGCTATACGAGTTGCAGCATTATTGCTGAAGGGTAAGATACGACATAGCTTACCAGATAAGAGAGATGGCGCAGAAGATGTCAGGACTCAGGATACCAGAAAGTGGACCAGCGAGTTTCAAGCGCTGGAGTACAGTACGTCGTACTGATCTGGCCTGGCCTGGCCTTTAGCGATTGCGATTACATGTGACCGTAATTCAACCAAGAACTTGGAGCTGATTTTCGGATTTCCGGATCGCTACTGTAACATCAAACAACTCTCCACCACCACACCCATGGTTCAGTCTACGAAATAGATTGCGACCTCCCCCCAAAAAGAGCTGGGTCTGTTTCTCTAAATATGGGAATCTTTGCCATATTAAGGATATGCCAAGCACTTGAGCGACCGCTTGATGCGCATCTGGAGGACTCGCGTCCGCATTGAGTGTCTCTTCTCGGCCGAGATGACTTTTGTCCTATTTGGCTAGGCGAAGTGAAACGCATGAAAAGCCCACTCGTTCATCTGGTCATCTCCCGTCTACAGTACAGTACTTACCTACACCCCGTCGTCACTCCGGGCCAGATTCTTCTCTTGGGGGGTGTGTCCTTCTTGACTTCTTGGGTCTTCCAGCATCGCCAGTAAGTGCAGCTTCGCCCTTTTCCACTCAAGGGCACCAGATGCGCCGATGCCACGATCGTCTCAAACGCCCTAGACAAGGGGCCGAAAATACCAAGTATCGTTCATTTGCTCTCTCTATGGCTACTGCTGTATTAAAAAGGCTACTTCGTAATAGAGGGCGAAAGGGCGGGACTCGCAAAAGAAGCTTGAATGCTCTCCCCTGACTCCTTGACGCCGGCACATGGTTCTGTTGGCATCCAGCTCTGCGCTGTGGTTGAGTCCTCGCCACCTCAGCCTCTCGCTTGGGCGATTAACAGTATGACAGGCCGCAATGGCATCGTGGGATTCGTTGCCGATAACTCGCTCCCTGCCCCCACCAACAAGGGGAAATATGTATGTATGAAACGCCAGCAGCCATTGCACCTTGCAGTATTACCAACTGTGCACTGTTCACTCTCGAATCACGTCAACACCGCATTTCGACCAAATCTTAACTCTATCTATTAAGGCACATTAAGACCATGGCGTCTCCAGGCTGAAGAAAGAAAGACCTCAAAAATAACTGGGGATAGGGGCTTAGCTGTCCAAAGAGCGGTCTTGTCAGGGGAGATGTGGCATGCGAAGACTGGTGGTTGTTCTCTACCTTAAGTACAGCGCCCTCTTTCCTCACTTGTATGCGTATCAGGTCCATCCGATCGCTCACACACTCACTTGTTTGTTTTTTACTTTCATACACTCCTTATTCCCCTACATTCTTTTTAGCTATCAGACGAAGCTCAAGTTTTTACGGCCTCAGTTCAGTTTCAAGAACCTCTGTGCTTTCAATCCAATAATCGTCTATATTACTTGTCTTTCACACATATACATTATTCTTCAATACCAAGGTCGATCCGCTTTACGTTTCCTGTTAGATCTCTCTACCAGTTTTTCTTCGGATCGCCAAGACAAACCCAATCGACAATGTTTTCTCTGTCAACTTTCTCGCTTGTGGCAAGTTTCATAAGCCTCGCCAACGCAATAGCCGCACCAGCGCTCCCAAACTTCAACCTCGTCTGGTCGGAAACCTTCGAGGGAACTGCTGGAACTGCCCCAAGCACCGACAACTGGGTCTACAGAACTGGCCCTCAATCCAACAACGAGATAGAAACCTACACAACCTCAACCGACAACTGCGC
The DNA here is from genome assembly GCA_003008705.1 of Pezicula radicicola. NCBI lineage: Eukaryota > Fungi > Ascomycota > Leotiomycetes > Helotiales > Dermateaceae > Pezicula > Pezicula radicicola. The sequence goes on along the minus strand of PDUO01000008.1, from coordinate 12,174 downwards.
TCTATCAGGTGCTGGTTCTCTCTTGATTACACCCATCAACACAGGTGGAGAATGGACATCTTGCCGTATTGAATCCAATGATGAATTTGCGTGCGACGCCGGTGGAATGATGGTTGTTCAAGCCCTCATCAGGCTCGGTTCCAATGCAGTAATTGGCGGTACTCACGCCGGTATCTGGCCGGCATTCTGGGCTCTCGGTGCTTCCGTCAGAACCGGTACTGAATGGCCACAATGTGGCGAGTGGGATATCATGGAAAACGTAAATGGTGCAGCCGTTGGTTACGGAACTCTTCACTGCGCCGATGTCTGTGATGGAGATACTGGTCTTCAAGGTGCCATTGGATTTGACTATGATAGTTTCCACACCTGGGCTTTTGCGGTCGATATGACCAGCAGCGATTGGACTCAACAGCAATTGAGATGGTACATGGATGGCCAGCTTTACTACACACTTACCGGGTCTGACCTCGGAAACGAGGCAGATTGGACAGCAGTTACTGCTGATCCCTACTTTCTCATTCTCAACGTCGCAGTCGGAGGAACTTGGCCAGGAGACCCAACATCGGCAACTATCTCTGGTGCAGCCAGCGCTATGGAAGTACAGTACGTCGGTGTCTACAAATCCGTATAAACTTTGCAGCTATTAGCTCTTAGTTCATGCGGTAATTGGGTAAAAAAGAGATTGGGTTTTCTGGGTTTAGCCGGTGTTCTTGGGACGGAAAGAGGCGTTTCTCGGTTGGAGATATACCAAATTAGAATGTTACGAAACGTTTTGGCAGGAAATTTTGTTCAGAATACCCCTACTAGATGGAACGGGATAGAAGGAGTACATATTCGGGATTGTTGATATTCTTTACATATATATGCTTAGACGTATGTTCGATTCTTGGACAAAAATACTAGATGTACAGTTTGCGCGCTTTATGAGCGCTTCACTTCTATACTCAACTTTCTACTCGGCTTTGTGAGACTTTGAACTTAACAAGAATCGAACATTGAAAAGAGACTCAACTTAACTTTCTCTAAAGCTGCTACTAGGCCAGTACTAAGCAGGAAAATCAACTCAACCAACCACAATGCTCCTCAACCCTCAAAGTAAATAACCTACGAAGTCTAAATTTTGAGTAACTGAACTTAATTATATAACTCAGCTCAACTCAATAACTCAGCCCAAGCTCAACTCGGCTAAGAAATTCTAGATACTTTAACTAAGAACCCCAGTATCTTCATAAGGTAAGTCCATTCATTACCTAACCTAGACTTCACCACCCAACCAGGCTCATAACAGAAGGTATAATAACAATCTTCAATCTAGATATCGCGTCAGAACCCAGTCAAAGAAACAATACGGTAATAGGTTTTAGCTACCTAGGATTATCAGATGCAAACTTAGAATGTCTCTAATCATCCCAATGTTCTCAATGCCTTAACTCTTGGCTTGCTGATCTGCTCGCTAGAGTACGAAAGTTGCTCGTTTATCTGTTACGCCTGAACTATGATGGTAGTTCGTTTTATCAGATGCTAAACTGGAATGTCTCCGATCATCTCAACGTTACTGATGCCTTTAGCTTCTGATCTGCTCGCTAGCGTACGCGTCTCGTTTATACCAAGATGGTAGTTCGCTATTTATAAACCAAATAAAAGGCTTGTAGTTGGATTATGAGAACTACTTAAATAAGTAAGTCACTCAAATTCAGTGAGTTTCTTAAATTAAGTAGGTTACTTGGTACGAACTCATGTTCCGTTTGTGTTTGTTTTACACTAGGTATCATACATTCGAACGCTTCGGCGAATACAACACAATCGCTTGCTTTCAATTGATCGTTCGTTTCTCGTCCGTCATCCAAAAACTAGCTTGCTGCTCACCTGATCTTCATGATCTTCATCTGAGCTTCTTTGGGCCTTGGCCCCCACACATACACACCCTCCAGTCCTCCCCAAACGCCATCAATCGATCAATCGCATGCATAGTTCTTTTCTCAACCTGCCCTGTCTACCATCCCAAAATGCTCAAGGTCGGCTAAGTGCCCACATGAAGATGAATTGTACAATGTATGAATAGACGAAGAGGAATTGGGTTCGCACGTTTCGCTGGGAGCGGCCTACTGTGTGCATTGTGCCTCGGGTGCTGTCGTTGGAGTTTTCGGGAAGGAGGACATATTTGAGGGATCGTAACTAGGACCTGTGTTAGTGTTCTTACTTTGACTTAGGGTGCAGCTTGGACGGGATTGATATACCAGAAAGAAAGCATTCGCAAGGAATGTGTACGTGAATACTGTCCATCCTGCCCATCCTCCTGTGCCTTTACCACCGTTGATAATCTCACTGACTACCACAGTGACAATAATTCCAACAAACTTGTATCCTGAGTAGGCAACGAGATCCAATAGTTGCGATTCGTTTGATATGGAAAGGAGGTAGCATCCGAACTTCAATGCAAGGATCTCAATTATAACAATTGCGAAGGCAGTAGTAGCTGTTAAACCCATGACTTCTGGTTGAAACGAGCCTCGGATACCTGCGAGAAGAGTGGAAAGTAGGATATATGTTACAAGAGCCATAACTGTATGAAGTCAGCGCCTAGCATTTTTGCCCTTCTCCAGCGAACCACATACGTGGAATATACATATCGGGACTGTTGAGATCGTCCCGCGGCGGAAGAAACCATCCTTCTTGACCATTTGGACCGATCGATTGTTTGCGAGACCAAGGCTTGTGCCTCCAAGGGAACAGGACTAAGAAGAGCTTATTGACGACATATTCATTCGAGACATTGAAGTAATGCTTAAGCGCGGATACATTGACATATTGTTTAATCTTTTCAGCATGTTAGCATCAATATACCATCTAAAATGCGCGACTGCCACCTACGTTCTGTTCCATATACTCTGTTCCATGTTTGAATGCTCCTTGTCCAACCTGGAATGCCATCTGCGCCGTGGGATCTGAGAAAGCTTGACCATATGCGCCGAACGCGCTGGATGCCGCAGGTTGCGGCTGGTAAGGATTATTGCCATATCCGCTCGATTGTTGCTGGAGAGGAACCGGTGGTGGAGGTGATCGTAACTGTGGAACTGTGGAAACATGTTGAGGTACGGGATGATGCAGCGGCGGCGAGTGAGCAGGAGGAGGGTTCCCGTAGCCGTAATTGTTGCGCTGCATCTTGACAATATTTGGTATATTGGCAAGTTGAATATGAAGGTACGTGTAAGACCGAAGGCTTTAATGAGGTGTCTTTTCTGGGTCGCGTTGTTCATCCAGCTCGACCACATTTCCTCAAGACATCTAGACCTTTCCCGATTCGGAGTTTTTGCCACTCTGTGCCGCCTTTCTTTAGTTCCTTATCGAGAAGTTGAGAGCAAGGCGCGCCGAGTATCAGTTGAACAGCATTTCTTCAGCGTTTCCATCACTCATTCTTTTATTTTTACCAACTCTCGACAGTTGGATCCTTGAAGATGTTGGATACCTTTGAAATCCTGACCACGTCCGGTGTAGTGCTATGGTCGAGGTCATTTTCGACCATTAGCCCCTCGATTATCAACGGACTCATCACGAATGTCTTCATTGAAGAGCGTACACTACCAGGCGCTGGGATCGCGGACGATGTATCTGCTGCAAATAACCCTCCCTACAAACATGACCAACACACTATCAAATGGACGACTTCGAAGGAACTGGGCGTTATATTTGTCGTAAGCAGCCAGCCTCGCGCGTCGCATTCATTCCGCCGAGTCTCCTCAGCCATTCGCATGCTAATTGAACAATATAGGCCGTCTATCGATCGCTATTACATCTGTCATGGATTGACAAACTTGTAGATAACATCAAAACCCTTTTTATCGATCTTTACGGAGACCAACTCAAGAAGCCACATACCACCATTGTCCAATGCCACTTCGACGAGTACTTTGATCAGCAATACAATGAATTGGAGAAAACGGCAATCAATAGAGACACAAAAGTTGCAGAACTTACTGCTCAAATAGAAGAGGCCCCGGGAGACCTACGAGACGAGCCACCTCCAGTGCCAGGATTGCTTTCAAGAGGACACGCCAAAAACAATGTCAACGAAGTGGCTTCCGATGACTCAACTCCTATGGGCACACCCAATGGTTCGCGTCCCGCTACACCCGCCAGCCAAATAATCACTGGCAAGGGAGGACCAGGAGGAAAGGTTTCGCGTAGGGCACGAAAAGTTGCAAATACGCCAACGAATGCGTCCTCTGGCGAAGAGTCAAGCTCCAAGAAGAAAAGAGCTGGAAAGGCTGGGGTGCCCAAGAAAGGGAGACGCTGGGATGCTGATGGATTGGCAGACGAAGATAGCGATACGCCATTGGATTATTCTGCGCCTGCGAACGGCGCTACTTCCGGTGAGGATGAGGGACGTCCAGGTGCAGTGGAAGAGGTTGATGAAAAAACATGGGGTACGAGAACAAAGAAAGGGCAGTTTCAGTTGAGAGAGCTTGATGATCAAGTTCATTCAATTCTGTCCTCTGCGGATTCAAAGAAAGGGGACCCAGCAACCGCTACAACTGGTCTCGTCGGGTCGAGTATTAGTGCTATCGGGGGACTATTCAGAAACGTGGTGGGTGGGAAGGAGTTGACAAAAGAGGATCTCGATAAGGATTTGAAAGTGGTTGAGGACCATCTATTGAGGAAGAATGTGGCTCGCGAAGCTGCGATTAGATTGTGTGAGGGTGTCGAGAGAGAATTAATAGGAGTCAAAACTGGAAGCTTCGAGAGTAAGTTTTCCTGCACCATTTGTGGACATCAACTGACAATCCTCTAGGCCCCCAAGCAAGAATTCAAACTGCTATGGAAGCTTCTTTGAGGAAGATCCTTACCCCGACCTCATCACTTGATCTGCTCCGGGAAATCGATGCCGTTACTTCACCATCCGCCTTGTCATTAAGCAAGCGCAGACCATATGTCATCTCAATCGTTGGTGTGAACGGTGTTGGAAAGTCTACGAACCTTTCGAAAATAGGTCATTTTCTGTTGCAAAACAAGTACAAAGTGCTTGTTGTAGCATGCGACACCTTTAGATCCGGTGCGGTTGAGCAACTTGCCGTCCACGTCCGTAATTTGAAGGAACTTACCACCCGAGAGGGAGGTGTGGTCGAATTATATCAGAAGGGGTATGGTAAGGATGCTGCGAACGTCGCTAAAGATGCCGTCTCCTTTGCTGCCCAAGAGGGTTTCGATGTCGTGTTGATCGATACTGCCGGTCGCCGTCACAATGACCAGCGCCTTATGTCATCGCTTGAGAAATTTGCCAAGTTCGCACAGCCGGACAAGATCCTCATGGTTGGAGAGGCATTGGTCGGAACAGACTCAGTAGCGCAAGCACGAAACTTCGATTCAGCGTTTGGTGCTGGGAGAGGACTAGATGGGTTTATCATCTCCAAGTGTGACACTGTTGGAGATATGGTGGGGACTCTAGTTAGCATGGTTCATGCTACGAATGTTCCGGTCCTATTTGTTGGTGTTGGACAGCATTATACGGACCTCCGGACGTTCTCAGTGAAATGGGCCGTAGAGAAGTTACTAGATATTAAGAAATGAAATGATCGCAAGATCCTTTGATATTGCACAAGCCTAAACTACGTCCTGGTCTGGATTATAACCTAGATACCGAGCTGGATGTATTTAAACCCTGAACTTGTGAGTTGTGAGTTTGAGAAAACAAAGGAAAGGCACTGCTATAAAGTTGTATAAATTACTATTACACCATTTCGGATGTTTATAAATCTAATATCTTAAATGTAGATTTTATATATATAAGATGTATCTCTAAAAATTTATATAGTTACTAATATATATCTAATATTTAGTTAAAATTTATTATTTAAGATTATAACTAGTATTATTAGATATATATTCTAACTTATTTTAAAAAGTATTTAATACTTAAAGAAATAACTAGATTATATAAGAGAAGAATATATAAGAACTTAATATAAATAATAAATATTAATTTTAATACTAAATTAAGAATACTTATTATAAAACTAAAAGATTTAAACTAGGATTTTTACTTATATAAAATCTATTATTTTAGAAATTAATATTTAAGATCTTAATTTTTTTAATAATTTTATATAAATTTCTTCTCTTTATATAATTAGTCTTATTATTAGTATAACTTACTTCTAACCTTAAGTATAAAATAATAATATCTCTCTTCTTTTTAAAATATTATTTTTTTTTTTATATTTTCTTAATATATACTTTTATATTACTCTTAGATTACTTATCTTAGAGTAGTAATTAGTTTTTAAAGTTTATTATATTATAATCTTATATATATTTTTTTAAAGTATATATTATTAGATTATATCTATATATCTTATAGTTATTCTTATTATTTATTTTATAAATAAAGTAATTCTTAACTTTTATTAGATATCTTTATATAAAAGTATATAGTTTTAATAATAGATACTTATTTTAATTAAAGATTAGTTCTTATTATTATCTACTAGTAAATACTATCTATTATATACTTAGTAAATATAGTATATTATAAGAGAGTAAATCTTTAAACTATATATATAGAAATATAAGATATAAAGTAAAGATTATAATATAAGATAATAAATAAATATAGAATATAATTATATAATATAATTAAAATTATTAATATTATTAAAGATAAAGTAGATATAAAAGAATATTAAATTATTATTATTTTTAAAACTTCTTACTTAGACTTTTATATAGTAATTTAAGTTAAGTTTAATTATTTAATTAAAAATAAAACTTATTTTAATATATTTATTTCTTTTTTTTTTAACTATTTATCTTTAAATAGTTTTAATTTTTTTTAAATTCTAAAGAAAATTAAATAAAAAATTTAAGAATAAAATAAATATATAAAAGAGTAATAATATATTAAAGTAAGTTTTATTTTTAATTAAATAATTAAACTTAATCTAAATTACTATATAAAAGTTTAAATAAGAAACTTTAAAAATAATAATAATTTAATATTCTTTTATATCTACTTTATCTTTAATAATATTAATAATTTTAATTATATTATATAATTATATTTTATATTTATTTATTATCTTATATTATAATCTTTACTTTATATCTTATATTTCTATATATATAGTTTAGAGATTTACTCTTTTATATATTATTTAATAATCTATATAGAGAGTAGATAGAAACTATAGTATTTAATAATAAAGTTATTTATTATTTAATAATTTATTAATTCTATAATAGAAGATATAAAGATATTATTTATAAAAAACTCTTTATTACTTCTTTAGAATTAGTAAGAAAAAGAATAAGAAGTAATTTAATAAATCTTATAAAATTAAATTATAATAATATTAATATATAGTTTATTATAAATAAACTAAAAATAAATAAATTATAAAATATTTTTAATCTTAGTTTATAATAACTTATATAAAGAAAAATCTCTATCTCTTTATATAGAAATTTATTATTTATAAATCTAATAATATACTATTAGAGAGTTATTTATTTAGTCTTCTCTATTAGACTATAATTTTTTTTTATAACTCTAGATAATACCTTAATTTTAGAATTATAAAGATATACTAGAATAGAAATAAGTCTTACTCTCTAGATAAATTAGAAATAGGAATTTAAGAGGTAAGAGACCTTAGAGTACTAGAAAACTATATAATAAAAAGATATATAATATATATTTCTTTAGTATACTAGTTTATTATAAGTTTAAACTTATAACCTAAATAAAAGAAAAACTAAAGAAAAGAAGTATTATAAGAAAGAGAATTATAAAGAAGATTTAGAGAGACTAAGTATTAAGTAATACTTAATAAGATATTAGAAACTTTATTTTTATATTTATATTATTTATTTATTTCTAATTTATACCTTAGCTTTTAGTTTACTAATATTAAATACTAAGTAATATTTAAAGTTATTATAAATTTAATAAATATTATAAAGTATAGTTTATTTTTTAGAAATAGTTTATAACTTTATTTTCTTAAATATTAATATAAATATTTTAAACTAAATAAGAATTATAAAACTTAGTTTTAAAATTATAAAGTATATATAACTTAAGATTAAACTTTAATATTTAAAGTTTAAATTAGCTCTAGTTATAAAAGATTATTATTATTATTCCTTTAGTTAATAAGTTATTTAAATAATATTAAAATTTTATTATTATATATATATTTATATTCTTTATTTACTTAAATATTATAATTAAACTAGAATTTAATTTAAACTCTAGTACCTTTATTAAACTATATAATAACTTTATAAATAAAAGTAAGAAAATTATAAAAACTTCTAGCTTAGAGTCTAGTTCTCTATCTAATAATTAAACTAAGTCTCTATTTAATATTCTATTATTTTAATTAGATATTTAAATTAAGATAATTTATTATTATTCTATACTAGTTCTTAATAGATATAATAGTTCTTATTTTAATAGAAAAGAAGTAATATTCTATCTTAAGTTATTAAATTAATACTTTAAAGATTATAGTATTAATAATAATAATAAAAAGAAGGAATAAGTTATTAAATACTCTTCTACTAGCCTTAGAAAGGAGATTAAATAAATACTAGAATATAAATACTTTATAAATTAATTTAATTTCTAAAAGATATTACTTAAGGAATACTAGAATAGAGATTTTAAATAATTATTATATATATTAGAATATTTTAAAAAATATATTTATAAATTTAAAACTTATTCTAAGAATAAGAATATTAATTAAAGTTAAGTCTATAACTATTATTAAAAGTTCTATAATATTAGAACTAAGTATCTTATAAATAAGAATATTATAAAAAAGATATTAATCTTTAAGTTTTTATATACTTTATTTAATAATTTTAAGATTAAAACTATAAAATATATCTTAAAGGGAGTTAAGTTTATATAAGGATTATCTATATAACCTTATAAGAATATATAATATTATTAGATATAGGGTATTATAAATACCTAAGGAAGGAATATTTAATAAGAGACTATTTAGGAATATTATCTATTATAGTTTCTAGTATATAACTAGTTATATACTAGTAGATTACTAATAAGGTAATTCTATATATATATAAGAAGAGTTTATCTTTTACCTCTTCTTTCCTTAATAATTAGTTTATTTAATTATTTAATATATACTTTATTACCTTTAAATATTAATTTATATATAGTGATTTACTCTTAGTTTATTCAAGAGAACCTAAAGTCTAATATTCTAATTACTCTACCTCTACTAAGTCTAAATCATTATACCTATAATACTACTAAAAGGAACTAGAAGAGTACTAGTATAGAGAGACTAATCCTAAGAATATAAAGATAATTATATTAATAACCCTATACCTAGTAATATACTAGCCCTTAACTAGTCTAGCCTCTACCTTAAAAGTATTTAAACTACTATTACTAGACTAGAGGTAGAAAACCAAGCCCTCAACGAATTAGTAGAATAATACTAATAATAATATAATAATAATTTAATCTACTATCCTAAGGAAGCCTTAGACTATTATTACTAGAAGTAAAATARATCCTTATAAGATACTAAAGATTTAATAGAATTATACTAGTAATCTAGTYTAGATATAACTYCTATATCTATCTATACTCTAATCCTAAAAGGTATAGAACTAGACTAATATAAAGGACTTACTTAATAGGAATTTATTATATTTATATAATCCTATAATAGAGTCTTTAATAATTACTTTAGATAATTTAGTATAGATAAAGAGAAGATTATCTAAACTATAATATACTTTTATAAAGAACTAGTAAACTATTAATTAAGAGATAAAAAGAATTATCTAGATAAACTCTCTATTATAATATAAAAAGAATTTAATAACTTTCTAAAATAATTATAACTATAACTAGATACTTAGTATATAGTTTAATTAAAAGAATATAAGAAAACTAAATAATACTCTAGATAAAAGATTAATAAGTTTATTAGATATCTAGAAGAATTAAAGAAGAACCTTAAAAGTAAAATACTAGAGACTCTCTAGGATAATCTCTTTAATAAGCTTTAGCTAGAAGTATATAATAAGTTAATTAAAAATAGAATAATATTTAATATAAAAATAAGAGATATACTTATTACTACTATTTTCTTATATAAGACTACTTAACTATAAGATTATATAAAAAGGATAAATAAGGATACTAAGTAATATAGAAATAGAAATAATACTTAAAGGAAACTAAAAGCTTAGAATATAATTAAAGATTTAAAAAAGGATTATTAGGAAAATACTAGAAAGAATAATTCTAAGTAAAAGTAAAAGTTACTAAATAAATACTATAACTATAGAAAAAAGGGATATTAGTCTTATAATTATCTTAATCTATTAGAAGATTTAAAGAAAAAATATAAAGAAAAGAGACCTTAAATAAATATTACTAAAGTATATATCCTACTAGGAAGTAGATAAATAAAGATAAATATTATAATTAGATTCTAAATAGTAAAAGGATAGTAAACTACTAATATATTACTAGACTTAGGATCTAACTATAATCTTATATTAACCTTAAAGATAAAGGAATAAAATCTAACTAAGACTCTAAAGCTATTAAAACTAATAGAATTACTAGATAGAACTAAATAATAAACTAAGGGTAAAACCTTATTAAATACTTATATTATTAATTCCCTTAGTTATACTAATTAAAATTTAATTTAATTTTATATAGTTAATACTAGTAATATTAATATTATTCTTAGATATAAGTAGTTAACTAGTAAAAACCTAGTAATAGACTAGAAGAACTAAACCTAGAGATATCTAATTATTATAAAAGAAATAAATATAGTAATACTATAGAAATTTATTAAGATAACTTAAAAATTAATTACTTTCTATATCTTTAGTAAGGAAACTAAGGAAGAAGAACTAGTATTACTCTAGTATTATACTAACTATAAGGATATATTTAATAAAAAGAGTACTAATACTCTACTAATATTACTAAGTAGAATTTACTTTATAGTTATTATAGAAGATCCTCTATATAGACTATTATATAATATATTAGAAATAGAACTCTAGGTACTATAAGAATACTTAAAAACTAGTAAAAAGTATAGTTAGATCTAATAAAGTACTAGTCTAATAGGAGTATCTATACTCTTTATACTTAAGAAAAATAAAGGGTTATAACTTTATATAAACTACCGAGGTCTTAATAAGATTATAGTAAAGAATTAATACCCCTTACTACTTATTAATAAGATACTAGATAAGCTCTAGAATATAAAGATCTTTATAAAACTAGATTTAAGAAATATATACTATAGGGTTAGAATATAACCTAGGTATAAATAGAAGATAGTCTTTTATACTAGATATAACTATTTTAAATATTTAATAATATTATTTAACTTATTTAATACCTCTACTATATTTTAATTATATATAAATAAGGCCTTAGTAAGCTTTATAAATATTTTATATATAGTATATCTAGATAATATTTTAATATTCTCTAGTAATAAATAGAAGTATAAACTTTATATAAAATAAGTTCTTAAAAGACTTAGAAAGAATAATTTATTTATAAAGCTTTCTAAGTATACTTTTAGTATTAAGTATATTGAATTTTTAGATTATATTATTAGTATAAAGAGTATAACTATAGATCCTAGTTATATAGAAGTTATTTAATAATAGTCTACTTTTATATTATTTAGAGAACTTTAAGTTTTCTTAGGATTTATAAATTTCTACTAGTGATTTATTAGTTATTATTTAGTAATAACCTAATTATTTATTAGTATACTAAAAGATAACTAAAAGGGAAAAAAGTAAGGACCTTTTAATTAGAGTCCTAAAGAAGATATAGTATTTAAAGTATTTAAGGATACTTTTATTAAAGTCTCTATACTTATATACTTTAATTTAAAAAAACCTATAAAGGTAGAGACTAATATATCTAGGTTTATAATAATAGGAATCTTATCTTAACTAGTAGTACTAGTAAATAACTAGTTAAAACTAATATAGTATCTAATTACCTTCTTTAGTAAGAAGCTTAATTAAACTAAACTAAATTATAATATACTAGATTAGGAATTACTAGTAATTATTTAAAGTTTTATATATTAGTAATACTACTTAGAAGGAAGTATATATTCTATTAAAGTTCTTATA